>VZSR01001342.1:5109196-5186143 GCA_013398615.1 Brachypodius melanocephalos
GGGCGGCTCGGTGCCCCGGCGAGCCGCGGCGCCCGGACCGCCCCGCGCGTTAACGGCCGCGCCGCGGGCTCCAGGGAATCCACCGCCGTTCCTGTAAGCCCAGACGCCTTTTCCCTGAGTCAGGGATAAATCCCGGAAACGGCGCCAGAGCGCTCGGTGCCCAGCGGAGGGCGGGGAGCGGAGCGGGGGAGCCGGCGAGCACGGCGGTGCCGCTGCCCGGCTGCCCCGCGGGCACCGGAGGATGGCGCGGCTCGGCTGCCCGACCCGCTACCGCCGCTCCTGCCGCTCCGGCGCCGGCACCAACCTCCCCTGCGACGACGACCGCCCGCCTCGCCCTCCCGCAGACTCCCCGAGCCCTGCCCCCCTGCCGTCCGCCCCGGCGTGGGGCTGCCGAGAGGGGAGCCCCAGCCCCCCGGAGAGGGCGAGCAGAAAGCGGGCTATCCGCAGATCGGCAGCGATGGGGAGCCCGACGGCGGCCAGCAGGGTCGAAGAGAGCCCGGGCCCGAAAGCTCGACGTCGGACGCCGCTGCGCGGACCAGCAGTGGGCTGCAGATCCGCGGGAGCGGAGCTGTCGCCGGGCGAGGCGGTGTCCCGCCGGCGCACGGCCCCGCTCCGCCGGGAGCGGCGAAGTCCTCGCCGTGACTTACCGTCCCCAGCGAGGTGCGGGGCAGCGCCGGGCCGCGCATGGCTCCGCGGGCCGCTACATCCCCGTGGCACGGTCCCTCACGTCCAGAGGAAGCCGCCCCAGCCCTACCCGGCGCCGGCCGGAGCAGCGCGGAGAGTGACTACCCCGTCTCCAACTTCCTGGCAGCGGCAGCAGGAAAGAGAGCGGCGAGCGGGAGGCGGCCCGGAGACGCGCCGAGCCCCGCCCGCCCTCCGCCGAGCGAGGACCGGCGTCGGCAGCATTCCTTAAAAACCCAGACGGACAAGCCGAAGGAAAGCAATGGATGGTGCATGGAGTGGCTAAAGCCGCTAGAAAACACAGGGGAAAGGAGTCAGGAGGTCTGCTGAAATCTTAACGTTCCTGACGCAGGAGTGTTTCACTCTTCAGCTGTACTTTCCACGTGAAAATTAACCATGTACTTGTAAGAAAAAGACTTTTAGCATCTTAACTGCCTTAATTTTAAAGACAGGCATTTTTCAGCCACGATCAGCATTTTCGGAGTCTGTATGACCATCCTGTTATTTTTAATGTAAAACATTTTCTTGTATTCTCCAATGAACCAGCTGTACAGATAGTGTAAATATAAGCAAAACCAACATGACATTCTGTGTAAGCCCTGCTTCATTTAATATATCCTCTTAGCATGTTCGAAAAACAAAAATACAGCTAGGAATGAGTGGCTAAATGATAAAGAAATCCCCTTCATTTGTTACCCATTAAGACTTCCCTTTGCCTTCTGGAATTGTCTCTATACTCCAGTAAAAGACATTACATCAAGCTCCTAAGCATTGTTTTGGAAGAATTTGCCCATTTCAGTATAAAATGAGTACAATTCACAGACTGCCTGAATTACTGCAAGAAATCCAAACACCTCCACAGACAGTTCCTTCAATGGAATTATTTGCTGTGTGGAAGCCAAGGACTGCACATGCCCAGGAGAAATCAAGGAGGGCACTTTTCCACACTTTGGCTTGGAACAGCTGTGACTTTCCAGTTGCAAGTCCCAGGAGGGAAGGGAATAGCAAATAACCTGTTACCAGAGTTCAGCCATCTCCGGGGATAGAGGTGGAAAAGATTTTGTCCCGTTCATTTCCTTGCCTCGAATAAGGACAATACAAAATTAGCCCCTAAAGGGAAAATTCTGGCACACATTCTGTGAAGGAGGAAATAATGTTTTTAATGGGCTGTTTCAGGTTTAGCACATTAGTGCTGTCATGTGAGTGGGTAAGACACATCCTTCCATCTTCATGGAGCTTCAGCCCTCAAAAACAAACAAAAAAAAAGGCAAAAATCAGCCCCACTTGTTCAGAACCATATAAATGTCAGAAAAATCCCTGTGAACCTTCACATTTGACTCCTCCCAAGTCCAGGGAGGGACATCTCACAGCCCACTGCACGTTTAACACCTACACCAATGTCAAATGCATCAATGCACATCCTCTTCCCAGTTTTCACCAGAACTCCAGCTCCAGGCCACCTCCCTGCAGCCTGCCAGGTCTCCAGCTCTTCCTAAAGTCCTTTGGCTACGGGCTAAGGCCTGGAGGGACTGAGCCCACCCTCCTGTCACACAACCAGTGTCTTGCAGCTCGTCTGACACCCCAAGCACTTTACTCCCAGCCTGCAGAGCTGTACTGGGTTTGCACAACCAGGTTTTGGTGCCAGAAACTCCTCATGTGTCCGGCAGAGCCACTGCCATCTGGCTCCAGGATGGGTGCACCGCTGGTCAAGGCCGTGCCCATGAGAAATGGTGGCAATGCCTCTGTGATAACATATTTAAGAAGGAAAAAAAAATTATTGTGCAGATGTAATTGCAGCCAGAGAACAGCAGAATGAGAATATAAGAGAGGAACAAGTGAGGACACCAAGGTCAGTGAGGATAGAGGGGGAGAAGGTGCTCCAGGCACCAGAGCTGAGATTTCCCTTGCAGTCATGATGAAGTCCATGGTGGGGCAGGTATCCCTCCTGCAGCCCATGGAGATCCATGGGGATGCAGAGATCCACTTGTAACCCGTGGAGGATTTCCATGCTGGAGAAGGTGGACGCCTGAAAGAAGGCTTTGACTCTGTGGGAAGCCTGTGCTGGAGCAGGCTCCTGCCAGGGACCTGCCGACCCGTGGGGAGTGGAGCGCACACTGGAGCAGGTTTCCCGGTAGTGCTTCTGACCCTGTGCGGGGGGCTCACGCTGGAGCAGTCTGTTCCTGAAGGACTGCACCCCGCGGAAGAGTGGGTCATGTTGAAACAGCTCTAAAGAACTGTTGCCCGTGGAAATGTTCACACTGGAGGAGCCCGTGGGAGGGACCTGCTGGAGCAGGGGAAGGATCCCTCTCTGTCCATGAGCACTGGCAGAAATAACGTGGGATGAACTGACCGTAATCTCCATCCCCTCTCTCCCTGAGCCGCTGCGGGGCGGGAGGGTCGGGAGGGGAAAGGTGTTTTTAAGATTTATTTTACTTCTCATTATCTTGCTCTGATTTTGTTCGCAGTAAATTCAATTGTTATCCCGAGTTCAGCCTGCTTTGCCGGTGACGGCAATCGACTTGTGATCTCCCCCGGTCCCCGTCTCATCCCGTGAACCTTTGGTTTCATTCCCTCTCCCGTGCCCACCGGCAGAAGGGAGCGGCGGAGCGGGGTCGGTGGGCTCCGGGCACGGCGCGTGCTCATCCCACACGCCCGGAGCCGTCCCTGTCCGGCCCGCGCGGAAGGGGCGGGAGCGGCCGGGAAGCGGCGGCGGCGCCGATTGGACGGAGGGCACGGAGGGGGCGGAGCCGCGGCAACGGCGCGGCCCGCGCGGGCTGTCATGGCGGCGCCCAGCGCGGCGGTGAGTGAGGGGTTCGGGCGGCCCCGCGCCCTTCCCGCCGCCCGGCGCTGAGACCCCGCTTCTCTCCTTCCCCCCGCAGGAGCAGCGCTGGCTACGGGCGGCTCGGGATTTCGCTCGCCGGGCGCTCCCGGGGCCGGACGGGCAGGAGCCAGCGGCGCTGGAGGCGGTGCTGCGGTGCCTGCGGAGCGCGGGCGGCGGGACGCTGCCGCTCGGCTACAGGTGACAGCGGGACGGGGACAGGCGACGGTGGGGTCCGGTGCACACTCTTGGCCCTCCCGGGAGCTCGGCACTGCTCGTTCCTGCGCGATGCCCGCCCCGGATGCCGGCTGTGGGAGGGATCCTGTCGAACTGCGGTGACCACACACGTTTCTTTGGCCGCCCTTGGGGTGTGATTAAGCACCGGATCCGCCTGTCTGCGGTGGGCAGAGCGTGAAACCAAAGCGGAGCATCTCGCCGAGGCGAGCTGCGGCACTGTGCAGTGTTTGCACGGCAGCTTCCCGCTTGGATCCTGCTGGCCCGCACAGGAGCATCTTCCTGAGCACGAATCTGTTGGCCAGCTGAGCTCAGCGTTCGAGTGTGCGCTCTTAAAAAAGGGAAATCTAGGATAACATGGTCCATATTTTGCTAGATAAAAGGTGTTTGGGTGTTCACCATCATGAAAAACATGCAGCTTGTTGAGAGATATCCATATTGGAAAGTTTGGTTTGTCCAGATCTGTTTCTTCATCCAACTTGTGGGACAATTAAAATCTCTGGCGTCACCAGTTTTGGGAGAAAAGGTCAGATGGAATTGATTAGGGATTCGTGACCTTTAACTAATAGTTAATAAATGTAGGTGGTTGATCTTTCACACCAGCTAAACCTATTTCATTTAAGCCATGTTTTTCCTGTGTATTTTATGATTACATGTCATGACAGACTTCAGTTTATATTCAGGAGAATCTATAAAGAAGAGTTGAAGGTATTTGGTATTTATCTCCTGTGAGGCCAGTGGTCTGTTTGTGAGCTACATCCACAGCTAACCACCAAACTCTGGAGCATGAGAAGAGAATCTGTTTGCTTCTGTGTGTGGTAACCATAAGCCAGTGTCCTGCTGTAGTTCTGGTTTCTCCCAAAAAGCACTCAGCACATTTGACAAAAACATAAGCAGCACTGTGCTTTTGTGGATCACAGGTACCAGTGTTATTCCTGGTGGTGCTCTGTCTCTGAAGAATGAGCAGTTTCAGTTAATGGAATTTTCAGCTAATCCCCTCTACATTTTCCTGCAAAATGCACAGCATAGTAACTGCATAAATTTATGTCTTCCGATTAATTTTTCTGTGTCTAATTACTATTTGTTTCTGATTCAGACCCATCACTCATCTGGACTAGTTTCTTGCTTTGAACTTTCGATCCCTGACTAATCAAGTGAAACTCTTCAAATTCACACCCTTTGAATTTGATTATGTCCTGCTACTGAGCAAGTGGGTATTGTGAATAGAGCTCCAGTTTCACAACCTAAAACTGTCAGTGAAGCTCAGTGGAAACCAGTACCAAAATCACAGGCTGGAGAACAGTTTGTGTTGGCTCTTTCAGTGTTTTTGTTAGGGTACTTTGCAAACTGAGTTCTTTGTACGTCCTGCTATATTATTGCTTTTTTTTTTTCCCCTTTCTTTTTTCCAGCTTCATCTCCATCTCTGACCTACAGCATCAGCAGCACATACCGTGCTGCAGCCATCTGAGCTGGAGCACTAATGAATTTAAAGAATGGTCTCATCAAGGACAGGGGGCTTTACCCATGCAGAGCACTTTGCCAAGGACTTACCTGATCCTGGTTGGCTATTTAGCAGATGGAAGCCAAGAAAACAAAGAAAAGCTGGTAGATGGTTGCCTGTACATGAAGGACAATACTGGGATAATTCCATGTGAGGTGTGTCCTCAGTCTGAGGGGTTCTGTGTTTATTCCTACTTCTGGGGCAGTGTCACAAACCACCAGGGGCTTCAGATGTTCTGCCAGAGTCTAGTGAAGGAAATAACACGTTTCTGTAACAGGCAGGAAAACAGTAAGCTCACATCCTGGGCAGAGGATAGAACATGTGAAATGTGCCATTGCTAGGAGAAGAAATATTGAATGTACTGGCGTGGAAAAAAGAGACAGCCAGTACAGTTCTGTTAAACTCACCACGGTACAAGGTGGCCTGGGAGACCTTCCCACTCTTTGCTGAATTCCAGCTAGTGTAGCAGAAATAACTTTCTGGAGAAAGTTATTAGTTAGTTACTGCATGTTCAGTGATGCATTAATGACATACTTTCAGGAAATAATAGCTTGCATGACAGCTGACTTAAAAGCCTCCTGAAGGAAATTGCAAGTGGAGTCAGAAAACAAATAACCCCTAGAGTGGTGATGACAGAGCACTGAAGCTGTGCTTTCCAAGGAAACAAAGTCTAGGAAAAAGTTGTATTGGTGAGAACTTATAACTGAAAACAGAGGAGCAAAAGAAAGCGGGCAAGAATTTTAGAAAAATAGTCTGAAAATAACTAAGCCTTGCAGTGAATTAATTACCACCTTTCTGTGAGAATGTGACTATAACCAGGAAGTGCTAGCTGTAGAGCTCAGCAAGTCTGTTCCAGATTTCCACCTGGAAGGACAGAAGTTCTCTGTGCAAGGTAAGAGAGTGGGCAGAAAACACTGCTCTCATTTAGTGATGAAGCCTAGCAGTAGGAGAAGAGTTTGTGATGCACATGCAAGGGTGTATTATAATGAACACTGTAAGTAGTACTGAGAAAACAAACTGAAACTCATCTCAAGCTTCAATCTTGTTATCTTTTGGTTTAGCTCTTGCACTTCAAACTGGAGTGGCTGGAGTCACTGTTAATCTTCCCAAGCTGGTCATATATACCACAGAAAGACCAGAGTGCAGCAGGGTACTTGGAAATCCTGGTAGATCCAGTGCCAGTAAATGCTCCCAAGGAAGTACTTCACAGCATTCCAGTCACCTCTCCAGTGTCAGCTGAGCCACTGCTTACCTCCAGGTAAACACCTACCATGCCCAACTCCATCACAGCCCTGTTGCTCTGGCTTGGCAGGTAACATGAGGAGCACTTGGCTTAAAAAGAGACAGATTCTATTTCTGCCACATGTGAAAGCATGGCAGTGAGTGGTGGAAGTAAAAGTTATATAACAAAGCCATTTTTCTTTAATCATCTGTTTCCCAGGAGTTTATTGGAAATTTTTATTCTTTAATTTGAAAAAAAGACCAATTTTATGTATTTCTAGATGTAATTTCAAATTATAGAAAGAATATTAGAACAGTGTTGATTCAACTGTCTTTGAGGCTAAAATTCACTCTTTTGATTAGCACAGCATTTCTGGGGTTTTTTGAACCTCCAGTGAACCAAAAGTACAATTGAAAGTAATCTCATATTGTATATGTAATACATCATTGTGTTATGATGTTAATATGTGCCACTGGTCAAGTTCTTATCAGGTTACTGAGATAAAAGTGCCAGTAAAATGTCAACTGGTAGAAGTAACTGTGCTTTAGTTTACAGTATGTGAAAATGAGCCAATGGAATAGCAAATCTTACTAAGTTGATAATCTCAAGTCATGCTAGATCGTGTTTTATATGCTTGAGTAGAGAATTCTTGGTGTAATTTAATTACAATAAAATGTCACTAATCGTGCTGCTTTAGTTTCTTTTTAGCTATCTTTTGTTTTTATTTGGTTTATCTCCTTCTAAGAAAGTAATTTTAAGCTTAAGTGTTTGATTTAGCTCAAGGGACTTTTCTAAACAAGAAAACTATTCCCATGTTTCCGTATATATTCTCAGGTTTTTAACATAAAGCTCCTTTGTTATTGACTGGTATCTGACTGATTTTCCATGTTGCAACAAAAATGTTACAGTGAGGTGCTGGTACTGCTGTGTGTCTGCTACTGATTGGGGTTTTTCTAGAGTCATGAAGTTAGGTAACTGTTTCGATGTTTTGGAATCAAGAATGGTTTTGTTCAGAGTAAGTGGGATGGTTATATTCAAGTCCAGCAGGAGCTGGACAGAAGGGTTTTTTTAAATTGCTCTTTTTTTTCTTGATCGTTTGAAACATCTTTTGAAACAGGATTGATTCAAGAAATACCATTTCTCTCACCTCTCATTTGCTTTCAGTTTTGCTGCTCTTTCACTCTGTGTCAAGTTTGTTAGAAAGACTCCATTGTTGCTTTCAGACCTCTTGTTTATAGGCCTAGAGCTTCCACAGTGTTGTGGTCCATGGACCTAAAAATTTGAGTTCTGTTTTCTGCAGAAGAATTGCTTGTGACTTTTTCATTCTCCTTTAGACCAACAATTAGTTTCTTGTTTGTGGTAAAGATTTTTATAACCTGGCTGTTGTCATGGAGTGTGTGGATTTGTTCTTCTGTTCCTTCTGTCTTCAAATACTAAAATGTCAAAGGATTTAGTGTAGAAGAGTTAAAGTACAAATTTTGTAGCCAAATATTGTTTTGAAGACCTCTCTAAGAGATTGACCATATAACTTTGTTGGATCTGTTATTCCCAGAAAGTAGATGCTGCTTATTTGTTGATTTTTGCTTTTGGGATACTTTTGAGCTTTCTTTCATCTCTGATTTCAGTTGCCTCTTCAATTGCCCTCTAGGATTCCACGTAAGAAAAGATCAAACCTTACTGTGGCGGGGGAATTGACCAGACTTGGGCCTCTCCTCTGTATTCACCACAAGACATTCTTCTTTCTGTTTCTGAAGTGCTTTGCCTCCGCTGTTTGTGTCCCTGTGCTGGTGCAAGTAAGTCCTTGGAATTTACTCACAAATTGACTGTCTGAGTCTGTGTATGTGCTAGCTGATTAATTCTTTGAAGCTTGCCATGGATTTCCCAGTTTGATTTACTCTTCCTTTTACTAGTGATACCTTTTTAATTGCACCCAGTGTACAATGGTCTTGATATGTAAGAAATCTAGTTCTGTGCTCTGCAGAAATACAGTCCTTCTCCCTCATGCAGTTGCAGTGTCCCTGAGTGTCTTGCAGATACAGCCCTTTTGCTAAGAGTGTGAGGCAATCCTCTGAGTGGAAAAGGGGTTTTTGGTTGGGATTATTTGGGTCGAGAAGAATTTTTTTCACTGGAGTTGATGCTGATGTTGCTTTTGGTTTGTCTGCTCTAGAAACCTAGCCAGATGCTGTGGCATCATGTCTTCCACCTGGGTCACAGGTACAAAATCACAGGCCTGAGTATGTCCAGCCTGAAGAAATCTGGACAAACGATGTTCGTCACCAGTGCTTCTTCCTGCCTTCTGCCCTACTGTGCAGAGCCCGTGAGGGAGCAGCCACTGAACAGTGCTTGGCAAGGAGAATCCACTCAGTCTTCTTTCATTGAGACTGCTGAGCAGCTCAGTTGCTCCTTGCAGGTGGGGGCTGAAGAGGAGAGGTCAAGACCGACCATGGAGTCCAAGATCATCTCCTATGCAGTAAGGATTCATAGGCTTAGCCTTCACCCACTCATGCACGGGGTTTCAGCTCCTGGCCTGCAAGGAGCATTATTATAATCATGAGTTTGTTTTCTTACTGCTCAGGCCTGTGAGTCTCTTACATTATGGGACTCTGTACGGTTCTCTTACTTTCTGTTTGCTTTCTATTTAGGGATTTGTCACCCAAGTACTCAATGGCCAAGCTGGTCTCTTTTTACTGGATAACCAGGTCTGCTTGTGCCTTGCTTACCAGCCACTGCTGAACTCTGCACGGGGACTCCGACCGGGAGCCTATGTGGAGGTAAGCTGAGATTGGCAAGGTCATGAAGTATTCAGTGGAAAAGGCTCAGGCCTGGGGATGGCTTGTGAGGGTGTGGCTCCACAGAAGGCTACGGGAAAATGGAAATTATTTCAGCAAGTATCTGGAACAAAACTGGAGATCTTACTGCTTGGACTCAGTCCTGAGAGTTGATATGATTATTATCTGATTCCTCCCTAAGCTGTGCTCAGTGCCTCAGGCCTGATTATACACAATCCAGTAGAGTGAGAAGGGATTTAAGGTGGGGTAGCAGTTTTGGGGAGTGGTGACAGACTGGCTCTTCTTCTCTTACACTCTCTGCCTGTGTATCCCAGCTCATCAACGTCCACCTGCTGCAGAAGCCTCTGGTGTCCTTCCCTTTCACTGTACTTGGTGCTTGCCTGAGCAGCATGGTTGTGCTGAAGAGTTTTTCAAGGCTCAGCACCTCCTACCAGCCAGTGGCCTCTGTGAGAAATCTCTGCTTACAGCTGCTCTTCCGCTTCAATCTTGGAATGCCACTGTACCTCTGGCTTGTGAGCCTCCTGGAGACGTTTGAGGAGAGGTGAGGACAATTCTTCTGGAGTCAGGCTATGCCTAAATGTGCTTTGTAGGTTACCTGGGTGTCTTCTAGACCAAAGGATCACAAAACTACTGTGCTTGGATACTACAAGCAGCAATTGCTTCTGGTTTTTTGGCCTAAGTAAGCCATTTATCCAGACTTCACGTCATGTCCAGTTGCTAACTTGCAGTTGCTATTATGAGAAAAGCCGGTGTATTTTTCAAGTGCAGGTGAGGTAAAGGTCTTGGGAAGCTGCAGTGCTTCAGAGCATTGTACTCACATAATCCTGCCTGGAATGCTTTGTCCTGAAATAGAGAAGTACCATAGGGGTGTCTGCCTGCCAATGTGTTTTGCTTGGCAGATCAAGGTGGGCACTGTGGCTGAAGCTGGAAACTGGTGCTACAACTAGAAAACAACTGATACAAAGGCTCTTGTGTCCTGACTGTGCCCAGAAGCAGCAGCAGCTGCTCAGCATATTACTTTGAGATATTTTGAGTATTGCCAGGAGTGTGATCATTTGTTTGAGAATCGCTGTCTTGGCAGATTTTCCCGCCCATGCTTACCTCCGAGTCTTCCAGATGGCTTCCTGCTCCCCTGATGCTGCACTCTGTTCACAGGACAGCTGTGGGCCACTTTCTGGGTTTACTTCTGGCTTCTGTTACTGATAATATTTGTGTTTGTTTTGAAGCAGTTATGGTTGATCACTGTCACTGCTGCCTTGGACTTTAAAGTATATATATTTTACTCTGTCAAGTAGCAGTTTATAGAATGCCCAGTGTTCCTGTGCTTTACTGGCTCTGTGGTAGCATTTTGACATGCTACCAATAAAACAGCTTCAGTTTTGCCTTGGGAATTATGCTAGCTATAAGTTTCAGGTTTTATTATCTTTCCCATCTTCTTTAAATGTGATTGCTCAGTCTTGGTACTGCTTAAAAATTGTTCCAGTGGGTGCTATCTTCTTTCATTTGAGTTCACTTTCTGTCATATTTTGGCTGGCAGTGTGATCACTTCCAGCCATTCAAAAGCAGTAAGCTAAACTTATGAAATTAATTCTACATGAGGAAAATATTGGAATAAGAAGAGTCTCTGGTTGTTTCTGACTTGTGATTTTTTTGCATTCTGTGAAAGAAAGCCAAGTGTTCCTAACATGAGCAATAGTATCAGGCCGACTAAAAGGCATGGAGATCCATTTGTGTGGCGTAGAGGGATGTTATCTTTATGTCACTTGTTTTTCTGGCCATTTGAGTTTTGAGATTTTGCCAGTCTGTCTATTTCGATGGATTTTCCTGTTCCTTATCTGCCCAACATAATTTGCATCAGCCTTAAATGCTCCATTTTTTAGTCACTTCATGTTTTTTGTGATCTCTTTAGTTCTTATCCTATACAGCATATTCACTCAAAACAAGCAGAAAGAGTCCCTGACTTAGATGCAAGACTCACTAAAATGCAAGGGCTGCTTGTGCTTTCAATGGTCATAACATTTTTCCAGGTTTTCTTGTTTCTTTGGGCGCTCTCGACTGCTTAGCTCTACGCACCGAAACCCTGGAGCCGCTGAAAAGTTCCTTGTCCCCCTTCTGCAACCTATGATGCCAGACAGAAAAGAAGCAAGAGATATTTATAATGAAATTCTATCAAAAATACATCAGTGTCCCCTGCAGAAAGTGAGTAAATGTTCTTTGAGCTGTTTCCTGGTTGTCTGATGGGAAGAAACTCAGCTGATTTGTTCTTTCTCTCTTTTGTTCAAAGTGTTTGACTCTGAACCCTCCATGCCAGGCCCCATCTCTGTCTGCAGTTTGCCGTGTGGCAGAACAGAAGAGCTGGGAAGGCTTCAGCCCATCCCAATTGCTTTCCCCCTTGGAGGCACAGCATATGGGTACCCAGGAGCTGAATCGCAGACTGGCCTGGTCCTACTGCACACTCTCAGCAGAAAGTTTCCAGCCCCAACTGGTAAGTGCCTTGTTCTCTCTCCTGTCTGTGCCTTGAGAGCTCCTGGTTCTCACCATGCCTTCCAGTGCCCTGTCCAGTGCATGCCTCTTCCTCCTGTTAGGGAATGACACTGCTTTTCTCACTGTGGCATGTTGAGAACGGATTGAATTTGAGCTGCTGCTACACACACTTTGAATTTATGGCTTTCAAAGATAGGAATTGTTCGATGCTCTTTGCAGCTTCCTTTCTGTTGTAGATACTCCTGGGTGTGCTGAGGGTCTCCTCCAGGAGCAGTTCCCTCCAGCTGCAGGACAAGAGCAGCAAGCTTCCCTGTGTAATCTCCCATAAGGATGGCAGCCCCTTTGCCCAGACTGCTCTCCTAGGTATGTCCCACTAAACTTTATTTGAGTGCTGAGCTTTTGCTCTTCTGCCTTCCAACTCCAAAACAAGGAAGAAGAGACATTGTGTGGAGATGCTGAACTGTCACTGCCTGGCCTCGTGACTTTAAAATGAGGATATTGACCTTACTGGTTTTGTGTTCTCTTTTTATTTAGCTCAGCTCTTTTCTCTGATGTGCTTGCAGGGTCACTCTTGCAGGTGGAAAACTACCAGCTTGTAGTGGAGAGGTTCCTTAAGACTGATTTTCCCTCCTGGGGACACCTGAAAAATCTGGAGCATGTGAGAAAGAAAAAAACTAGGTGAGTCCCTTTATTCAGTGTGCAGGTAAAATCATTAATTTCCAGTTCCATGAGTATTGTGGACTATGGTAAGCCATTTTACCAACATAGCATTTCAGTGCCAAAGCAACTGTTCTTTGCTACTCGCATAAAATGAGCTCTTTCTCAGCAACAAAGCCACCGTCTCCCTTCTTTTCAGAGTACATGCAGCCTGGGAGCTGCCCTCCACTTCACTCTTTCCCAATGCTCCTGCTGCGTACCTGTGGGACACTCACCAGATGTGTTTTTCCCAGATAATCATTTGTTTTGGATAGCCAGACATCAGGAACAGGGAGTTTTACTGTTAACATTTGTCATTTCAGTGTCTATGTGCAGTTCTACTTTGAGGATGTTCAGGTTCTCCATGCTGCTGAAGGACGAATCCAGAACGACCTTAGGAGTGGAAACAGCTCCACTTTGAGGAAAAATGAAGATGGCAGCACAACATCTGAGCTGGAAACCCCAGAGGCAAAAACGCTGAAATCAGAGGATCCCAAGGCAGATCCTGGCAGAGATGAGAACTGTCAGGGGGCCCAGAGCAGCACCAGAACCACGAGCTGTGTATCTCGCCTGTTCCTGGTTACCCAGAAGGAGAGTCTCATGCCACGCAATTACCAGCTGCCCACAGAAGAAGCTAAGAAAGCACAGGAGCAGCAGCGCAGTTTCCAAGCCACGGTGCTGTGGCTGGGCAGACCACGGCTCTGGAGCCACCCCAGAGAAACTGGGAATCTGTCAGAGCTGGAGGAGACTGGCTGTGATGGAAAAGAGGGCGTGATGCAGCAAGAAGTGAGGCAGCTTTGGGGTGTGGTTTGATAAGTCTGGGAGCTGGCTCCTCAGCAAGCCTATGTGGTAATTTAGTATCAATGGGAAAGTGATTTTTGTGTTGGATACAACTGGGAATTTGTGCCAGCAAATTCCTTCTTGCACCCCAAGCAAGTTCCATCTCCTCTCTGTCACTTTCCTGTAAATGTGTCTGCCTTCTCTTACTCTTGGTGGTGCTAACCTTACTTCTCAATCAAGACATCCTCTGGGCTGGGCTTGCTCTCTTTTTACTGTATTTTTCATTCCATACCCAACAGTTCTCATCACCTTCTGTCTGTCATCCTTTCCCCCGCCAGGCACTGCTGCTGTTCATGGGAAGGTCTCTGCGATGGTTTCCATTCCTGCACGTGGATGGATTGTATCGCTTCGTCGTGCCCTGCTGCTCGGTAAGAGAGAAGTTGTCATGCTGTTCTCTCTTGGAGACTTTTGCTGAACTGCTTGTGGGAGTGGAGGAGTCAGAGGGTGACTAAGCTGTTTTCAAGGTTTGGAATTTCCTTCTGTCTTTCCAAGAAGCTGCTTTTGTTCTGTGTTTGATTAAAATTCTCAGAGCTCCGAGTTAAGTGGAATTTTTTTGTTGTTCTGTAAACCACTGTTCTTTACTTTTTCCCTTTCTTCTAACAGTCTTCTGTCTTGCCTTACCACTTTTATCCCAGGACTTGGAAGTGTTTGACAAGCTCTGTTTTCCACCTGTGCCAGCAACATTCCTGAGCAGGCCATCCTGCCCGCTGTGCCTGCATGTCCAAGATAGCTGGCACTTACAGCATGAGACCTGGATCTCCTGTTTGCCCGAGCGCCAGGTATGCAGCCCTTATTGGACAGGGCTTTCACAGGCTACTTGCAGATCTCTCCAGAGCTAGCTAGAAAATTATCACTGCACAGTATCTTGTTGGTGAGACTGTTCTGCTCTAAGTTCCATCAGAGGCTACTGCTGGGCCTCACATTTTTCCTACTTCAGAATTCATCTGGAGAGGAAGCATGAGTTGCTTGACCTAGCTCTGAGCATGCAGAGCTTGTCTTTTCTGCTCTGGATGGAGATGTCTGTAAACTGCAACCCATCTGAGTCTGTGTCTCCCTCACTTCTAGCTGTCAGTGCTGACAGGTGTGGAGCAGAGAACTGCCTCCATTCCAGAAGTGCTTAGCAGCAGGTATGTTGGTCTGCCCCAAATTATAAGCAACTGTGTCTTAGGGAGTGGCTCAATGGTAATTTTTATTGGCAAGTGTTATATTAAACTGTGATGAAATATCTCCCCTAAGAATATGGTTTGGAAAACTTGTGTGCAAGTAGTTCAGACTTCTCCCATTCTGGTTATTGAAGCTAAAGGGATTGTAGGTGACATAACTGCAAAATGGTGTCTAGAAAATGGTTCAGCTACTGCTGGTGTGGACTAAGTCCCAAAGGTGTCTGCCGAATTCCTGTCAGAAATGGAAACAAGCACAGCAGGGAAAATCAGACCGAATGTATGTTTGGTTGGTTTTTTTGGTTTTTTGGTGGTTGTTGTTTGTTTTTTGTTTGTTTTGTTTTGCTTTG
Source organism: Brachypodius melanocephalos (assembly GCA_013398615.1). NCBI lineage: Eukaryota > Metazoa > Chordata > Aves > Passeriformes > Pycnonotidae > Brachypodius > Brachypodius melanocephalos. Next base: position 5,123,972 of record VZSR01001342.1, read on the forward strand.
TTTTAGATTCTTTTAGCATACCGTGCTCAAACAAGTACTAAAGTTAGAAGCTTTTCTGTTCAAAGCATGTTTAATCTGGGGTGATATGCATGTACACTGGATTTTTCACCAGTGCTTTATGAAAAACTGTTTGCTTTGCTTCGCTCCTTCCTCTAATTCAGGAAAAAAATTAGGAATTTAGCAGATGGGAAGGCTGTAATGCCTCACTCTTTGTCTGCAGTGCTGAGCCTGAACCAGCAGAAAGCAAGGTAGAGGGGCCTCTTGTCCCTGGGAGGGGTAGGCTGCAGCAAGCTGCCCTCAATCCAGCAGCTCAGGTGCTCAAGGGCAGGTTCCCCAGAAACTGGGCTTAACCAGCAGTGCTCTTCTTCGTGGCAGTCTTGAAGTCAGGCCTTCTTCCACTCCCTCTCTATTCAGGCAGGACAAAAATTCTGGTCTGCTCTCAGTTTCACAGGTTCCCTTGTTTCTTTCTGTGGTGAGATTGTGGAGAGGACCTTGTGTGCCTCTCCGAAGAATGAGAAGCCACCTGTGATCACTGGCCGTCCAAAGAAGAGAGGTAAGATTGTGGCAGCTTGTTGAGAAGCAACAGATTGCTTCTTGCTTCTTTCTGTTTCAGAGAGCCAATCCACTTGGCTAAGTGTGCTGCGGTGTCTGGGAATAGTGGAAGTATGCCAGGATGTTGCATCCTGTTGCATGTCAAAGGGCTTGGAAACTGCAGAGTGTATGTGGAGATGGGAATGCAGTACCTGCAAAACTTGTGATATCACTGTGGAACAGTGATAGCCTCGTTGTGATGGGGAGGAAAATCCCCTCTAGCAGGCCCAACTCAGTGAGAGGCCATGCTGCCTGTGTGAGTGAGCTCATGGTCTGTGTGTTCTGTGCCTCCTCAGGGACTCTGCTGTCCAGGGATCACAGCGTAAAGCTCAGCATCTCAGCTGCTTCCGACTCCCCTGTTGTCGTGGATGTTTACATTACAGCCACCTGGCTGCAGCATCTCTGGGGTTTGCTGCCTGGAGCCAAGATCCACTTCCAGAACTTGGAACGCAAGATCTCAAGGTGCTCCTGTCTTTAGAGCCCTGATCTCTCTTACTGTCTTTGAAACCATCTCTTAATCTGACCTCCCATGTGGACTTTCCTCATCCCTTGCCCAAACCTTCATGTCTCCGAATCCCTTACCATAAATTTTTTTCCTACCATGTTACAAATGAAGATCAGCCCAGCCATCCCAAGAAAATTTGAGTGTTTGGTTTCCGTGAGCTCTTTGTGATGTCTGCTCTTTCATATTGCAGATTCCATAATATTTATTGCACATACATTGCCTCCAGCTGTGTAAGCATCATATCTCTGCCAGCTTCTCACCTACCTTTTCCTTCCAGGTAAGTCTAGTCTATTCTTATGTTACAGTGTCCCAAGAAAGGCTTCTGTGTTCCAAGCTTCTCAGATTCCTATTTCTTCCAGTCCTGCAGGAGAAGCCTCATCCCCCTCATCCCCCTCACTAGTGTTTCTATGCAACTTGAGACCTGAGCTGCAAAACCTGACCCAGGCCCGGATTTTATGCCACTTGTCCTCTGTACTGACTGTGTGCCTGCAGTGGATTTGCTCACTTTGCAGCTGCATCTTCAAAGAGGTATTCAAGCTTCCACAAACATAATTTGTGAGAGGTCTTGCAGATTTTTTATTCTCACACATCCTTTGCTACCGTGTAGAAGAATCTCAATTGCAAACCCTCTTTCCAGTGTCTGAGAAGGACTTGCATATTAGAAAGGGACCAAAGTGATAACTGATTAGAAGTATGTATCTGATGCCAGGCAGGCTGGCAGCTAGGACTGGGGGGGAAGTGAGGACACTGGAGAGGACAATCGTACCCTGTTAATGCTCTGCTCTTCCCATGTTCACTGCTGTTGGGAATCAACACCTTGCAGCAGGTGATTTTTTTTTCCCACATAAACTTTTCCCAAGACACTCACTGGAAATGCAGTGAAATTTTCACACCTTTGCATACTTAATTAGGGAAGGGTTAAAACAAGCAGTGGCCCTTCCCTTTCTCACTCACACCACCCATACTCAGCTGTAGCTTTGTTCTTCCTTCAGGGGCAGTGCACCCGACACAGTCCTCCATGTCCATCACAGACAGGAGTGAGGCAAGCCAGTGCACGGTAAGTGCTGTAGGGATGGGGTGTGGGAAGAGGTGGGGAGGAGGGAACAAATTACACCACAAACAGAGAGGTAAAACCATATCAAGGATGGGATGTGGACAGAACAGTAACCATGGAGTTATCACATCTTCTGAGATGTGAACAAACTCTACTGAGATCTGTTGTCTGGGGTGTGACCCTTGTGAGGGAGCTGGTATTGTCCTGGCCTCCTTCTGATCCCAGCCTGCCTGCTCTTTGCACAGGGTGCTGGTGGAAGATGGAACAGGTGAAGCTGTGGTGCTGTGCAGGAATGAACATGTGGCAGCAGTGCTGGGCCTGAGCGTTCTCGAATGGGAAGCTGTGCAGAACTGTGTGCAGAGCAGGGGCAGTGTGTGCATTCAGCATGGGGAAGCTCCTGGAACAGGGGTGAGTGGGTTATTCCAGCAGCAGCTGCTGGGCTCAAGGCTTGGCTGACAGGATTTCCCTTTGCTCTGGGTGTTCCAGAGCTCCCTGCCTCTCTCTGAACACTCCCTGGCAACACACTCTTTCCTTCCTCAGTGTGTAGAGGAATCCGAGGATCTTGTTGCTTGTTACCTAAGGAGTCTGTGCAGGAGTCCTCTCATATGTCGCCCTATCCTGTTGGATTTCAGCCTAGACAGGAAGCCCTCCAAGATCCCGCAGCCTGGTAAGCAAGTACTGCTGGCTTTCCTAATATTTAGTGTGGGAAGGAAAGGAGGAGGCATCTCACCAGGCTGGGGAAGGAGAGGTGCCTTCACTGCCCACAAAGCAAGATCTTTGAAGGATTTTCCCGGAATTTTGATTTCTGTAGTGTAGAACTAAGTTGTGTCTTGGTAGATCCATGGCTATAAAAATAGAGAAAAAATATTACAGAAATCACTAAAACAAGATACACTGATTTCTCTACTTCACACAGAAATGTAAAACTGTTTTTGAGGAAGATTCCAGGTCCTTGTCTGAGACAGGAATCTGATCAGCCAGAGTTACTGTGCAGACCTCTCAAATCACATGGGTTTTGACTTTAGATAGGACAGCTTGTAGGGTCAATAGGAGACCCGGAAATCCTCACCTGGAAATCAACACTGAAGTGTTTTGAATTCATGAGTGCTGAGGTCTGGGCTTATGCTGCCACAACTGTGCAGTTGCTGTGTTAAGGGGACGTTCTTCCCACCAATTCTTCACACTGTTTGCACACATACCTAGAGCTTAAGTTTGAGTGCAAGTGCTGCAGGGGTTGATTTGCTAAGCTCACCAGAGGATGCTGTGCAGCAGAGACAGTTTCTGTAATATGCACTGTCTGTAACGGCAGGTTGCTGATACTGATAGAGCATACAAAGCTCAGTGCATCACTTCTGTGAGTTCACAGCATTTCACAGTGTAGAATGTCTGTTTCCTCCAAGTTTGGAGGGATACTGACAAAATGCATTCACCTGCCTATATCCTGGATTCATTCATCATGTTGTCGTTTGAGGTGTAGCAGATGCCAGGCAGCTGCTGCAAGAGCTTCCCTCCCCCAGCAGCTTTTGCAGCTGTGTGCTAGAGCAGAGCCAGAGCCCTGTGCAGAGTTGTTACCCATTGTATCTTTCCCCTGCAGCTCCCCCGCAGCTGCGGAATTTTCGCTCTGGTGAAGTGGAGTTTGTGTCACAAGTGGGGCCTCGTCCGAGCCTGCTGTGCCTGAAGGTGGAGGAGGTGGGACAAGATGCCTTACACAACCTGAACAGCCAGAGGATGAGCAGGACATCCAGTTCCTGCTGAGTGGGAGCCACTGCTTAGTATCTCTCCTAGTGGGAGAGGAATTACGAAAATACCTACTGGGATCAGGAGCTTTTTTAATCTCCTTTCCAGTGGGAGCACGAGCCTGTGAGCACAGGGTGCAGTCAAGCAGCTGCTGTGATTTGTGGAATTCCTGAATGGTCACTCTGGACCGTTGTCAACCAGTGACACTGGGCTGTATTTTGGGAGAGAGATGTTCAGTGCTTCCTTATGTGACAGCTCTTGCCTTGGGCCTAGGGCACACAGTGTGTGCATTTTGTGTGGTAGTATCTACTAAATAAAGCTATGAAGATATTACTTAAAGAACACTGGATCTGTTTTAGTATCTATTTTAGTATTTGGGTTTACTTGCTATATGGCAACCATTAACAAAACTACTGTTCCCACAGGATATGGTCTTCTTAACCTAATTGAAATTATTAAAATTACACTTTCAAAGCATTTTCTTCAAGAAGAGAAGGGAAGTGAGTAAGCCGCTGTTTGGAGACTAAATCACAGTGTATTAAACAACAGGATTATTTGTGCAGTTTTGCGTTTTATGAACAGCAGCCTGAACATTAGGTGGGGTTGGTAAGAAGAGGCAGGCACTGAGCTGTGATGCAGGCAGTGGGCTTGTTGAGCATGAGTGAAGTGCCTTCCCTCTCAAGGCCTGCTGTCCACTTCTGAGACCAAAGTGTGAGTGGCACAAGACCTGATAGATGCCACCATTCAGTAAAATTCTGAGACTTCGTCCTAAAAGGTTGCCAAAATAGCTTAAAGCAGAAGTCTGCAAATGTTGATGTGACAGCCTTATTTTCTGTGGGTGCTTTGTGCAAATCAGAAAAGATTTTACTAAAGCTTACTCTCCACCCTCCAGAAGGAGAACAAAACAGGAAAAAAAAAAAAAAAAACCAAACAAAAAAAACCTATCGCAACCTGAGGAAAATGTTGACCATAAGTGATAAGACAAAGATCAAATCTGGTTAAAAAGTGGAACTGAAAGTAGTCCTGTAATACGAATAATACAGTAACAGACAGAAATAGATAGGGAGTGCCAGATAACACTTTTTTTTTTTTTTTTTTTTTAAAAAGAAAAAAAGGAAAATTTGGCTCTTGCTCTGGCTCAACTTTGCTTCTGAATTTGAACTTTCCAGTCGTATCTTACTAGTCTCCTTTACCTCCTCATGCTGTATGATAGTTTTCTGTCTGGTGTCTACTTATCCGTTCCTCTCTTATTTCTCATTACAAATGCAATCATCATTCCTCATCCAGATGTGGTTTGTCTGCCAGGATATTCCAAGCCTGCTGGCAGTTTTCTAAGCCATCGCTCTTCTGCCATCCACATCTTTTTCAGAAGGGGAATTTGATTTTAGCATTCCAAGACGATGGAGGAGATTAACTAGCTCTCTTATTTACAGTTTTATTAGTACAGTCAAAGAATCAAAAGCTAAGAGAGGGGTGAATCAAATCTGTTTGGGGGGAGTTAAGATTTGCTTGCTTTTAATATTCTGAAGGAGCTATTATCAGCTGTATTGTGGGAAACTCTTTTCCTGTTTTGTGTCTGAACGTCTGCCCATTATCAGAGTTCTGGTCACTGTGTTAGGTCAGACAAGGGAACATATCTTGTCCTGAAATCAGAACTTTTCCTTTATAAAATTTTCCTTATCACATTCCTTATTCTCTTTGTGAAGCCAAACAAAGTATCCTGTTGTTGTGGGTAAGAAATAGTAACACAAGAAAAATCAGCTCATTTCATGTTTGTGTTACTGTGTGCTCTGGAACCAGCAGGAACTCCTGAAGTCCTCAGTCCCAGAGGGAGGAAAGCCTGCAATGAGTCCTGCCATCAGTGTAGCTGTAATACCCATTCTGTGTGCAAAGACAGACATTCTCGTTTTAGCTGATTTTCTTTAGCTCACACTTTTACCAGTTCACCTCCAGATCCTGCCACCCAAAGCCAGCAAATACTGAAGGCAGCTGTCCTATGCTTTGGCTGTGTACAGCCCTCCTTATTCCAGGTCTGCAGGGGATTGCTCAGGCTGGCAGGTCCCTCTAGCCATGTTCAAGGTGTCTGTAGTGTTTACTGGAGACAGCACACTGTACTGTGGAATTGTGTGAGTAAAGTGGGAGCAAGCAAGGCTTGTACTGTAGCAGGTCTTGTGAGCAAGGAGAGAGGAAGAAGCCCATGCTGTAGGGGGACAAGTAAAAGCTGACAGTTGATGGTGCAAGAGAAGGATCTCTGTGGTTGCAGAAGGTGATGGGACAAGCCATCAGGGAGCCTGTGGGAGGGACAAGCCATGTGTCCCACCTAAAGGTGGGGATGGGGAAAGGATGGGCAGAGGAGAAAGACACGTTCTCCCATTCTGGCAGGCTTGAGATAGGTCTGCTGCTGCAGCCAAACTCCCTAAGAGGGTCTACGTATATTGTATGTATATGAGTTTCTCTTTCCAGGCTTACCTCCAGGTCCAGCAGAGTTTCCAATTGCTTTATAGAGGCTTTATATTGACAGCAGGTACAAGGAAAGCAGAAGCATCCAGTGACAGGCTGGAAAGGAGGATGACACTGACTCTGCATTCAGGCTCTCCAGCTGCAAGTTAGTCACCTCTGTAATGCTGAAATCTGTAGCAGAAGAATAGTGAAAGGCTACCAGAACAGGAACACAGCAGGGAAGGCAAATAAAGTGTGTGTATTTATTCCTTCCCACTTTTCTGAATATAGATGAAGATAGACCCTGCCTCTTGTATTGGAGACCAATTGCAATGAAGTCCTGGCTGTAGAAGCAGTATGGCCCTTTTCATGTAGAACAGGAGAAGATACTCAGGACCTTTGAAAAGTTTGATTTTCTATGACTAAAATGGCCTTTTAAATAAAGGGATTGGGCTATTGTCACCAATGACTGCTAAAGGGGCCTGTTGGTTTGGTACACAAATGGGGATCTAAGCTGAACTGGCTAAAGAAAGTGTCAAAAGATGTGGACTTTGGTTGGTTGGTTTGGTTTCAGTTAACATTCCAAGCAATACACTCCTTTGAAGTGTGTCCCTCTCTCTGATCCCCTGGTAGTTCTGTCCCCATGCCAAGGTGACAATCAATACCATGAGAAGCATATGAGGTAGCAGGAGCAAACACAGACCCTTTCATTCATCCCAGGGATAGAGAGGGTTGGATTAGCCACACTTTCAGTCCCTTCCTTGATTGGCACAGCTGCTGCAGGATGCCCCTGGTGCACCAGGAGCAGTGTTGAAACTCTCCTCTCCCCCATGCCTGTGGTCTCTGGGTGGTGTTGAACCCTACCTGTCACTCCGATGTTGACCGTGGCCTTGGCAACGCTGTTTTCAATCACGCAGGTGTAGGTGGCATTAGCAGAGATGTTGTGCAGGAGGGAAACCACCTTCACAGTGATGTTTTCGGGGTTCAGCTCGTAGCTGGTGTTGGCAGCATGGGGCAGATACTCCCCAGTGTCACTGTAGGCCGTCCAGCGCACGGCAGGGCAGGGGAACCAGCGCGGGGCTCTGCACTGCAGCGTGTCCCCGCAGCTGCTGTTCTCCACCTGCACCATGGGGAGGCTGAAGGCTTTGGGAGGGAAAACAGGGAGAGAGTCAAAACAAGGCAAGTGATAGGAACTGGGCATGAAATAGCCAACTGCATCTACCAGTCCCAGGTGTTTCTAGGCTGCTTGCTGCTTAGCAGCACAGCACTGCCTGTAGCCAAAAACAGGCTCAGACGGAGCTCGGTGCAGGTTGGGCCATGGGAGGATGACTACAAGGGATCTAAGCAGTCCAGCTTGACAGGATCTGCTGAGATTGTGACATAGCTTTAGTGTCTTTTAGTTATTCTTAATAATGGGGGAAAAGATGATTCACCCTCTCCACTCACTGAGAAGGGGGCCTGACCAACACCTACAGCTTCACAGAGTCGCATAATTGCTAAGGTTGGAAGAGACCTTTAAGATCAAGTCCAGCTGTTAACCCAGCATTAAGTCCACCACTATACCATAACCATAAATGCACGTATTTTAAATCTCTAGGGATAGTGGGTGACTCCACTATTCCCTGGGCAGCCTGTTCCAGGGGTTGATAACCCTTTCCATGAGCAATTTTTTGTTAATATTAAATCTAAAGTTCCCCTGGTGCAACTTGAGGCCATTTTCTCTCTGAGCAATCCCCTGCAGACCTGGAATAAGGAGGGCTGTACACAGCCAAAGCACAGGACAGCTGCCTTCAGTATTTGCTGGCTTTGGGTGGTAGGACCTGGAGGTGAACTGGTGAAAGGGTGAGCTAAAGAAAATCAGCTAAAAGGAACATGTCTGTCTTTGCACACAGAACGGGTATTACAGCTATGTTGGAAATAAAACCCACTACAAGATTTCACATGTTCTTTCTAATGCCTTTTCTGTGTGGATTACTCAAGCAACACAAAAGCAGGCAGATCCATAAGGTTTCAAGGAGGGATAGGGGAAAAACTTCCCATGGAACGTTTGCAACTCTCAGGCTTGAGTCAAAACCCTCTTTCACTTGGAGAGGTCTGAGGGCTTTTCCTCACCCAGTTTGAACTGTAGAGCATCTGGCCACAGGGATGAGAGGGAAGGTGCAAAGACTGCAGTCTGCAGGAGACCCCCAAGGGGTTCATCCATCAGTCTCCACATGAGGTGACCACTTGGGAGGTGACTTGTTATTACAGCTAAATTCATCTCACTGGAAGAGGCTGAAGACCTGGTGGTTTCCAGATCTCTCCTGGAGGACTGACTCTTATAAATATATACTATTTCAGATAACTATGATATCAGAGTTTTGTTGCTTTGGTAGTAATTTAAAAAAATTGAACAGTTTAGAAAAACTCAGAAAAATATATTAAATACGCTACAATTTTTACTATGCAGCACTTCTGGCTGGAGATATATCCTAATTCTAGAGAGAAAAAGCAACCACATTATCAAGATTATAACCTTTTTCTGGAACAAGGATGTCAAAAGAGGGGCTAAGGCCATAAATATCCCTGTAAAAGCCAGAAAAACACCTTACTCAGGGGTGTTATGCAGCACCATCCTAAGAACAGATAGGTTCAACCAAGACACACTAGCACATGTTTTGCAGCAAGATTTTGCTCCTTGTAGCCCTCACCTCCTGTCCTGTACCGCAGCAGTGCTGCTCCACTCCCTCTGGCTGTGGTGACAGAGCACTGGTAGGTGCCAGCATCGGAGAGCCGCACATCCCTCAGCTCCAGGGAAGCATTCCCGCCAATCACCTGGTCCACAAACACGGCTGTGCGGCCATGAAATGATGGATCTTGCTCTTGCAGGTGGTCCTTCCCACCCTTAAACTCGTGAACCAGCCCAGCTACCCCCTCCTTGGCCCATTGGATTGCTATGCTGTCCATCCAGATGTCAGGCTCAAAAGTGCAGCCCAGGATGCTGCGCTGGCCAATGTTCCCTGGAGACGTCAGCACTGTCACACTGATGGAGTGTTTTCCTGCAAGGAGAGAGCAAGGAAGCTGGAGAAAGATGACGCAGCAAGCCTGGGGAAAGGCCAGACTGCCCTGTGGCTGTCATGGACCAAGCCTGAGGCTGAACAGGCAGTGGCACCCAGCAAGGCCACCAGTGGCAGCTACCAGTGCTGCTAGTAGAGGTCAGCTCCCATGGATTGTATGCCAAGATAAAGCACAGGAGTATTTCATTAGTAAAAGAGTGCTTCAAAAAGTAGCTCTTCTTACTTTTTTGAGAAGAAGTCGTGTGGTATTTTTCTTATTTACTTATGTGTATCAGAGATTTTTCTCTTTGCAGTTCCCAGAAAAGGTTGATTTTTATGTCTTTTCTTAGTCAGGACCTCCCTTTATGTGATTGGAAGGCATAGTGCTGGCAGAGAAATAGCAGCTCTTTCCCACTTACTGAAACCCAATTTTTTTTTTCATTTAAGAGAAGTCAGCATCTCAAATCCTAAACTGAGAGCCTGAGAATTCCCAGAGCCAAGTCTCTTTCCCATGCAGCCCTTCCCTACCCATCCTCATTCAGCGCAGTCCAAGGAAGCTGCATTTTGGCCAACACCAAAGCAACACATTTTTGTTGTCTGTGAGGGACCTGGGGACCTGCCCCATCCTGGCAGATGGTCTCTGGTTTCACACTAAATACCATCCCATCATCTCATCCTATCCAGAAGAAGGAGCAGAGCATGTGCAGGATTTTATGCACCACACCTACCTACCATTTGTTAAAGGGTGGCAGGTGGCACTTCCACACATGATCACACCTCAGTCTGTGCATGGGATGGACACAAGGAGATAGAGGCAGGGAAGAAGTTCATCACCCCACCAAGTAACTGCAAGAAATCTGAGCAGTCACATACCTGAGACACCAAAACCAATGATCAGGGCGATCGCTGCAGCCAGAATGACAATGACTGTAGTCATGCTATTGGGGGAAAAGGAAAGGACAACATTAGAGTAGAGCCCACCTCCTTCACAGCCCACGCTTGTACCATCCATCTGCAGAGTTGGAGGTAGAGGCAGGTGAGCCACAGATCCAGAATGAGGCAGAGGAGTGAAGAACATAACCACAAGAGTGATGAACATTCAGGTGAGCAGCACTTGTCATCAGCAGTGGGACCATGTGGCAGGAGACCCAGGCTTTGCTTTTGAGAGCAGGCAGCTGGCCCCAGTGCAGGATACTTCTCTCTGCATTCCCTGGGGCATAAGCAAGTCGGGCAGTCCCTGCTGGCACTTGTGAGTGACCAGGGAGTGAGCAAAGCCCCTGACCCCAGCAGACACCAGGTACAAGGCAGAAAATGTGCAGGAGGGGTCTGGAAACAGGGCCATGTTTATGAGCTGGTTGGATTTGGGATGCTCCATGTGGAGATGGGCAATGAGCTGTTGAATGAGAGATTGAGGAGGAGATGACCACTTGCCAAGCCACACAGTTGGAGCAGCCATGCCAGAGGAGAAGAAAGCAGCATGTCATGGATCAGCACAGCTCCAGCCTTGCCAAGCACAACCTCTCCAGCACAGACCAGCTGGGACAGACCCAGAAGCACGGCTGGGTATGGAATCCCACCACGGCCAGTGGAGCTCTCATGTGGTCACAGGCACATTTTCCTGTGGACTGAGGGGTTGTGGCAGCAAACTCAGCTCCCAGCCAGAGCAAGCCTTGAAGCAGCTCCCCACAAAATCCACATGTACGTCCTGGTGCTCATGCCCAGCAGTCTCACAGAGACTCCTCACAGAGAAGCCCAGAGAGCTGCCAGCTGTGAGAGGTCACAGCTCTTCTGCCCACACAAAACCAGCTGCTCTGCTTCAGCAGCATTTACTGATTTGCAGCACACCTTGCCAACACACTGGGCAGCCTCCTGCAGGAGAGTCCCTCAGTGTCCCTACAACCATGGACTCCTCCCACTACTGATGTGTGCCTGCATCTGTGACTTGCTCAATTTCCACAGATGCCACGATCACAGGGCTGATAGGGAACTCTAGAGAATCATGCCATGGGAACAAGTCTTTCCCACAGGGAACAGCAGGGCAGGGAGAAAGGGAAGGTGGGCTGAAAGAGGGAATAGAGAAAAAGGGAGATGTTGCAGACTTGTTTGCCCTCCCACTGTCTCCCTTGCATCCTCATCCTTAAAGCCAGTGGGAAGCTCTCCGAGGAAGCCGTTTGCATATGCTCAGAAGGGATCAGAACTCTGTATTTCACCAAAATATGAGGTACCTCCAGATAAGATTCATACAAATCCACATACCCATTCACATCCATACCAAGCTCTGCCTAGATGCCCTCAGAGCTGGGAGATGTCACATTTGGCTTCTTCCTCGTTGTCACCAGCTTTCAGTCATGGGTGGGATGGACAGCAGTTCTCCACCTAATCCCTCATGGTGGATCACAGCTGACCCTGCTGGCAGAGAAGCCATGGATATCATCCAGCCATGGGCACCAGGCAGCTGGGGACTCAGCCTCCCCCGAGGGCCTGTGGGATGGGGACTTTGATGGCTCCTGTGGATCCTGCAGCGTGACAGCTTCCAGCAAAGCCTTGCTGTGTCCCACGGGGCTCAATCCCGAGTCACTCAAGGTGAGGCTCACTGTGGGACAGCCTGTGCTTTCCTGTTCTGGAGAAGATGCCAAGTGTCTCATATATGTTGAATAATATCCATCTCCTTGAGGAGCTCTACCAATTTCCACTCTGGGAGTTGATCTCAGAGCAAGATAGCTGCTATAAACTCAGCCGAGGTTGTCATGACAAGCCTCAGCTCTCACGCCTGGGAAGAACAAAGCAAGCAGCAGCCACACAACAGCTGTGACTCACCTTTATCCCCATATCTTACAATCCTTCTTCCCAAGGACAGACAGGGAAGAAATTGCTCAGAGTAGAGGGATGCTGTCAGAGGATTACGGTAAATGCTGGGAGGTATGGCAGGGGGACAAGCAGCCAGGATTGCCTTCTGTGCAGTCCCTGAATGCTTCAAGTGCCACCATATTTACCTCCAGTCCCTGAAAGTACCCTGTGGCCTGAATACCACCTCTGCCTCACACTCTTCTGTTCAAAACCATTCTCAGCTTACTCACAGGCAAACACAAACCAGCAGAAACAGGTCACACCAATGATTTTGTCCTGTTCTGGTGCCACCTTTCCCCATGGCCATAAACCATTGCTAGCTTTGCACCCAGAGAGCAGCTACCCACCCCTGCTCCAGAGCACCAGCAGGGCTGATTGAAAAAGCTGCTCATTTGTCACAGGGGGAATGGCAACTTTGGGTACACAGATGCCACTGCCCACTTCAACATCCCTTGTGAGGGACAAAGAGAAATCAGTCCCTCTGGAGTTTCCCCCACAGAAAGATCCAGGAATCACAAGATCGTTACAAACATTTGCTGTGTGCCCACCATGTGTAATGAGTAGATCTGGAGTGCAGAGTGAATGAGGAATCTGGCATCCTTGCTACATGCTGGTGGTAGCTGTGTCTTGCAGCAGTCCAGTCCAAGCACTTCAAAAAAAAACAATTTTCTGTGCATCAGCACCCCTGGTACCTCCAGTGTTTTAAAGGCACAGAAACAGACTGATGTAGCGGGGGCTGCACCGGTCAGAGCCCTGACACCACCCTCAGTTCCCAGTGCCAATTTGGCAGCCTGTGGGATGCTGCTCTGGGCCTCCCACCCTATCTTCCATTGTCTTGTTCCTCATCAGTCAAACTTGGAATCAAACTGGAATCAAAAGTGGCATTAAATTCTGTTGCAGCAGCCCTCTTGTTAGAGGGTAGAAATGAGACACAGACTTCTTGTTCATCACAGCATGAAAAGGGTCCTGGTTTATTCCTCTTTACAGCTCAGCCATCCTGACTCCATCCATTCACTGTCTCTGGCTGCAGCAAGCTCCTGCTGTAGGCTTCCCTTGCAGCCTCTGACTGCTGGTTATTTCCTGCTAAACCACAACTGCAGGTATTAGTTTGCAGACGCAGAATACAGGCTGTTACCTAGCTAGACTGTGACTGCAGGTTCCAACAACAGGCTCTAACTGCAGACCCAGAATGACCTCATAACAGTGATTCTCTCTCCCCAGGATCCTTCTCCTCCGTGATGATTTCTTCACCAGCTAACCCACTCCCTTTTATCACACTTATCTTTATTGGATATGACTCATCAGGGGCGAGGCTGTATTGGGTAATTAACATAGCTGTTACTTATCAGGGGCGAGGTCACCTGTATTCCCTTTTCCTACAAATTTCATTCATTCCTTCCCTGTCTGAATGCTGCTGGGCACAGCCCGGGGACAGGGAGAGGCTGACAGCCTGGCTGTGATAGGCAGCAGTCCTAATCCTCCAGATCTCTAGCTCCACTTAGACTAAGCTTTCCCTCAGAGCTTAGAGGGACAAAAGAACTGGAAGATTAAGATATTGAAGGTCTCTTGCCTTCTTCCTTATATCATAAGTTTACTGTGGAAAAGAAACGGCAGTGGTAACCCAAAACAGCAGGGTTTCTATTCCAATATGCAACTGATGATTGCAGAACCCAACTTTCTTCAGTACTTCAGGGGTTGTGTTGGTGGTGTTTTTGTTGGGGATGTTTTGGTTTTGTTTCCTTGGTTGGTTTTGTTTTTTTCCTGAAATCAGTAGAAATCTCCCACTGCTTCTCAGAAACTTCCTGGAAAATTCATGCCTCTCTCTGGTCTGTTTCTGTATTTCAGAATCAGCCTGAAGAGCAGATGTCCCTGAAGGAACCCTGCTACTCCCAGTAACACGCTGCTGCCTGGCAGGGCAGGCAGAGGCACTGGCAGAGCAGGAGGAAGGTTTTCAGAGCAGCAAGGGATAGATGTGCAGTTACTTCATTTCCCTGACAAAGGCTGGCTGGGCTACCTCTTGAGAGTAACAGAGCTGGTTGTTGTGTGCATTCCAGACACATGGGGAATACAGTGTCCAGGGAATATTCACACACTGAAATTTTGTCTACAGGCAACCTCACTTCTGTCAGTGAAAAGGTGCAGATAATATTGCTATTTAGTTCTTCTTGGATGCTCCATGTGACAAAGCTCCTGCGTGAGGTCTCTTCTGTTCTCACGTGGCCTGTCCTTCTCTCCACTGCTGTTCCAGTCTGGTGGGACAGATACTGGTAACAGCTGAAATCCTTTTCATAGAATAAATGCCAGCAGGACTGTCTCACACACCACTGGAACCTCTGTCTCCATCCAGCCTGGAAAGTCCACACCTTGAATGTAAAGACATAGCTTGTTGCTGCCTCTGTTCAAGCAGTGAGGTTTGGATGAAAGCTCAGTCCACGTTCATTAGAGGATGAAAAAATTGCCCTTTTATCCATCTGGTGGGGGTTATTTTCAACTAATCAGGAGATAAGAATAAGAGGTAGATATTTTTATGACTTCTTTTTCCAACTGTAGTTCACCAGCACTTGGTGAATAGCCCCAAAGGAAATGGGGTAATTGAAATGAGAGGGACAAAACACTTGGAAAATGTCTTCCCAGCTCTTACTCCTGCAAGGAAACTTCTGGAGGACAGTTTCTTTCTCCCCACAGCAATCTGATGTGATGGAAACACAAGTACCTGTCTGAGGACCAGCAGAAGAGGGGTGCCTTCTTCAAGCCATTGAACCCCCAAAGTACAACAGCAGGAATACACCCTTCCTCAAGCATTGCTACCCCAATCTACCACAGCATTCAACCCTAGGATAGCAAATCCTAGCAAATGCAGAGTTTTACAGCATGCATCTCCATTTTGACTACAGCTGATGACCTGCACATAGGTGTCTGACACATACATGGCCTTACAAATTGTACAGAACAAGCTGTACTGGTATTTAAGCAGCTTGAGTGAGTGGAGTACTGTCAAGCTCCAAAGAGCTGCTGTCTTGAGAGCTCCTGGCGGCAGGGTGATACATCCCAAGAGTCTGAAAAATGCGATTCCCTCCCTCCCCTCTGCCAAGGCAAGTGCAGATAGTACCATACCTCCAGAAAATGACC
Source organism: Brachypodius melanocephalos (assembly GCA_013398615.1). NCBI lineage: Eukaryota > Metazoa > Chordata > Aves > Passeriformes > Pycnonotidae > Brachypodius > Brachypodius melanocephalos. The sequence continues at coordinate 5,139,309 of VZSR01001342.1, forward strand.
TGGCCTTGGGATGCCATGGTCACAGCATCTACGGAGACAAGCCAAACACCAGGTGCCTGAAGGTCCCACAGTGTTCAGCACAGCCCCTGTCTGTTGTATGATATATCCTCCCAAGCTGTCCTGCTTAAATAACTGAATGCAGCTAAGGAGTGGTGAGCCCAAGCACTGAACTCTCAGGAATGAGGAAACACTGAGCATCTCAACTCCCCCCGCCCAGGGCAGTCATGATCAGGGAGGCCTGGTTGGACATTGGGGCAACTGGAGAGACCTCATACGCATCTATTTAAGAAACATGTCTTATTTAAGACAAAACATAGCATAGCTTGTAGTTTGATAGCTAATCCCAGGATTAGAGCACACAAGTGTCCCAGGAGATCTGCACCTTACCCATTACCGAAGGGCTGTGTCATAACCAGAACTAGCTCAGGTTTCCCTACAAAAATCTCCAACCACTTTCTTGGCACTGGGCAGAGAGGTCCCACCTGTGGCTCCTGCTCCTGGCCCCATTTGCACTGAGAGTTTCCCCTGCCTCTCTCTGCTGTGTTAAGAGGCTCCTAACAAGCTCAGCAGTGCTCTCAGAGCCACACAGGTTTGGCAGCAGCCCCTTTTCTGACTGCTGTTTAATCCCACTGAACTCCTTCAGGCCAAACCACCTCTGCCCCCCTAGGCCAGCTCCTTCTGCCTTCAGGTCTGCCAGTGTGGAGCACTTTGGAGCATGTAAAGGAAAGAAATTGGCACCTGCAAGACCCTGCAGGTCTTTCCCTCTGGGCTTGGTCTCAGATGAGGCTGGAGGCAGGATGAGTAGATCGTAGGCACAACAGGTTGAGAAGGGCAGAGAGGTTGTGAAAGACTAGAAAAGGGAAGGCAGCTTGCACCACCATGTTCAGTTTCCCGAAAGAGAACCTGCACATCCTGACATCTACATCTGGACTGTGTTCCAGGGAGGATGGGAAAAGGGGGATTTTTGACAGTCTGCAGCTATCTCCAGCAAGTTTGGATAGTTAGTGGGAGTGAATAGCTTTCTCATGCAGAGATGAGAATGCCCAGAGGAACTGGGAACAGTTCAGAACTTAAAAAACCAAACTACTTTCTCTGCAATAACCAAAAGTTAAAATAAAGAACAATCAATACTAGTTAGTGATGATAATCTGGAAAAAAAAATTGTCATTATTTGTCAGCATTCTGCTGATTATTAAGCCTCTCATAATTTAGCAGTACAGTACAGGAAGCTAAGAACAGCTCTAGGCCACAGTGGCCTGGTGGGAAAAGCACATTAAGAAATATCCTGTTGCCCTCAGTGACACTTGATTAATGGCTGTGGTGACACCTGATTTACAGCTGGTGTGCAGTGGGCAGACAGGGTGTCCCCTTTCTACTCCAGTTAACTCCAGGTCAGCCACAGCACACCCCATTGTACAGCCAACAATCAGGTTACTTCCATGTTGGAAAAACACATCTGCTTCTCGGGCACAGGCAGCCCCAGGGCAAATCCTGTTCCCCAGGGCAACACCACGTTCATTTCTGAGCAGCTCAAGCTGGAGACTACTCCTGTCTGTATGCTCATGCTGCAAAAGAACCCCAAGACGTGCTCAGGCTACTTCACAAAGAAACCAAGGGTCTGTGACTACACAATCTGCCCAGCTCTCACCAGTCATGAATTTATTAGCAAATCCAACCAAATGTGACAGCAGGATCTAGTCCCACATGGTCTGTGAGAGCTAGTGAACACCTGGACACATCAGCTGCCTTCACTGAGGAGAAGACAATACCAGGAACAAAGTGCCATCAGCTTTGCTGGGCCCAGCAGCTGGTACCCTACAGGAGAGTTCCCCTGCTTATGGGAAGTTCACAACTTATTTCAGTGTCACTGGAATGCTGCAGGAGCTGTCAGTGAAGAAGATGGAGTTGTGGCAAGCTGACCAGCAGCCAAGTTCGGCAGGGAATTCCACAGAGGTGGAGGTAGCCAGCAAAGCTGAAAGAGATGAAGCTTTTCTTGGGGTTGACCCAAAATGTAGGACATCTTTCCAGCCTTATGATCCCACATCTGTAACAATGATGTCAAGAGGTGCTTGAGAAGCACCACAAATGAGAACGCTAGCAATCTGGAAGGAGGAGAACTTGACACTGCCTTACTGGCAAGATCTGTCCTCAGCCTCACCTGCCTGTGAAGGGAAGCTGGAAGTAGCAGCACCCAGAACAAGCCCTCACCTCTCAAAAGAGGGAGGTGCTGAGCCACCTTGGGCTGCAAACTCATGAAGTTTGTCCTCCACAAAAATGTGGATCTGTCCTGACTTGGCATTCCCATCAGTGCACCCCTGTGAACCACCTTCTGCTATGGAAAAAGAAGCCCATCTGAGCCAGAATCTGCTCTGCTCCTGAGATCTTCTGGGACAAAATAGACACTTGTGAAACAGAGGCACAAGTGCAGTTGTGTCACCAGAGTGGTTTGCCTCTCAAAGGAGAGATACCTTAGCCTGACCCTGACTCTAGAAGCACCTTCCATGGAATATTTTAGGCTCCAGGCATTCTTCCAGGTTTTCCACAGTCTGTTGTTCTTCATGGTTTCTCCCAGCTACATTGTTTTCCTTATTGACGAAGTAAATCTCCTTGACTCCCAAAGCCCATGTTAATTTTTTTCCCAAATTTTGGAGACAGGCAATTTTATCAAGAGGTTTTGGCCTTGGGAAAACAAAACAAAACAAAACAAAAAACAACCGCAAACAAACAAACCAACAAAACCCCAGTATCTACCAGTGTCAGCACTGCATTAATGTCTGCCTTGAAAATACCTTGATTATTTCAAGGACCAGCTGGACAGAAATAACATTACATAGCCCAGCAGACTAACTACAATTCCTACTGCACCCCCTGACCCAGCTGTTTACCAACAGAGCACTGGAAGCCTGTCTTGGGAATTGTTGGGGTCCAATGCCAGACTCCAATAGATCAGAAGGATGTATTCATTTGCAAAGTACTCTGAATTTTAAAAGACTGAGGGCAAAGGCTGCTGGCAAATAATGGGAGGACACTCTGATCTAGCCCTGTCCTCGCAAAGTGACTAGGGTCATTAAATGTCTTTTATCAAGATGGTTCTTCAAGATATCCTCATGCACAACAAACACCAAGCACACAGTGGTAGATGGCCAATACTACTTAATCCCTGGGACCAACTGGGCCTTCAAGTCTAACAAAAAGAAAAAATCAATACCAGGACGTGAGCCAAGCTGTCCAAAAACCGCTCTGCCCATGTCAAATGGAGAGCTGCAGTTGCCCAAAGGGTTTAAATTTCATTGGGGTAATTCTGAAAAACATATTCTTGGAAAATGTCAGCAACAGGGTGTGTAAGGGATACCTAACACAAGAGAAAACACATTCCTCTGTCTGAGAGGACTAAGATGTTTTTTGTCAGAAATTATGTGCCTAGAAGGTAGTGCTGTCCTTACGTGTTCCCTCTGCAAGGCAGCATGGAGGCTCTGAGAATAAACAACACACCTAGTGGAGTGGGGAGCAAGAATTAGAAAGACATAAAAAATTAGGCATTTTGGTTTACATCACATTCTGCACTGAGCGTTGACTCTGTACATAGCAAGGATGAGAATGAGTTACTATTTGTTCCATTAAAGATTAACTCAAACTAAAGTTTCACTTTGAAATTTGACTCACCAGCTTGGAGATTTAAACTGCCTAACCTGCAGATTTAAACTGCCTAGCCTTCCCTGATTGTTTGACAGGGAAGCTTTCTGGATGATTAATGGAAAGCTATAACCAGTATTTGCATAAGGATATCTATTGCCTTTGGTGGGGAGAAGTTCCAAAAATGGCTTTGTAAGAGGAACAAACTACAAATGACAGACTTTTAAGGCTGAGCAAGCAGACAGTGCAGCTTTCTACTATTTACAGCTTTCTACCATTTACAAGCCAGCTGTCATAATGCAGAAAGCAAGACCCAGTCTTTGCTGTTGACAGTGGAGCAGCATTCCTCTCCCAGAGTGACCAACAGTGGGACCTTTGTGCCCAGCTCCTCAGGCAGAATTAAGAGCCCCTAGCCACAAACACCTACTGGAAAGGTTAACCTCAGGGCAATGGTGTTCGAAGCCTCAACTACACAAATGTGTTTTGTAAAAGAAAGTATCCAGGGTGTCTGCTTCACCCAGGCAAGCAGCTGGTAGCAGTCAGCAGGGTGGTAATTGCCCTTCCAGTGAAGTGCCTCTTCTTCCTCATCATAGATGCCATTTCCTCAGCTATGGGTTGAGAAGTGCCTTGCCAAGGTTGCACAAGACACATCCAGGAGTTTTGCTGTGTTCCATCTCCGGTGCTCCAGTTCTGGACAGCCAATTGCAAACTTGTGTCTGTGACTCCTGCTGATGGTCACACTGCCCCCAGATCTTCCCTTGGTGAGCTGGGCACTCCCTTTGCTCCCACATCACCCCCAGCAGCACTGTGTCCCACATCATCTCCATGGAGAACACACAGACCAGGTGAGTGATACTCTGATTCCTGTTCCTATCAGTGCCATGAGGTTTCCTGGGCCTTCCTGCAGACACATTACTGACTTGCCTTGCTCCTACTTTGCAGGCAAGGTATAACGAGACTACGGTTTACCTGGAGGAAGTCTAGGAGCTGCAAACAAAGAGCAGCTCCCAGAAGCATGACTGTGCTATGTGCACACATCCAAGGCTGAAATCCAGATGAACATCCAACAGGGAGGCAGAAGTCATATTCAGGTTGTCAAGCCCTGTCAAGCCTTTCCAAGGCATGACCACAAACTTTGGAATGTGCCTCAATGAGCAACTTTAACCTCATCAAGAAGGACAGCAGAGGCTGTTCACCCTGGAGAATAGGGCTCATCTTGACCCTCTTGTAAGGTAACTGCTCAGACTGAGTTTCACCTGAGAGCACATTCCCAAAGGCTACAAGTCCTCAGAAGTGTAGGCAGCAGTGCAATTCCCAGAATTTGCTCCTGTTTGAGCACAAAATAACTTTGCGTACACACCCCTGGGTGGAACATAAGGCATGGTTTTATTTTCCCTCACCTCCCCTCTCAACTCACACCCATTACACTGTTTGCTGGCACCAAGGCTATGCAGGGATCGATCATATGGATCCTCATGGATCACTTGTGCTCCTGGAGCAGCCAGCAGCAGTGCCCTGGATTCCCAGGAGCTCACCTGGCTGCTCAGAGCGCCACTGTCCTGAGCAAACTCCTCTGTGAGGTGTCGCTGGGTGGCACATACAAACACTCTGAGCTCTCCTTCACTTGTCCACAGCACGACCAGTGGTGGCAGCCAGGGTGACCTTTGTGTCCGTGGCCACAGCCTTGATACCCACCTGCAAGAGAAGAGGCACCAGCAGCTCAACCCAAAGCAGGCCAGAAAATCCCAGTGTGTTATAAGCTTTGGCCCCAGGACTTCTCTAAAATGTACTGATGAGAACACAGCATATTCAAAGCCAAAACTGCCAGGGCTCCATAAAGAAAGAACAACTCATCTCAATAGTGGGGGAAAGCTGAAGATTTTCATCCCCATGCCTGTTGAATAAAGCAGTCCATGGGCATCCAGAGCCCCACGACAACTGCTTGTGGCTATGGCCAAAGATACAGATCAAGCACAGAAAAAGCAAGAGGTTAGTTCTATCCTAAAAACACACAAAACATGTGATGACACATGCAGGTGAAAGGCAGGGAAGATTAAACAAGTTTTTTGGATTAAACAATTAAGGGAGTTGAACTCTTGTCCTAACCATGGAGTGAGGCTTCTCCAGAGTTGGTCACAGTGTGATACAGCCCACAAGCTCCCAACATGCCAGCACTGGAACAGGAACACTGGAGGTGCAATGCTGCTCAGCCTCCCTCAGAAGGGCTGAAACGCTGAGGTACCCTGCCCCACCTCCTGCACAGCTGGCTCAGGTCTCTGTCTATGGGATGTGCCACAAAACCCCTTGATGTGTCCTGCTGCATTTTTCCCTGCTGCAGTCACCCCACCAGAACATGTGTATGCACAGTTTACCACATTCCTGGTGTGTGTCCAAGGTGAGAGCATCTCCCCACACCTCTATGCACTAGGGAGGAGCTAGTGCAACAGATCCTCCTGATCCCAGCAGCGTGGGGAGAGCTGAGCACCCACCTGGCATGGTCCCACCACAGGCACAGCGAGCGGCCTTCTGGCCCCCGCTGGAGCAGAAGGTGCAGCAGTGAAACACCCCCTGGTGCTCACGGAACTTGTGCTTCACCATCACAGTGAAGGGAGAGCCCTGCAGAGGACAAGCAAACAGACAGGCTGCTGCAGTGGGTGCTGCCAGATGTGTCTGCATTCTCAGACACCATCTGGGTGATCCTGGCAGTCACAGATCACTGAGCCCAGCTTTAAACTGCTTCGTGGTAGAAGTAATCCTTAGACAGATTTAAAACAAGTACCTAAGAAAAGTAGGTAAAGAAGAAGCAGTGCAAGAGAAAAAGAAATGCTACCTGCACATGTTGCCCTTTCACACAGACGCAGACAGCATACAAGCCTGGCTCCTCAGGGATGTAGGAAATACAGTAGGTCCCATCACCATTATCACACACTGTTGGCTTGATTGCACTGTGAACAGTGGAGAGAAATCCAAGAGATCAGTGACTGACAGAAAATTGCTTTAAATGTAAACCAGAGTTTGGCCTAGATTGGCCTAGAGTGGCTTTCACACACCCCTCCTACTGGAAGCTGCAATTACCATACAAAGGAAGTCTCACAAAGCCAGCTGCACTGCAAGAATTTGTAGCAACCTGCACACCAAAAAGGCTGAAGATGACACGCAGCACACTTACAAGTCAGATTATCCCTTCAGGTAAGAGTCCACAGAAATGGGCGAAATTCACAGCTTCAGCAAGCAGTTAACTCCAGAAAAACCCATTAAGAAGACAGGATATAATAGGCTAGGTCTGAATAATTTTAACTACTGTCCCAACTGCATTGACCCCAACTCTTCCCTTCCATGCTGAGGAGTTCTAGGTCCCTGCTGGTAAACTATAATTTTGTAGTGAAGCTCACTATGTTTCACAGGGAACCCTGGTGAACAGAGTGCTAGAAAGAAAGCCTCATCTTTCTAATTTACTCCAGGATAAATTGCCTGGTTCACAGGAAGATGGACAGCTTTTCACAGACAATTATTCGCAGCCCTACATAGAGGAAACTGTTCCTGCTAATCCTCACTAATTAGTCTCCTGGGCTAATAGAGTTTATAATCTGTATTCCCCACCCCCAACACTTCACATCAATACAACTGCCTACATAATTTCCTGCCATGAACTGTGTGGTGATGCTTCATGCTTTTCTGCAGCTGTTGTGCCTCAAAGCAAAGCCAGACAGCTTTCAGCAACCCATGTAGCAACTGCATACAGGCAAGAGCAAGAAACCGAGTTAATGTGGCCACAGCGACCTCTAGCCTAGCAACAGAAACCCAGAAACCCCTCAGGCACGCACCTTCCTACACCATAGGTGCACTCATGGACAGAAGACACATTGGAACAATATTCTTGGACAATTATGCTCTACTGATAAGCATCTGTGCAGCCAGCACTGCTTCTGTGTGCTCTGTCAACATAGCAAAGGGCTTTAGCATCCTGTCCCTTTTTTCCATCAGGTCATCCCATCATGAGTGTTCCTGGAACAAATTAACGCTGGCATCCAGTTCCAGCTACTGTAAAACAATAGATATTTTTCTTAAGAAACTGGGTCTGCTTTTGTGCCTGGCTGCTCTTTCGTGACAAGTGTGGTCTGGAAACAGTTATAATTTTTTCTGGTTGGTCATTTTCCTTGTGGAAACACTGAGGAGCTAAACTGCAGCCTTTTCTGGTTTTGCTAGGAAACCTTCAAAAGTGTTAAAGTACTCAATGCTTGCAACTACAGGAAAAAGGACAAAAGCACAACACAGATTCTTTCTCCAGAACATGAAGAAGGCACTTTCATCAGCTGTCAGAGGCTCGTGGGGTTGGTAAACTCTGTCTGACTTGTGACTGTCATACAGGGGTTGCAATGAGCTATGCATGTCAGGTGTTAACAAAAGCAGGAGCCCCAGGTGTCTGCTGGGTGGAGTAAGAAGGAATAACAGCTGCCTCTGACCGTGCCCAGCAACACACGCAAGGAGTTGGATCCTTTAAGAAGCCCAAATCACTCAGACTTAATACAAATCTCAGCAATCACTGTCCAGACAAACACAAGCGCTAGGAAGCAAGGAGTTGGATCCTTTAAGAAGCCCAAATCACTCAGACTTAATACAAATCTCAGCAATCACTGTCCAGACAAACACAAGCGCTAGGAAGTACTGTAGGAAAAAGAGTAGTGCCCTTTCCTCTACAGGTTCTGACCCGCATGCTGAAGCACATCCTCCCACCTGCCTAAGGAAGCAGGGAGCCAGGAGGACAGGGGAGGCAAAAAGGCTAAGGCAGTGACCAGGGATTTCCTAGGTGAAATACCCACCAGTGCCTCTTGTCCTTGTGGGTGATGGTGACCCGCACAGCCTCTCCTCCCCGCCCCATGCGCTCCCCTGTAGTGTCCTTGCACAGCAGGGTAAAGCCACTCAGCTGGTTCTGACGGGCATCGTGGAGATCTGGGGACAAAAAACATCAAACCAGAAAGAAACAGAACTACAAAGGGTTCAAGTCAAGCCACAACTGCTACTTCCCACCTATTTCGCAGAGTTGCAGCCCCACCAGAGCACAGCTAGGACTTTGCTTCTGGGGTGTACAGCTCCTTCCACTCACAGGGAAAAGTCAACATACGACTGGGTATCAGAAGAGAGCAGAAGCCATAAGTTCTGAGAGATGTCAGGCAGGTTTATCCCAGAGATCTGTACGGACCACGGGGGTGTTTTTGCCTGTCACTCTAAGCCCAGCTGGCACCTTCCCAGAAGGCTTCAAGATGCACCATGCAACCCAGAGGAAGAAGGAACAGCATCCCACAGTGCCCCAGAGAACTCAACACCTACAGTTTAGCAAGAAAGGGACAGAACAAGCCCTGGGTCTGTCTCATTTGCCCTGCATAGACCATTACTGACCAGAGCTGGCTGTGCTCTGTGGGATGGTCTGAACATTATCTGTTTGCTGGCCCAGCTCCAAGTCCTTAGTGAGCAAATATCCATAAAACCATCAAGGTATTGCCAGGTATTTCTACAGCAATCTCAGCAGAATTTGTAACGGGAAAAACTTACTCAGCCACAAAGTGGATCTGCCTGGGTTTATGCTGCAGAACAGCTTGGACCACCAGGTAATCATCATGTCCTGCTATTGCAGGTGCCATGCCCATTCCCTGAGTGAGCCCTCCTCGCACCTCAGCCCCACGCTGAGGCTGGTGATGTTGTGGAGGGCAGTGCCATATGCTCTGCACATCTGGATGAGAAAAGCTGCCCAGCACAGCTCCCACAGGCAGGCAATGCAACCTCTGCTGGGCCTCTACCTCTACCCCTGGCCAACACCTGGATAGCAGGGAGCCAACAGTGCCAGGAGCTGCACACCATGTGGGTACAGAGAGTAGAGAGGTGACTTCAGGGAGCAGTGCACTCCCTTTCAGCTGCTGTTCAGCACCCCATTACCTTCCCCATGCAGGGTGCATCTGGCTGGATCAACCGCTTTATTGAGAATGGCCCCAAAAACTTCATAGCCGCAGCACTGCCCTGCCCTCTCGTGGGGGGAGAACTGGATCCTGTCATCCACACTGGGGTGGGTGCTGTAGGCAACGCTGTTGAGCTTTGTCAGGCGGCTGGACACCACCCCTTTGGTGACGAGGATCTCCACATCTGAGCCGCTCGTCAGCAAGTGCTCTGTGAACTCCACGCCTGTCCTCATGTCCAGCAGCAGCTGCTGCAGCTGGGCCTTCTGCAAGTGCAGCAGGTTTTCCTTCTGCACCTTCAAGTCCTCCAGCTGCTTCAGCAGCCGGTTCCGGTGCTCTTCAATCGCTTTCACGTAGCCCCTGGCAAACATGCAGATCTCTGCGGCCACAGCCTCTGCGCGACTGCGGAGGGCGCCGCCCATCTCATCTACCTGGCTCAGCACATCCTCCAGCGTGTCCATGTGCTGCTGGCTGCTCTTTAGCAGCTCCCGCAGGGCGTCCCCGTGCCTGTGGATGACATTGCTGGCGAAGTCACAGGGGTGCTGACGGTGTCTGCCCAGAACGCAGTCCCGGCACACGGGCTGGTCACACTGCTCGCAGAACAGCTGGAGCTCCTCTGTGGGGTGGGAGGGGCACAGGAGAGGCTTCCCGGCCGGGCTGCAATCCTTGGTGTTCTCCAGCTCTGTCATAGCATGGGAGGCCGTTTTCTTCTGTCTCCTAGGCAGGAGCAAACACCAATCACTTTATGCATGTTACATACAAAAGACAAAAACTGAGAGCCTTTGCAAATGCCTATTTGCAACAGGGTGCAAGTCATGGTGTGCACTGCTCCTTCCTGTCTCCACTGAAATTCCCTGAAAGGACTCGTGCTCTCCTGAGAACTAGACTCCACACAGAGGAAGAGCTCACTCCTCCTTTGTGTGGAGCCCCTCCTTAGGGGCTGTTCTCCGGCTCCCAGAGCCTCCCTGACTACATGGTCAGCACTGATTTCGGACACAAGACAAGTGAGCTCTAATATCCCTTACGGAAAAATCTAGTTCAGGCCACTGCCAGAAGACAGTCAAACGGTAAAACATTTAATATTCTAAAAGTCAAACTCAGCTTCCTTCTGGTTGCCAGGTTAGGTCCTGCTCAGAAGAAACCAAGTATGGGACTCGACAAACCTGTCAAACCCAGACATCTACCGTGTCACATGGCAGCACTAGAATCTTTCCATTCTCTGCTATTTTGGACACTGAGAGTTAGCTATTGGGAAGGATGTAAAACCCTCCTCTCCTTACTTGTCTCCTGCACTAATGACTGGTGTTAGTTGTAATGGGAGCTCCAAGCCATAGGCAAAGATGAACTCCAGGGACCAAGCTCTGCAGAGTTGCTCTGGTAACACAAAGCAACCTCACCACAGGCTCTTATGCTCTTCCTTTTGCTTCCCACTAACCTCCACTGGATCCACCACATTTTCAAAGCCTTCCAGTGTTGCATGACTTCAGCCTAAGATCTCTCTCACTTGTTCCAAGGAGCACAACCATGGCGCTCAGAACCATAGAAACCTTCTCTACACATCAAGAAACCTTTTCAAAATGGTTTTCCTTAGTCCTTGTTCTGCTCTGACATCAACTAAATCAAGTGAGAGTCTGTAGATGCCAGTGGGGTGAAAAAATGATAGCAGTAAATACTATAAAAAGTGGGTCACACTGACAATTTTTCTGCTGCTTTCTCCCTTCTGCAGTTATTCCTGGCAGAGCAGCAGGCTGCTATTCAAGGTCTCTTATCACTCTTCAGCAGCTCCATGGGGTACGAGGCATTAGCTAATCGGAATGGTATGCTGAAAATTACACCCGGAGTGGAAAGGTAACTAAAAGCCTAAACCATTTTCCCCGCAGGCACCAGTATGTGCAGGGGGCAGGGCAGGGCAGGGAGGAGTATGTCCCTGCTCCTTCTGGGGAAAGAATTTGCTAATCAAGCAGAAAGGAGCAGCAAACGTGGAAGGAATAGGGTGAGTTGCTTTAACCCAGGCTGAGGCTTCCCTGGCTTGGGCTGCTGGGTGTTTTTCTGACCCTGCCTGTCGCCTCCTTGCTTCAGAAGGCCATTCAGGCTTTACATCACTGACTGACCTCTGCCTGGCTTACAGATCACTGCATCCCCCTCCTCTTCGACTCCTAACTGTTGCAGTTACCTCTTCTTTCTGCAATAATTCTACAACATGCAGCAGGCAAGCACATGGGTTGATCCTCAGCATGTAGCAACCACACTAGGCAGGACTTCCACAAATCTCCTTTCACGTTGCCTAAGGGTGCCTTTACACATACACACAGTAAACGGTCCTGGAGGTGGAGAGAGGCAGAGCAGCACCTTAACTGCCCCATTTTCCTTCGGGAGATGTGTCTTTTACAAAGTGGGACAGTATAGCATGTGAGGCTCCTGTCCTGCTAGCGCCTGCCTATACCCACGCCTGCTGCCCAGTGATACTAAACTGAGATGCAAACCAGCATGTGGACACCCCTACAGGCAAAGGGTGGCTTGATTTTGGACTTAATGGCCAATAACACGGCTGACGGACCTATTCCCAGGAAGTTCAAGAAGAGTTTGGACAACACTCACAGGCACATGGGATTCCTGGGGCTGTCTTGGGCCAGGACTTGGACTTCACGATCCTTATGGGTCCCTTCCAACTCCAGATATTCTACGATTCTGTGCTAGCACCTTGCTTATCCCCACCTGAGTACAGAGCATCCTGCGGGCATCCTGCAGGCAGGGGCGGTGAGCGGCGGCTAAAAACTGGGAGACACGCCAGTTCTTGCTCTGGCCCTCCCTCAGTGTGTCCCTGCCCGCCACCCCCCAGCCGCGGTGTCCCGGGCCGCCCCTCACCTGTGCGCCCGGCAGCAGAAGCGGCAGAGGCGGACACCGCAGGTCAGGCACCGCCCGGCCGCCGCCCCGTCGGCGCAGAGGTCGCACCCGGCCGCGGCCCCGGCTCGGCTCCCGGCCAGGCAGTCAGGGGGGAGCTGCCCCAGGCCGCCGGCCGGCAGCGCCAGCTCGGCGTCGCACACCGGGCACAGGACGGGGCGGGCAGCGCCCGGCGGTCCCTCCGGCGGCTCGAGCCGCCTCAGGCAGGGCTCGCACAGCGAGTGCAGGCAGGGCAGCAGCCGCGGCGACGCGCAAGGCCGGGCGCACTGCGGGCAGAGCGGTCCCGACATGCCGGCAGGCCGTGCGGACCCTCAGGAACGCTCCGCCGAGCATTCCCGGCGGGAACGTCTCGCGCCGCCCCACAGAACGGGATCCTTCCCCGCCCCGGCGCCGCCCGCGCCGTGAGGAGCGCGGGGGCCGCGCTGTGAGGGGCGGGGGCTGCCAGGGGACCCTGCTCTGCACACCCCGCCGCTCCTCCTCCGGGGAAGGCGGCCGGAGAGGGTCTGGCAGCCGCTTTTGTCCTCGTCCCCCTCACCGAGGCGCGGAGGGACGGGCCCGCTGCTCCCCTCCTCTGGCACCTGCGGGGTTGTGAGGGAAAGGGCCCCTTCCCACCCCACCGCCGGCAGATCATGTTTCCACCCCTTCCAGTTCAAAACTGCCAGGTTTACCGCCTGACCGGCCTCTTTGTCGGTCTGCTGCATGCCTCCAGGCCTGGGTAGTTTTTCCTTCGGATCACTGGAGAGGGAACTCTCCGCTCAAGTGAGCGAGAACGGTGAAACTTCAAACTGAGACGGTGCAAGGCGGCCGGGCTTCCCTGCGACTGCCCGCCGGGAGGGGCTGCTGGCTGTCTTCATTCCCCGCACCTGGCAATTGGAAATACTGCAAAAGGCAGGCTAGGAAAGCCCAACGTCAGTGAAGCCCTGCATGATGCCCCTCGGACTTTGATGGCTCTTCAAAGACTGAAACCAGTTTTCCTTGTTTTGAAAAAGCTCTTTATAAAGTGTCCTTTAGTGTATCACATTCAACCCTTAATAATTTAACTTTTTACCAGCCTCTCCATTAGTTTTCCCAGGACATTTAGCATCTTACCTGTCCCATCCTGCCGGCCCTTTTGAATACCAATGTAACACGAAGAGCATTTGAGACTTATGGAGTTTCAGTTCCTTAAGTCAAAATTCAAGAACCAGGAAGATCCCCAGTCAGGTTTTTGGTTTTAGGACCAGAGAGTCCATTTACAGAGCAGTAGGTCAATACTTATTATCTGCATATAACACAAGTAAATATTTCCTCTGTAACAGATGTTAATGACACTCTGATGCCCAGTGGCTTAACACAGAAATCATCTTCTTCTGATACACTCAGACATTTTTGTGTCTTTTATGTTGTAATACAAGATCAAAGTTTTAGGTCATGATTAAATGTTTACAACCTCAATCACAAGAAGAAAGATGTTCCAACAGCCTTCTTTAGATTACCTATTAGCAACTGCAGTGGTTGCAGAGGTTAGAGAGGATAAAAGCTGCAGTAATTGTGAGACAAGATGACTTGGTAACAATATTCAATATTGTCACAAAGAAGGACTGGTTCTTTTAATCATGCTGGAGGAAAGAAATAGGAAATGGTCCTGTAAATGTGGGTGGGGAAGAAAACGGGTGAAGAGTCATAATGTCACCTTTTTGCAGAAAAGGTGAGCTACCCAGAGAACAGCAGCATCTTCCATTTCTGCAGAGATGGTGGAATAAGCCGTGACTGGCAGTGGCAGAGGAAATCTGAGGATCCAGCCCAGCTGATCTGATCACCCACCCTGCCCCTGATCAGGCTGGTGCACAGGTCGCTGCTGAGTAATGTATTTGAGTTACCAGTACAAAGCAGGAGCACTATCAGAATGATTAGAGGAAGTTGTAGTGAAACAGGCTGGAGAAAATAATCAAGGGGAAAAAGGAAAAGCAGGAATGCAGGAAAGAAACATCCAAAAAACTAACCCAGTGACCCACAAAACAGGAGCTACATTAGTCCAAACTCATGATTCACTTTGGTTACTTTCTCTGTAATATTGCTTTCTTGGGTACTGTCAGTGGAGGAAGCCCCTGTGTCATTACATCCTAAACTGTGGGAGGCAACTCAATGGACATGTAAAATGGAGCTCTGTGAATTATCTTCAGTAAAGCACATTGGTCTGCAAAGCACTGCAAGAAGTGAGAGAGACCTTCTCCTGTCTTGGATTATTGAGCTTGCTTTGTAACTGATCAAAATTTACAGATGAAAAAAACAATGTGTTAATTTATATACACTGGAGGGCAATAAAGGAACATAGAACATAAATGAAGCAATTAAAATGTCATTAAGCCAGTGTTTTCCTTTTGCCTCAAGAGTTGATGGATGGCTCTAATTATTCTCATTTGACCCAAGATTTACTTGAAATGAAGTCCTCTTCAAACTTATTTTCCTACCCCTATTGTTAATGTCTAATCAGAGCCTCCCAGAGTAGTTGCTCTGCGTGATGCTCTCTCCCCACCTTCACTGCCAGCTCATTCCTCTTTTTCCTGTTTATCTGCTTCTCATTTCCTATCATTAAGCACTAGATCATTACACTGAGATATGGAAGGTTTGTTTCCTTCTCCCTTCTTTTTAAGGACTTCTGACTAATATTTCTATTGTATCTCCTAATTAGCCTCTTCAGGGGAAAGCTTTATGGTGCTTTCCCATTTATATTTTTCTGAAGGAATATTGGTAAAACTTTATAGCATGTTCAAAAAAATCTTTAAAGCATAACTTCCTTCCTAGACTCTGTGCACAGTGTGGGTACAGCCCATTTATTATATTTTGAACTGGATGCCTCATGCTTTCCTGCCCCTATTTATTTTGATAATTTTAGGGAGTTGTTTCTGGATATCCTGCCATAGGAAACAAACTGAAAAAGTGGTGAAATGGAAGTCATTAGTGAACAGGACTGCAGAAAAGTCCAAGATGACTTGTTGACAGAAACTCGAGATCTTGTCTAAGTGCCAGAGCTTAGCTGAATGGCAGCCAGAGGAGTGTGGAAAATTAGTTATTTGGGGAATTTACAAAGACAAAACCAGTACAACATACTCTTGCCTTCTTTCCTGTTGACCAGCAAGTCCAGTTTTGCTGTGAAGTTGTCAGCCCTGGGAGCTACTGTGTTGCAGAGCCTTCTCTGAATGTGGCAGAGCTGCCAGGCTTGGTCTGGGAGCAACTTGATGCATCCTTACTTGTCTCCACACAAACTTTTTCCAGCTACCTAGCTGATAGCTCTTCCCCTTTATATTAACCTCCTCCAGAAAATCCAACTAAAGATTTACAACATCTCCCAATTTAGGCAGAATCTCTCCCTCATTCAGCTAAAGATGCATTTGAAATTATGAGGCATTTGACTGGTGAGAGGAGCATTTCTGTAAGGCACAGAGGCTGGTGTCACCCCTTGCCCCCATGTTCTCCATTCAGCCTGATGCCCACAGGCTTACCACACTCTGAGTAAAGAATTTCTTCCCAACAGCTAACCTAAATCTCTCATTTTTTTAAATTTTAAACCATGAATTTTTTAAAAGAAGGTGCCATTTAACTTTTACTTGTGCTGAGCCTCCAACACACACAAGTAAATTGCCCCAGGCCCAAACCTCACATGACAAAATTTCTGCAAGCTGATGGCACATGTGGGAATGTAACAGCTGCAGCAGAAGGACAATCCTGATCTCCTGCTTGGGAGCATCACTTGGGACAGAGACAGAGGATTTCTGTCCTGGGATTTCTCACAGATTTTCTACAAAGCATTCCTAGGAGAGCTCACTCTTCAGAGAAACTCTGAATCTCTCTTCACACATATATACTCTCTTTTAAATTTGCCAGTAGCTTTTTCTCTTCAGGCTTGTGTTGAGCTTTGGAGACAAAACAAAACTGAATCTCAAGTTACCTCATTTAACATAAGGCCATGCATCTTCATTTTCATGCTGGACTGACTCCAAAGTACATTCTGTGAGCTGCTGCTGTCACACATCAAACCTGTGCTCCTGTGGGACTTCAGCCACTGCAGTGTGACCTGAGAGAGGTGATGGAGGAAGGCAGCCAAACAGCACACAGCCCAAATCTCTCACTCACTAATGGAAGGTGCACAATCATCACACAGGGGCTTGGCTTAACCCTGAAATAGCAAACAGGAGGTGGATAGGGCATGGAGATGTAGTAACACTTGAAACACAGAAAGAAAGCAGCAGAAGAGACGTGTGGATCTCTCTTGTCCTCCAGATTTGTGACAGGAAACAGACTTGGGAGTGCTTGAAAGCATTATCACTTTCAGCTGGCAGCAGCTCTTTGAAGACCAAAGCAGCTGCAGCCAAACCACCCAGTGACACAGGCTTTGTGCAGACTTGCCCTTGCGGTGGCTTCTGACCAGACATTCCTGCTTTCCCCTCCTCCCTGCAGCTTTCCAGCCACCTGCTGCCACTTTCAGCTTTCTGCTGCTATATATATTCTTTTTAATCTCTCCTGAATCCTGCCTGCCTTTTCTGAAGGGAAGATGAAAGTGGATTTTTTCCAAGGAGGCTTTTCTAAGGAAGCAAGTTCTTTGTGATGAGGCCATTAATCTTTTTTAGCTTCCCCTCAGCCATATTTGAGAGAGGGAAGTGATCTGAAAGGCTGTAAGTTTCTACATGCAGAAGATCACAGAATCATTGAATACTTGGAGTTGGAAGGGACCCACAAGGATCATCGAATTCAGCTCCTGGCACTGCACAGGACAGCCCTAAGAACCACACCACGTACCTGAAAGTATTGTCCAATCACTTCTTGAACTCTGTTAGGCTTGGTGCTGTGCCCACTTAATCCTGATGCTGAGAAGACAAATGGAGTTGGTTTTTTTTCTTTCCCTTCACTGCTGGGACCATGAGACAGAAGGCTATTACAGTAGGGTATTTCACTGAGATACAGCTAGGAACAAAAACCTGGCCTTGCTTCAGGGCAGCGAGAGCAAGGAATTCATTCAGATGAGACTTGTGGTCAGTATGAAGCCTGACCAAACATATTTTTATGCATATATGTACACACAAAGAAATATAAAATCTGATTGTCTGCAACAGCTGTGCAGGAAGACTAGCTCCCTGCAGGAGCAGATGTCAATCTAATGAGAGTCAGCATTTTGTTTCTGACAGGTACAGGCCAGCCTGTTTATCAAGCAGCAAAGTTTGAGTTGGTGAGTCGAATTCCAGCAACAGCTGTGGTTTGTTTCTTGGCCTAGAACAGACAAAAAACCCAACCCTCCCATAAAACTCCCTGCACTAGCAGTTTCTGAGACACTGCCTTGAGCTTTACTAGCCTTCAGCATTGCAGCAAACACACTTCCGTAACATCCCAGGGGCAGCTCATTTCTATCCACGAAACACTGCATGACCTCAGCCTGAACAGCAGGAAGTCACAGGCTGTGGCAGGAGGTGGTGGGAAATTGCAAGTTATTTTCATTTTCTGGCTCTCCATCATAAATGTTTTTTGGCAAGGCTTACTACAAGATAAGGAACAGATAAAAAGCATTTCCTCAGTCTTAAATTTTATAGGTAATCATTACTAGTAAAATAATGACTACTTTAAAAAGTTAAATAAAACCAATATAAGAACCACAGTTGTTAGAATATTACATAAACACACAGCAAACCAGCTTAATACAATGATACGTATCAGTTTTCTGTTCTATCAAAGAGCACATACTTTAGTACATAGCAAATAAAGATTCTGATTTCAACTTCAAATAGTTACTTTATATTTACTATAAAAATATTAAGTGAGATTTTTGAAAAGCAATCCTCCAGTCCAGATGCAATCTCTAACATGTTAACTGCACAGAAAACACAACTCTGGGGAGCAACTGTAAACCACAGGAGGAACAAATTCTGATGCAAATCCTTATCCAACAGAAACAGACTGGCTTCCTAGTCTCCTTTTCAATTCAGGTCCCTTCCCTCATCTCAGTTCTTCCTGACATTTTATTCCCATATCTTGTGCAAATCAATGCTCCAGAAAGTTTCACATGCAGTATCTAAAACCTGATGCTTTCAGCATGTCTAACAGAGGTATCAAGGTGCTCACTTGTAAAGCTTCAGCAGCCTGAGTCTCCCACCTAATGAAGGAATTTTTTTTTTTTTTTTGTTGTGAAAAGGTGTAAGGTCACAGCAGTGTGTCCAGCTCAGAAACTCATTCCTAGAGTGCTCTGTAGGGCACAAATACAATAAGCACGTGGATCTTTCCATACTAATGGCACCGACATGAACACACTTCAGAGTTAAACTGTACATCTGTAAAGAGAGATGGTGATTTATTTGTAATTCATTAAAAAATAATTTAAAAATACAGTATTTGAGCTCAGCTTCCTTTACATAACATGCATTGACAATGCAAACCATCCTTCTTCTTTTTGCTTTTCTACCTGTAAAAGAAGAAATATTGAGATTTACATACAGTAAATTTCCTATAGACTCGTGTGTTAGGACTGTTGTCTGCCATTGGCACCATGGAGGGAGTCACACCACCTACTTCAAACCACATCTACCTTAATGGTTTCAAATCTCCCTTCTAGGGATCTACAGTTTGCTGTCAAGATAGGAAGTCCTGAGCCCTAACTCTGTTCTCTTTATCAGTCCTTCCTTAGGTTATTTTGAACACCAGGAAATAGATTATTAATATGTCCTCATGGTTGCTTTCAAGCCCATAAACAACTCTTGACTGGTTTATCAGACTGTACCACTGCAGAGTTCCCTGTGAAAGCATCTCACTGCAGGCTATCCATTTCTCTGCACATTAAGAGTCAAAAATCTAGACTGGGGCTTTCTCTTTACATTTGGATTTATTCATCATTCAGCAACTGATTCATGCAACAGCTAGGTAAGAGCGTGTTTGCCTCTTGACTGTGGCTCTACCAGTACATCATAAGCATGGCTTGAAATTTTCTAAAGCCACCAGCCACCAAAGGTTTCCAGTTCTAACACACAAAAGATGCCACAGGAGAAGAGGGTTGCTTGCTGGTAAAGAACAACTCTGTGGCAGAAAATAATGAATGTCAGTAGTTCTCAGGTCTCTTCTTACAAGTTGTCTGTAATCCAACCTGTCACAAATCGATTAATAATAGCCTTGGGATATTTAAAACAGGACAGAGCTCTCCTCCCTTCATCCATCTTATGATTATCTTTTCCCTTTTGTGACAATATTAAAATTTTCTGGCTGAAGATATTTCAGTCTCACCTTTGGTCTTTGGCTGACAGATGTTAATTTGGCACTTTCTGACGTGGCATTTAAAGATGAACAAGACTTGCTGGAGTCCCCTACAGACCTGGAAATATTAAAAATAAATTGAAAAAAATGAAAAATGGAAGTGACTACTATAATATTATCTGTTACTAGAATATTATCTTATTAACTGATCCTTAGTTAGGACCCCTCATCAGCAGTCTCCAACAGTACATCATCTGTCTTGTGTCAGATTGCAATTACTTTAAAAACAAGCAAAGGAAGTTGCAAAAAAAGACCTTTGTCCCACTTGCAGAGTTTAATGTGAGAAAGTAAGGGAAAATCCACAAAGCCAAAAAACTCATGGCCATTTCATTTCTCCATTGTGTTCAATTTCTGCTGCATGGGTAATTAAGATACTACAAATATGAAACAGTAAAGGGTGAACTTTTACCTTCTTATACTGGTCACACTGGCATGGGGAACACTGTCATCCTTGGAGCTGTCCACAGCCACGGGAACAGACACTTCAGCTGTCCTCCTTGCGTTTTCTAGGCAATAAATAATTGCTTGATTCTGATGAGAACACAGCAACATGGCACAACATTCATTTTGTTTTACCATTTTTTCAGAGGCATCACAACCTCTTCCCAGATGCACAGAATATACAGACCAGAAATAAAGTATCAGGTTAAACATCAACTTCACACTCACTTTCTGAAAATGACTGACAATGAAAGCAGAGACTCAGAGCAACTACAGACAATGCTCACATATAGAGAATGATTTTTCCATGGTAAAATTTTCAGTGGTTTTTGGCAATTAGAGGCTTAGAGACTCCTGATCTCTCACCTTTGGTCCTTTAAGATTTTACTTCCCATGCTGAATTTACATTACAATGGCAAAACAAGCATTGAAAGTGTTATGACCCAACCCAGGAGCCGCTGCATAGGCACCTGCATGCAAATGCCCACACACTGCTCCCTCCTCCCCCTCCTTCCTCTTTCCAAGTCCTTCCCCCTTTATACATCCTCTGTGGTTTCACAAGGGGAAAGGACAGGTGTTCCAGACAGAGCACGTGTACATGGTCACATGCAGTTCTGCTTGAAATGACAATGACTCCATGAAAAAGATAAAGCAGCCCTGACCACCTGCAAAGTAATTTTTTTAATAGTTACATATGGCAGCTAATCTGTGAATCTTGAACCAGCGAGTACATTCCCTAAGCTAATTTACCTCTTTACATGACTGGAAGCTACAGTTATTCCTTTCTATTAGCACAGGCAGTAACTGAGCAAGACAGTCTGATGGAAAGAGTATCCAAAAGACAAAAACTAAAATGTGGTTGAGAATAGGATGAGCACTCTGCCATGAGTTTTAGAATTCTGATGTAAATACTTCAGTCTTTTTCACTCAAGATTCTGCATGATAGAGGACTGATTAAAAAGCCCAGTGACTATCACAGAATCAATTAAGTTAAAAGAGACATCTGAGATTGACTTCAACCTCTGAACACCATTTTGTCAAACAGACCAAGGCATTGTGTGCCACATCCAGTCTTTCCTCAAGCACCTCCAGGGATGGTGACTCCACCACCTCCCTGTGCAGTCCATTCCAATGCCTAACAATCTTTTCTGTGAAGAAGTTCCTACTGATGTCCAAATGTAGCATCTGTTCTTCAGACAAGAACACAGCAAAGAACAGGTTTAACATGAAGCTCAGTACTTGCAAGGGACTATAATAAAAAGATAACTTTAGCAGAGGGTTAGCTGATACATTTTTAGCTCTCTGAAGTAAGAAATGTTTGTACCACACAGTCATTAACAGCAAATGTACTGCTAACCACAACCACCGATCCAGTAAGATAAGGACTCTCCAAAGAAGAAAAACACTGTCTTATTAGTTTTTGCTTCTCCTGAAGCTGGGTACTTACCAGGGTAATTCAGGGATGGGGTTGGAACAGGAGATAGCACTGGAGGGACCATGTCAGCAGCAGCTGATTTCTGCTGGTCTATCAACTGCAGCAGTTTATCCCGTGCTTCTGTACTCTGGCGGTTCAGCTCAGCTATTCTTTCCTCCAAGCTCCTTGATACCATGAGATGACTCTACTTGGACAATGGGATAATTACTTCCAATGAAACACTTATAATTTTCACCCTCAAGGAGGGCAGACAATATATTTCAACTACTTCTATGCATTTAGTTTTCAAATGGAAAGTGAATATAATTATGTAGCACCTCTGTGAAAAATCTGATTTTGGCCCTTTTACTATCCTGTATCTAAGTCCTCAACTGAATAAACATTATAATATTTTGTACTGCTCTTCCCTCAAGAAGGAAAAATACAGCTGTTGTCCATGTATTTTGAGAAAGAAAAAACCCCAACCGTCCCCCCACAAACAAACACCCCCCCCAAACAACAACCAAAAGAAACACCAAAAAATCCCCAAAAGCAATCAAACCACCGCACCCAATAAACACCCAACAATTAACTACAATTAAGAATATACCTAAGCAGAGAGACACATATTCAGGAGGGTGTGGGGAAGCAAAAGCAGGTTTCTAGCAGAAGTGTCCTGGAACTCATCCTTAAGCCAGGTTTTGGTTGCTTTGACCTCTTGCCCTCCCTCTCACTAATTGCTTCCACAAAAGCAACACTTACTAAGAGTTTGCATCACCTTGTACAACCAAATTACTAAATATTAAACAACATAACCCAATGTGCAAAGTGACAACACTCTCAGCCTACATTTAAATGAAGAGATTAAAAATCTTCAGGATCCTTCAGTCCATCAGCCACTGTGATAGAACCAAAGACAAGAGCAAGGGAGGGATGATTTTGTGATGTTAACTTCACTCACTGGGATCCTATTGAGTAACTGCTTAGTTGCAGGTTAATTTTTTTCCACTTAAGCTGAAGCCTTCAAGGTGTCTCTTTCCCAAAATCTTTGGGATTTTCACAGAAGAGGACTGACAAGACAGATCCAACAAGCACATACACTATGATCAAACATTTGCAAAAGGGGTACTTGCACTAACTTGAATCTCATCTGCTTCTGGGTCCAAGTAGCAGAAGAGATGTATGGCATGGCTTTAAATATGCATTTTACAAGCTTGACAAGAAGCTGGGGGTTGGTGCAGTACATTCATTGCTAATAGTATCCAAACTACAAAAGTTTGGATCACATTGCAACGCCACCTCTTTTTGCAGCATAACCTTATAAATGTGCTGCACACTCTTCAGAACCCATGTACAACATAGGCCCAGTATGAGAAATTACTGCTGATCTGCTTATGGAATAATTTAAAAAAAAAAATCACAAGTCATCAAGCAAACAAATGGTAACTGACAACATGAAAGACAAAAAAAAAAGCACCAGTAAACCATGGGAAAGCAGATCAGCAGAAAGGAGATCCAGCCTTTCTCTTCTGTTAAATTCTGACCTGTCCTTGTGAAGAATCTGGGCTAGGATCTGCATTTTGTGTCAGGTTTGGCTGATGCAGACAACCACTTTTGTCTCCAGGGACACCTCTGAATTTGTTCAGTTGAGCTTTAATTAGAGCATTCTGCCGTGTGAGCTCAGCTATCTGTCCCAGCAGATCACCATTTTGAAGGAACTCTTCAGCTGTGCTGTTCCTTCCAGTGTCACCTGGGCAGGACAGATTGATTTTCTCATGGGAACTCTCCAAGTCTTTGTCTGCAGGAAGAATTAGTTGCCTTCGAGAGACGGGGCAGTTTTCCTCAGTTGTGCTCTGTGTCCTCAGGGAGGAAGGTAAGCTCCTCTCCTTGCATGGCTCTCTTTCAGTAGACTGGGAAATGGCTCCAAACACTACAAACACGAAAAAAACAGTAAGGACAGTGACATATGATCCTCACTGAGAAAAGTAACAGTGACTTTACTGCATTAGGTTATTAATAATCAAGCAGGAGTTTGAATTGTGGCATCTGGCCTGAATGGTGTTTTGGTACTGATCAAAACCACTCTATGCAATATCCTGCTGTAAGAACTCACCATGTGATTATTTCCTATTGCACACAGTCTTACGTTTAAATTATTTAATTAGAGGTTCACAGAGAAGTCACTAAGAAGATAAATTGTTCTGAATTTCTTAGCTGACAGATCAAATACTACTTCTTAGTTAGTCCTCCATTTTCCAAAATTCAGATACCTTACCTGATAAACTAAGTTTTTGTTCAGTTCTGATATTTGTATTGGGTTATTAACAAAACTTTTAGGATACTAAAACAAAGAAATACAAGACTTTTGGCATAATAATAAACTAACTACTTAGCCCCTAAAGAGGAAGCACTGTGGCCAACAAAAGTAAGTGTTTTTTGTGGTCATTGTCAGCAAAGAGATAACACACCACAGAGACATGACTACAGTTACAGCACTGTCTGCTGCTACATGCTAAGTCCAACTTGACTTTTGTGACCAAAACCAGATTCTCTATGCTTCATACACCAAATAGCCCATTCCTTCACAAGCTTTAGTTTTTGCCTCTTGAGCAGAGATGAACACTTAAACATTTACACTCAAGTGTGTTTTATGGATCTTCGAGCATAAAGAAACATTCTTAAGTTTAATATTTGTTGGGCCATTTAGCATCAGTCTTAAGAGAGTAACAATACATTTCAGAGAAATCTTGGAATGCGGTTTGGCATTGTTGTTTCTAATGACAGGAGACATCTGACAGTTTTCCATGGGACTGAAACCAGACACTGCTCTTTGTAGAACAAGATCTTTAGTTCATTTCTTCCAGATTGTTTATATACCTTCTCACACAGCTCACCAAGTTGCTGAATTAGATATAAATTTCCAATTCCCCAGCAAACTCCTTAAAAATCAAAAGAACTTTTGGTTATTTTTCTGACTTGGAAAATGCTTACAAAACAACACAGCTGAAAGGGAAGAAAAATGAGGAAACTCACAATACTACTTCTGTACCCTCCTTCTTGTCAGCATCCATCAGTCTGGCCACGTGTGCTGGTTTACCATTACACTATGGATGTAATTATCTGCCTCTCAACAAGGGTGTTATCCAGGGCCCTGGTATGTTCAGTGGGATTCATGTGCTTACAGTGACAAATGCAGCAGGTAACAGCTCAGTTTTAGAATCACAGAATGCTTCCTTCTGCTCACTTCAGTAAGGATAACTGAGAAACACCTTCCCTGATCACCCTGATGAACAGAATTGAGCTACCAACCTAAAAAACTCAAAGCCTATGGATACTGAGACAAGACTGAGCTACCTGGTTATCTGGCACCACGTAATTTCACCTAAATTTCCTCAACCATTTCCTTTGTATTAAATGAAAGCCAAGGGGAACCTGGCTCCCCCAGCTTCCAAAAGCCTCTTTGCTGGAAGATTGGCTCAAAGCAGGAGCACACAGCCTACAGACATCCTGGTTTGTCTGCAACACCAGGCTTCAGTGGTCCCACCATTAAAGGTGATGGAGGCTGAATTACACCATGAGCAGATGGAAATCTGAAATGATGTGCTGTAGGTCATCAACAAAGAGCTTCAGCAATCACATAGGTCAGATAATCAAAAGGAGTACAGAATAAAAATGTCAGTCTGGACTGCCACTGCCAGGACTGCTGCCTGGAGATGGAAAACAGGAAGTGTGAAGGCTGTCCAGCAACAGGCATAGTAACAAAGGAAATGCATCTCTGGGTGCAGCAGTAGGATATTCCAGCTATAGGGATAATATGTCTAGGCATACAGATTAAAATATTTCCATGGAAAATACATCTTCAGAGGTAGTGTGAGATTAAAACTAACACAAAACACAGACTCCTAAGTCAGCTGCAGTCAGAGAGATCTCACCATTCTGGAGGGAAGACAATTCCTGACTGCTCTTCTGCTGTGGTGGTGACAACAGCACAGCTGGCTGGAAGATGTGACCTGGAAAGCTTCTACCAGGTCTCATATCACCTGAGGCACCTGGCCGAAACATGAAAGGAAGTTCTTCCTGTGGAAATTTCAGCATATTTTCCCTATTGCCTGCATCAGTCCTGGGCTCAGAGTAGGTCAAATCAGGTTTTTCTAAAGAAAAAGGCAAAGCCAGGATAAAAGTTAAGCAAATGAACAAAACAAAAAAAAAGGAGCAGAAATTACTTATAGTGAAATAGCAATATAGGAAAAAGATCACAAACAACTCTTATGTTCAGATACCTGAAAAGACAGACTAGACTATGTTCCACACACACTCCTACCTTTCTTCTGATGCCCAGGTGCAGAATTCTTTCACTCAAGCAAATTATGAATCTTTACTGGCCATAAGAGCAAGAAGAACTCTTACACATAGCCTCACAATTTCAGTACAGTGAGATCTGTTTGCAGCTCATGCACAACACTTACAGATATGTGACTTGAACAGGTATTTGAGCTGTATTTGGTAACATTATCTTGAGAAAATCAGACTTATGCACTTGTCCTAGTGCCTTATAATATAAATTTGATGGCAATAATGCTGTAGAAAACAACTCAAGGCTTTTTTAAGCTCTATTGATCTTATTATCATTTAATTCAAACAAGACACCTCTTCTGTAAAAAATAGTTATTTTTCTCTATTTAATTAGGGAAAGTAAGGAAAGAAGATCTGAAAATTCTAGTGCTGCAGAATTGTTGAATGTTAAGGTTTGGGGTTTTTTTGAGGGGTGCTTTTCTGACTGTTTGGATTTTATATTTTGGGGGGGTTCCTTTTGTTTGCTTTTACAAGGCCTGGATCAATCACCAAAAAAACCCAAAAAACCCCCCCCAAAAAACTGATATGTGGCTTCTTCCCAAGAACAACATTCTTCCAGGAAGAAATAAGCTACAGAAAGATTCACAAAACCAACATTTAACTATGGAATACAAGTAAGTCTGAGAAATCTTGGGATTCACAAGAAGTTACTGACCTTGAGAGCAAAAGCAACGCGTTTAAACAACTGGCCAAGAAAGACAGCTGAGAGAAAACTCAGAGGTGAAAGGTGGTTAACAGTCCAAGGTGAATCAAACTAACAAAGTCTGGCCACCCATCTACTGGCTCAGCTTAGCCTGCCTCCATGTCACCCATCACTCAGCTGGTCACCTCCCTCTCACACAGAGTCACAAACACCAAGAGACAGACCTCTCTGACTGGCTGGTTCCGGGCTCAGCTGCTGCTGTTTTGGCCAGCAGCGACCTCCAGTGTCTTACGGAAGAGCCAATCTCTGACTGTCAGGCTGCTCAGCAACAGGAAGCTGAGATCCTGATTCTCTTCGGTTTGATTTCTTTGGGTTTCTGGGGTTTTTTTAGGACCCTCAGAATGAAACTGACTTTGGAAGCCATCTTAATGGGGGCAAGCTGCCCTTCTCCTTTGTTTGTGCTCACAGCAGAACCCATGGCACGTGAATTTACACAAGAGACATTCACACTCATGCAAGAGGTACTTGTGCAAGCAGATAGCTATTAAATACCAGATTTTCCACTACAGGGATAAACTTACAGCTCCTCTTTCATCCCTCACACACTCATTGTACACACCTTGGCTGTTTTCTGGACCTTTGCTTGCAATTCCAAAATGTTTTGGACTTTGTTCTCTTTCAGGTTCTACCAAAGGGAGGCCTTTAAATGCTTGTGTGAGACACACCAGCTTTTGATCTGTTACTGTCATGTATTGCTGAAGCTTCTTCTAAAGGAGGAAAAAAAACCCATACACGGAATTACAGAAAATTGTGTTCTACCAACATAAATTAGAAAATTATATACAAGCAGTCCTGAAAAAAAATTGGCCTCTTAATACTACTGCACGATTCTGTAGGATTCCAATGAGGATTAAATATTATTGTTTCTTATTTAAAAAAGGATTTGTTTTGCCTTTTATACTCATAACATCACTTCCTCTCTAAGGTTTCTTAATTGCACCATTCCCAAATTTAGCTATTGATCAAATCTACCTCCACTGAAAACTAAAAAAAGGAAAATGCAGTATTATATCTACTCATTGCTCCAGTAGTATTAACAGTACAGAAGTGTGAAGGAAGATGCCTAAACTGTTAGATGGATAAAGTAAAGCTCAGTTTCACAGAACCAGCACTTTCTCAGGCTTTGAAGTTAAATAAAGATAAACCAATGACTTTCCAAACATTTCATACCCACACCTGCTACTGTAATTCTCAGGCTCCTCATTCAATTTTATCATTTTCTTTCTGTTTATTGTTAATATCTCCAGAACATGAGACAATGCATCTCAGCCCATATTTGCAACAAAACTCAGAATTATAACACATAATCCTGATGGGTAAGAAGCAAGGGGGGCTCAGTACCTGCATAGTGATGTTTTCTTCCCTTACTTGAATAACTTCAGCAGTCAGAGCATCAATCAGTTCTCTGTGTTCATTCAACATCTCCTCCTGCTGCTGCCTCATTATCGCTTTCTCATGCAGCTGCATTTCAGTCTAAAGAGGGACAAAAAAATGAAAACTTAACTGTAAACCAATACAGACTCATATTTGAAAAAAGGAATGAGTCATTATGACACCAAAATGTAACAGCTCTTCCCACTATTGCTAAATTTTATTACTTTCATGACAAAATCAAATTATCTGGCCTTGAGAACTGTCAGAGAGCTTACTGTTTGTTCCTCTGTAGGGAATCCTAGACATCCTTGTTCTTCCACCTTTGCAGCTTTTACAGGATATAACTAAAAGCATTTTCTTTCTGCACAGCTACAGTTTCTTAAGTCACTGAATCTTCATGCAGGAATCAAATAATTCCAGGTGTGATGATGCTTGTCAGTATCCCATGCTACTTGTGCCTCATCTTTAATTTCTCTAATTCATTAATGAAGACAAATTGGACTAAGTCAAGGAGAAGGTACTTGCTTTCTAACATTTTCCATCAGAGAGAAAAAGTTCTAGAGGGTTTCAAAGTATGACGACCAAACAGCTCTACATCCACATGAATGAAAAAATTAGTATTTTTGATACTAACTCAGAGCTACTGCCACTAGACACAAAGACAGGAAGATAAGTATATGAGAGGCAAACCATCCATTTTCTGTTTCCCTTCCTGCTAGAGAGAACAGGGGTTTTTGTATTGATCCAAGGGAAGCATGCTGGCTCAGAAAATGGATTAAAACAACTGTACCTGGTCCTCTCTTTTCAGAAATCAGACAGCAAAAAAGAAGCACTTCTGCCCTGGTAGCAGTGATGAAGCTTCTGATGCCTTATATCATCTGGATGAGCTACTGTATCTACTAATCCTACACAGCACTAACCTAGTCTTGGAGGAAAGCTTCCAAGCAGCTCTGTCTTACATTTATGCACAGGGAAAACATCAGGGTTAACATCATCTATTCCTATGCCCAGGTAGGATTTAGGTCTGGTATAGCCTGAAAGAAGTACTTCCATGCCAGCCCACTGCCAGGTGTGGCCCTAAACACATGAGCTTTAACACTGCACCAGAACATGCAGCAGATAGGGAGAACAGAGCAGCACAGATTCAGGGAATAAGCCCAAACTCTTTTTATCATGTGAGTCTGGCAAAGACCACATTCAGCTTTCTCAGCAGAATGGGGGTGAGTAGGGAATGATTAATTCTAACATTTGGAAGGTGATCTAAAAACTAGCTTAGAAACCAAGTCAGATTTATCCATTTCCCTTAAAGAATTTCATATGGTTTTGCAAACATTCTAGAAGTTTATTTTCCTCCTTTTCTCTAGCCTCTTCTGTATTCACTACTTCCTTCTTATAGGTGTTGGTTAGTTAATCACTTAATAAAAACACTTTAATGGAAGATTCCTGAATTCAAGTTTTTCTTCCTACTTTTTAGATACAATTTTGAGATAAATAAGCCAACATCCTTTATTGCAATCCTTCTGATTTTCTGCAGCAAAATAGAAGGAGAGAAAGGGAATCTCTCTAGAAGCTTTGAAACCTCATGAAGACTGACTGTCTAATTGACTGTTTAACTAAAATCAGAGGTTTTCCAAATATCTCCTGCAAAGTAATTTTCTTAAAAAGCATGACCAGTTTTAATTAAGGCATTGGAATTCTGCTAACTCTCCTGCCTAGGCAAGACAGATGGCATACAAGTGCTTGATTTATGTCTGGCATCACAGGGACCAGGTTTTATGAAACACTCAAGACAAGCTGGGCTTCTTCCCAGCAAATTCTCAAATTCTAATTGCAATTAAACCCTCCCAGAAAAGAAAGAAAAGTCACTTTAGATTATGAATGCAATATCTATCTCAAGCAAGCCTGAATACAAGTAATCATATTATGCAGCTTGAGTGACTTCTTCATATTGCTACTTAAGAATTTAGGTAGTAAATTGGTAAGTGTGGCAGACAATTCTGCAAGCAATAATCAACTTCTGGAAGGACAGAATGGTAACACAAGAAAAATTATGGGAGTAGCTTTGGAAGAAGTCTGAGGCTCAGGAATAACTCATTTCTGTAGAAAAATTAAAGACAATCTAACTACAATTATACATTTATAACACAAAATGGATGGTATTAAATTGATGGATTCCTAACAAACAGAAAACATTCTACTGAAATTCTAAGATCCTTCCTTATAACTGCAAGAGCAGCAAATTTAATTCCCTGCTTTGGTATTGCAGTTTTAACAAAGACCAAGAATTATTAACTTGTCTTAAAACATGAGACTTTCTCAGCTGATGTCCACCTTTTGATGGCAGTTTCACTGCTTTTCACTCTTGGATTGTTTACTATTTGCTTCCAGGACTTAATCAAAATAAATTCTTCCATACAGATTAAATACAAAGATTAAGTTATTATACATCAGGTAAGGAAAAAAAATGGAATTTTAAAATAAAATGGGTTTCCCCCTTTCAATTATTATACACTCTGAAAAGGAACCAAAACAAGACAGTTCCACATTCATTAGAGATCTATTACCTTTGCTGTGAAATAGAACATTAGCATTTAGATATTATACTCTGCTGCACCTATCAGAAGTGCAGGAATTGTCATAATCTGGTTTAAAATGTCACACAGACCAAATGAATCTGTGAGGAACTGCTGCCTCTTGATAGCTATGGGATACAGATGAACTAGAACACACTTTTTTTTCCTTTTTTAAAAAAAAAGTTTCTGAGTTGCACACAGGTGGTTTTCCTTATGGAATTCCATTCATTCCCACCTGTGCAATGTTACAGGGAGCACTTCAGGTCATTCTTGTTTAAGGTAAAGTTTCTGTTATGGATAGTAAAATAGGACTAAGGAATCCCTCAAGGAAAACAGGGGATTTGGGTCCACTGCTCTGGTGACAACAGCATCACCTTTGGGAGCAAAAGGAAGAAAATGAATTTGTAAACAATGCTGTAGTTATTACCCTGCAACAATTCTGAGTACATGTAAATAACAAATCCAAAATTGTTTCAATTGGTATTTTCTGCTCTTAGACACAGAGACTTTCACTGCATTCAACTCCTCCATTTTCACTAGGGATACCAATTCCTAACAAACCAGCTCCCAACAAATGAGAAGTTTAAACTCCTAACTGCATTCACACCTAGTAATAAGCAATGATAATCAGTTCAGTGTAAAATGGCTGGAAGGCAGAAAAGACCAAAGTTCACATCTGTAAAACAACTTTACACCCTTCTTCATCCACTCAGCAGGGGCAGTTCTAAATCTCTCACCTCTTTGAGATAGCGCATTAAACG
Organism: Brachypodius melanocephalos; assembly: GCA_013398615.1. NCBI lineage: Eukaryota > Metazoa > Chordata > Aves > Passeriformes > Pycnonotidae > Brachypodius > Brachypodius melanocephalos. The sequence continues at coordinate 5,170,679 of VZSR01001342.1, forward strand.
ACAGAGAGCGTTCACCAGTGACAGAGTAAACCCAGACAGGCCTTCACTTCTCTCTTTTTTTTGGACCTCACGACCTGTACATCGCTCATATTCCTCCAGTTCCTGCTCTACTTCCTGGATCATGTGGTTGAGAACATCTAGGCTGGGTTTGCTGTCCCTCTGAAGGTCAGTCTGGATTAAATTAGCTGGAGAATCACCTCTCTTCTGTCTTGCAGAGTTCTGTGCTTGCTTTCTTTTCACTGAAGGGGAAGGAAAAAAGAGTCATTGAAATTTCAAACTGTATAGAGATCTCTGCAGTATCAATGAAATTGCACTGTTTATTGAAGTAAATCAAAGGAAATATCCTCTCTTGCCATAAGATGAAACAGACCATCAAAGAATGTCCCCCAGTCATTCCAGCTATTTTCAGATCCTCAAAAATCATTTTTTGCTGCCACAGTAGTACCTCTCAAGCACAACTGTTTGGTGCTTTTATCTTGGATACACCTGTTTGTACTTTTCTTCTTTCCAGTTAAATGCATGGAAATAGTTTGCTAATGGAAAACATCAGCTGCTTTCTCATACTCAGTAAGCAACTCTCCTTTCATGTTACAGCTTGTAACTGATGTCAGTCCCCTCATACAAACATGTAGAATATAGGGACTGAAATGCTTAATCTGTGCAGCACAGAACACAAAGTTGGATCAGAACTAGAAGAGTCCTGCACAGGACAGAACTTCCATGACCAACAAGGTAATGGGCAGCATCAAAGGGCCGTTTTTATGGTTCCCAGATTCCTGTGGACTTGGCTTTGCCAATGAATGTGCAGAACACAGGGGAAATACACCAGACAAGAAGCTGTAGAACATCCAGCCTTAGATCCAGCTCAAGACCTCAAGGACCCCTCTACTTTGGTATTAGCCCTGCAATGACTTCTAAAGATCACTTCCAACCCACATTTTCTTATGACATTAAGGACCTTGGACAAAGGGCATTTTATTTTTAAAAGTACTGAACTCTTTGCTGCACTTTGCTTTTGTTTCCTTGAGTTTGGGTTCAGCACTTGTCTCACACTGTCACCGGAGTCTACAGACTCTTCTTCATCTTCGTTCTGAAGTCTTGAATGGGTTCTCTTGATTACACTGGTAGCATTGAGAGCTGATTTAAACACAAAACAAACAAACAAAAAAAAAAGTATGTGTGAAATATTTCAGGCATGTTCTTAATAGTAATATGTTCTAGAGTAATTTTATGGTAAGAACTGGCTTTTTAGTCTGGAAATACATCTGAGCCAAATTGGCATACATTTCTGTCTCTCATCCCCACTCAGTAATAGGATCCTATGAACCCCAACAATCTTGCTGTGATTTGGCAAATCCCACCTGAGTGATCCAATGAAGGAGAAACAGTTTTTGGAGTCCAAGGCACATTTGATTCCTGTGATAATGTGTTTTTTCTCATATCCTTTTCAACCCACAACTGAGACTTCACCAAGGAATCTTCTTCTCTCAACAACCGAAGTAGCCTACATTCAGAACAAGAATAACAGTGAATTGTACCAGGACAATGGCAGGATTCCAGATTATCTGTCTTGACAGAGCTCCTAAAATTATCTTCAATTGCCCAGGTGAGTTGCCACCTCACTTTCACTCCCAATCTCAATGTTACAGCAAGGCCTTTCCCTGGAACTGTGATATCAGGAAAGGAGGGCAAAGGGAAACAGAAGAACTAACATAACTATACCCAGTCAACACCCTTTTAAACTCCACCTCTTTCCAGTGTCAAGCAGGTGGAAACCTAAATGGATGTATTTGTACTGACCTGTCAGAATTGATGGTGGATTTGAAACCCGAAACATCATGGCGTTCATCTTCTGATAATGCTTCCTCCTCCTCTTCATTAAGAGCCTTTTCAAGGGACAACAAAGAAAACAAAATAGAATTCAGAAGAAGTTAGAGACCAATTTTACGGAATTGTTTCAAGAAAAAACCAAAAACATTGGTTTTAGTCTTCCCTTCCAAAACTTAAAATACAAATACCGCACAGAAAAAAACCCCAAACTTACACCCCTTTGCAAGAAGTTCTGGGGGATTTTAGTACCTAAGAAATACTAATACTGACAATTGTCTCTGAAAATAACACAGCAAGTGACTAATTCAATAACCACTATTTTCTTTGTATGGTTTATATTAAACATGAAAACCCATGCAAACTAGAGGATAAAATAAAAGCTGTTAAAGCTGTACCAAAACAGATACAGCAGGCAAAATATGGAAAAGCAACCTGAATCCACAGCATTTGTAAAATTTCAGTCATTTGACATTACAAGATAAACAACTTCATAAATGAGACCAACAACATTACACTTATAGTCTCTGCATAAAATGTAACCAGAACAATTGCAGTATTATGTACTACATTTATAGATAAATACAAACAACCAAATTTGGAATTAGGGTTCCTCAAACTACTAGGATTCTGAGCTTCTGGGTAGGTTTCACCAGATAGCCTTTAATTGTGATTTTCATAAGCACCTAAGAACTCACAGAAGGTTGGCAGACAATCAGTACCTGTTTCTTTTAAAAATTTCAGCTTATCCTGCAGCATGCATCCAGTGACACAGCTTACAAAGGTGCTGCAGTTCACTCATATTAAAAAAACTGAAAAGCAAATGCCACACCAAAATACCTAACACAAAAGTACCACAACTCAAATTACAGATATTTTTTGCAAGATAGTAGGAAATGGGAGTACAGAATCATGGGAATATAACACCATCACTTTTGCTCCAAACAGCTTTGTTTGGTATTCATCAGAGGGAAGTTTTCTGGGAGCATTATATGCCTGTTCCCCAACCCCAGTGAGCATTCCTGGTACAACATGTTATTAAAAGAAAATAGAGCACAGAGGCAAACTAAATTAATTCTTAAACAATTTAAAAATTGCTTACAACGAAATGTGAGTAAATATAAAACAATGCAAAACATTAGAAGTTAAACTTGTAGTTAAACTAATCAAGGCTGTAGAGTGAACTGGGATACAAATAGCTGTGCTCTATATATGCAGACATAATTGGTAAATCAAGAGACATATTCTGAAATGTAGCAATTAGTTAAGTGACTCAGAAGTTCTTCTCTTAGACTGTAATCACATTGTACTCTTCCTGAGAATTCCAGAATTTAAAAGGGAGGGCATGCTAATGTGAGAGAGCTTCTACAAGACATAATGATGTTTGTTTCTCATATCTGAGGGTTAAGTCAAAACATCATGATTCTCAGAGTCTCACAAAAGAAGCTCCCCTGTGTTTAACCTCGTCTTCTATGAATGTTATCAACAAAACACAATTTAGTTCTGCTTGGAATCTCTTACCTTTGAATAGTCTTAATTTTGTGCAAACAAAAAAGCCACAGGACATGCATACATGGAAAAAAATATACATTACCTGGTAATCCATGACAGATTCATTAAGAATGGAAAGCTGACTGGGAGGATGACTTTTTTTTACGATGGGTCCTTGAGATGATTCTAGGTCACAGTTAGGAGCCATTGTTACATTAGGAAATCCTATAGGAATTAAACAACAGAGGGCTTGGTCTGTACTTATGTTGCAGCACTTTGTACTGAAAATCAAGCTCCTGTATTTCACAAAAAAAGGGTCACAGAGATGTCACTTTAAACAACAACTAAAGACCAACCATAGGGCTAATTTAATACACTGGGCCACACAGCCAGCTTTTGTCCTTCCCCCTGTATAAGTAAACTTGTGCAGAAGCAGCTTGCAGGATCAAACTAGGAACAAAATAGAATGGCAGCCTACAGAGAAAACCCCCTAGGTTTAAGATTTCACACACAGACAGCCAACCCTGCCTTCCAGCAGCACAAGGATCCACAAGCCAAATTAAGAAAAGGAAAAGCCCCATTCAGGAATTGCTGATAAATCTTCAACCATACCCAAGAGCAAAGAGTTCCAACATCAGTCCGCGCAGCAGTGAGAATCAAAACTATTGTAGCAGCTCAAACTGCTGCTCTGCACAGGCCAGTTGCTTGGCTGTGAAACGGTGAGCATGAGGTGTTTCAGAGCATGTGATGTGAAATTCCACAGTGGACCAACACAGGAATACCCAGCCATCAGTCACTCTCCCCTGATATGGGAGGTGATAGCCAACATGAACAGGATCAATCATACTGTGTTAGATGATGAGATGAAAGCAGTTAAAAAGAATGCTCTGCAAAGCAAGACTATTCATGGAAAGCAAGGGAATAATCTTACACGTACTACCACGTACAGATGAGATGTTCTACCTGTTCGTGTGCGAGGAGCATCCCCAAGCAAGTCGTTTGCCACAGCCATAACCTGACCAGATTGTTCCAACACATCTTGCAAATGGTACTGATCAGACAGAATCTGAAATGACAGGGTACAAGGAAACTTTACACTGAGCTGACTGATTCCTTATTTTTTTTTCTTCTGGTATTGTTCCTGAAAACAGTTACTAAGAGAATAGCCAACAAGAGAACATTTGCAAAGTTAGTATTGTGCAATTAGATCCTAAATAAGATAGATCAGAACACCATACTTCATTCTGAGTAACCAGAATTCATACTGTTTTTCTGAAAAATAAACAGTTATTACTTCTGAGGCCCTCATCAGCACTGACTCTTTAGAACGAATCCTTTCAGTCTCTCTTCTCCTCTCAGCCTGATACAAGAAGCTGGGTATTTATGACATGCTCATCAAAACGAAGACATATCTAGCAATTAAAAAAAATCCTCAAATCATTTGATCTCAATGTTAAGTCACAGAACACTTACCTACATCTGACACCCAAAACATGTACTATTTTATGAGATTCAAACCAATTCAAGCAGACTTGTTTCACTCACTCTTGCCTGCTGAAAATCCTACCTAAAGCTACATACCACCTAAAGTTCCAGCAGAAGTAAACACATCTGGCACCAGAAGACATTTTGGTCATCTCTGGAAGATACAGCTTCTGTATTCCAATTCTCCCTCCCAAAGTCTCTCTCTAGTATTTGAAGTCCATCACAACAGGTGCCTCCTAAGGAAGGATGTTTTGGAGTGCAAAGCAAGAGGCATCCAGCTACCATGAGCCAAATGGAGCTGACCTGGATGGGGCTTTGAGAGTAGAACACAATTTAAAGCTCCCCACTGACTCCTGGCTTCATTCAAAAGCTGGAAATTGAAAACTAGTAACATTATATTCCACAACCTGGGGAGAAATTTTTAAACTCCTGAGAGGAGATATGTCACATATGTCTGTATGTGACCTCCACTTGATCATGGGTCATCACATTTATCCAGAGACTGTGAGCACTTTACAAGACCTCACAGAAAAGGCTCATGTGTGCTGTCCTACTCAAAATTTGAAAACTCTCTGACAATTTTTGCTCCTTCAGGAATAGGAAACTGTTTCACAGTACTCTATGCTGTTATCTCCATATCTAAGAGTTCTTTTCCATGCCATTGGTAAGTTTGCTGGCTTACATATAGCCTCATACAAGAAAGTCTAGGCAATGGCATTTCACTTATTTCTCCACAACCCCCTATTTTATGACATGCTTTGTTATATCACAAAGTATCCCTACGTATCTGAGTTTCCCTGTTTTTCTAGTCTTTTGAGCTTGCATTACACTGCAGCAAATTAGACTTCTCATAATCTAGCAAATCAGTGAATATTCTTCTTTCAAGCACTTCACAGATCTCCTTTTCCATGCCACTATTCAATTTTCACATCTGATACAAACTAAATCTAGTCTTTCCATTTAGCCATCTGATATCAAAACAATGCAGGTTTTTAGATAAAGTTATTATACCAGACAGGCAGAAGGAAAAAAAAAAGTTTATATGGCTCATTTCCTGAAGGTAATTAAAATTAGAGTGATGTGTATAATCAGACAAAAACTATCTTGATTAGTTTGTTTTGACCCTCCTCATAAGATCTTTTTTGGCATCAGCAGGTTCCTAAGCTCTACCCTCCTGCTGAACACATTATGAACATTTTTAGAGCATTGCTCCCAAGGTAGATTAGCTCACATTTGCTTGTGATGAGAAGGAAAAGTGATATCATCTTGTAACCCCTTAGGCCCATTTACATGCCCTGGACAAATCCACTGAGCAGTGTGCTTTGTCCCAGTTTAGTATCACCTATGAACTTCATTAAAGATCACCTTCCCTCCTGTTTCAGATTATCAAAGCAAAATAAACTGAACTCATCCTAAAATCTCTCCACTACAATAACCCATTTCCCTCTACTCTTTGGTGCAATGCACTAACATTATTTTAAAAGTATGTTGTTACAGGGCCAATCAGTGTGGTACCCACACATTCAGACTGCTAAGTTTCAGAGTGACCACATTATCTTTTCATTCAGATTTTTAGGCAGACAAATCCCCAAAACAGTAAAATTCTGCTTATCCATTTTGTAACTCTTATAGAGTCCTTCTGTTCAACACACAACTACATGAGAAACAACACTAACACCAGTGCCTTCTTAGCTTTTGTCTCCAAGTCTTTTGCAGTTGAGCAGGATTCAAGAGGCTTAGAAAGTTACACTCCCAGCACTAAAAGAAAAAGATCACCAAGGTAACAGAGACAAGGAAACAATTCTCAGTGCTCTACTGGGAGACACAGAGTCTCCACAGTTACTCTGAACAACAGGACCTGGCAATTAACAAGATTTAAGTTGGGGGGGGAGGTGAAAATGGTAACTATTTTGTTTTTCTCTACAGGCAAGAAGACACCAGTGATTGAAACAGCAACAGCCAGAGCTGTTTCATCTTGCCTGGCATCATTGCCTCTTGTCTTCCTTTTCACTGATTTAGAACTAGACACAGAGTAAACTGAATAAAGTAATCTCTTAACTATAAAGGGGAAAACCACTCAGGAGGAATTGAGATTTGTGCATTTTCATTAGAATCAGCAACAAACATAGAAGACTATTTCCTAAACATGAGTTTCACATCCGCAAAAGAATTACGTCACGTAACAGGTAGCCCAGCCTAATCTTAGAAAAGATGGTCTCGTCTACTTTTTGTGACACATAACTTATTTCTGCATGGAAGGATTATTAAAAGTAGGCTGCACTAGGGAAAGTCATGTAGAGGTTCACAGTGTTTTTCAAATACTCTGCTGAAATACGCTTGGCAGAAAAGCACCAAAGTAGCAAAAGTCCAAGTCTGAGGCTTGATTAGGGAAATATGCGTAACACAAAAATTCTGCTGTGATTGTAGAGAAACAGGGATCAAATAGAAAACTAGGTGGTGATCTAAATAGAAAACTAGGTGGTGATCTTCAACTAAGTACTCCCATTTGTTTGTCTACGCTTGAATGTTCTCAGAGATCAGAAAGAGACTTCTGAAAAATTACATAAGACAAAAGAATGAAGTTTGTGATGGTTAGTCCACTGCATATTTACAGAACTACCAGATCATGTTTATTTTAAATGCTAAGTGAACATTGTTCATCATCATTCTTTACCAGTATGAACAAATCTCAGTCTGAGTACAGAGATCTGAAAGCTAATTTTCAGATTCATTTTCATAACACATGGCAAGGAGTGACTTGCCATGGAGATCTAACACCACTTTCCAGTGACAGCTACTCTCTCTGTCAACTAGGCTTAGGTCTACTGCTACAGTTAAATATTCAAAAGCAAATTCAGTAATATATTTACAGTCAGAGTGCTTTAGAATGCTGAGAGAATGAGCTTTCTTCAAACCTCAGGTGACAGGCTTCTCAGCCATAGCTCATCAATCTTTGTTCTGTCAATTTTCCTCCCTTAACAACTTCTTGCCTCACTCTTTCAGCCCCCTCAACACTGCACGTTCTCTGCTTAAATAAGCAGTGTCCCTCCCTGATAGAGAAATGTTCATGTTTGCATCAAAGAAAAATGCTAGACATGAGGAAGAAAAGGCAAGCTGGCAATAAGAGCCTAAAGAATACACATACTTTTTACAGTTGAACTCTGCAAACAGTTCCTGTTCAGATGAAAAGAGGCATGCAGAATTACAGAGGGCATAGCCAGGCAACCTGGGTCAAATGTGCAATTCTATTTAACAGCTGCTTTGTCAGACACACTACTCCATTCACTGCATGTACGGAGCACACAGAGCATATGCACATATGAAATCAAGTTATCCAACAAGAGGAGCAATTGTGGCTTCCATGTGCAAGAGCAGTCTTCCAGTAGTGCTGCAGATCACCTGCAGCAGGCTGCAAGTGCAAATTTAGCTCTCACCTCACGCATCAGAGCTAATTTCCTCTTCTCCAAGGAATCTGCACCCAGTTGCTTTTGCTTCTTCAATTTTCTGCTCAGTGCTTTCTCTTGGAGTTCCAGATGTGCCAGTGCTTTGTTTTTTGATTTGTGTATTTCACGGCGACGGAGCTACAGAAACAGAAAAGAAATTATTTCAAAAATCGATCTCACACAAAATTTGCAAGGCAAATCACCTTCCTTGCAAGGCAAAGCTAACGACCTCTTCTTGATTTTATCGTTCGCACACTGAAAATTATTTGTTAACTTCACAGCAGTGCCAATGACAACCTCATAAACATCCACAAATGAAAAATGCCATCATTACCAGCCAAATTTAAAGCAGCTCCAAAGGTGAATGGGGAAAGTCTCAATTTCTGTCTGCCCTACACCACTGACTCAGCAAGTTTTCTCAGGTGTAAAGGGAGGCAAAACCCAAACACTAGCACCTGTAAGGTGCATAGAAAGATAATAACACATTTTCCTGATTTAACATTGTCAGTCACTAGGCATCATGTCTCCCTTCTTTTAACAATTAGATAATATATAAAAAATATAGATTAAATACAAATTAATGAAATTAAATGTGTGAGGTGCTTGCTAAAGTCTCTAGCAGCTATCAAGCCAAATACTTGTAGAATCAAGTCTTTCTCTGCTACAGTGACCCTCTGCCCTGATAAACCTGTCAAAACTTCATATAGTTCATACTGCCTCTTCCATGCTGGTAATTAGTGGTATCAAGAACATGTAAATGCACATTTAAATACATGTAAATACAATGTAATTAAATAAATGTAAATACACATGCTCTGTTTATTGCAAAGAATTCAAATACTTTGCAAAGTACGTGGAAAGTATATTGCACACTGTATGTGCACACTATGTGAATTCTTTGCAATAAACAGATCATTCAGTACAAAGACATTGTGTTAAACTGTTTAAATAAAAATTGAGTCTTTTCAGAATTAGAGAGGCCTCTCAGATAAAGCACATCTTTCAGTCCTTCCCAGCAGAGATAAGACCTTCAACTAATCCACTGACGTTTCATGTATTTACATTTTCATGCTTGTATGATGGCACGCAATTTATTGAAATAAAAACTGCAGCTACTGCTTCCCAGTGGAGACGAGAAACTGAAAAACAACAACTGCCAGACCTGGGGATGCTCGATATTATAAACAAAAAAACTAGCACTAAAGAGCCGACATGTTCAGAAGCTTGAAAAAGAGATTAAACATCGGTAGGAAATATCCCCGTAAGCATGGTAAGCACTTTTTATGTCAGACAACCAGCTAAGCGTCCTTGCTACAGGGACAGAGCAGTGACTGCTATTAAACTTACAATATCCTCCGGAGTTGCACGGTGCACTGTCAAATCATGGACGGTACTCTGCGAACAGGAACCAGGGAACACGTCAAAAGTCGTAACTGAGGGAAAACTTTTTTTTTTTTTAAGTTTTATTTAAAATAAAACTTAAACAATTTTTAAAGTGATGCATAATCAGCCTAACACTATACTGCTGTGCACTTTCGTGAGCCTGCAGAGCGTTCCACCCTCGACCAGGCAGCCACCAAAAACGACACCTCCGCCAAACCTAAGCACGCTCTTTCCCCAGGAGATGCGGGAGGCCTGGCTTCTACCAGAGCCAAGAAACCCAGAGGGGCCGTATCCCCCTCGCATACGGCGTGTCTGCCCGCCCCAACCCACACGCAATCCGGGGCTTTCCACGGCGCAGCCCCTCGGAGGGCGGCGGCACCCCCAGCCGTGGGCACGGAGGCTCCCGGGCCTTTTTCCCAGCGGAGGCCGCCCGGCAGCGGGGAGCACTTACATCCCATTCCCGCCTGGCCGCCGCCGCCTTTCTGGGGCCCTTCCTGGCGGCGGTGCGCGGCCGCGACCCGCGGAGCAGCGACATCGCAGCCGCAGGAAGGGGCGGGAGCGACGCCGCCGCCGGGACTGGTTTTGCTCGGCCCGCCCTGAGGGCAGGGGCGGAGCGCGGCCTCCTCCGCCCGCCTCTCCCGCCGCTTCCTCCTCCTTCTCTCTTTTCCTCACAGAAAAGCAACGCGGCTCCTGCGCCCTTTGACCTTTCTGTGAGGGAGCAGCTTCTGCCCCCGCCGGCCCTCAGGGCTGCAGGGGACACCCCCCCACCCTCCTTTAACAGAGCCGTGCCTTGGCCTTTCCAGCCCGCTCCACTTGAGCTGCTCCCGGCCTTGTCACTCGTCTTCCGTCTCGCCTCGCCTTAATTTTTCTACTCGTTCTCTTCACTATTATCCCTCCTCGCTGCAAGTACCCTCCAAAGGTATCTCTCAGTGTCCCTCTGGGGAAGCCTTGGAAATTTCCCCGTGCGAAAATGTATTTCAGATGCTGTTACAGGTGGTTCAGAGCAGAATGTCACACAAACCACGAAATTAAGGTGATACAAAATTAAGGAGTGACCCTCGTTTAACTTGAACAAACAGATCTCTTTAGCTGTGCCACCAAGGAAGGGTGTACCTCTGTAGCCACAAGAAATTTCTCATTGTCGTAAAGCAACTGGTGGTTCTGAAATGAGTAATTTAGCTTACACGTGGGTGCATATATTCCCTACAGATTTACCCCAGAATGTGCCACAGATCTTCCCTGCCACACAGGTGAAGACATGATGTAATTATTCCAAAAGGTCACAGTTAACATTTTGTCTTACAGTGTGAGCATAATATTTTGTCTCTGGGAGCTGGAAAGTGAAGGCATAAGGTTTATAAGCTTTTCATTCAAAACTTTTTCCCATTTCACCAAGATTTCCTGGTGCTTAGGGTCCCCATCAATGTAATTCTGGCTCTACCAGCATCACTGTAAAAAGATTCATGCAGATGGTAATGTTTGATGTATTGAGGGAAGGAATTGTTTTGCATGTGATACAAGAAGATGGAAATCATGAGGGGAGAAAAAAACATTAGAGAAATACTTTCAGCGATTGCCTCTAATGAAGTGCTGCAAATGTGGAGGTTGCACCTTGACTTCAGTTTCCATCCCGACACTCAGTATAGGTACCATATTCACCTGAAAGTGATCATCAGAGTTCAGCCTGTGGGAAGTGAAATTTATGTGAGGCAATTCATTAATCTGTGTTGGTCTGAAAACTTGGAAGCCAAAAGTATGAATTAAGGGCACATCTGGAATTCTCTCTTAACATGGCTTTAAATTGTCTTGAAGAAGAAGGCCTACTGAAGAGAAAAGCAATAAAGGCATAATTGCATCATTACATCGTCTGTTTTGAAACCTCTTAAAGCTCTCTGCTATGATTAATTACAGTCAAATATAAATGCTAAATACCTAATACATGCAAATATGATACAAGCCAGACAGCGACAATTCTCATTCAAGCAGCGTATTCTCAAACATTTTGCCCATCTATAAGAAAAGTCAGAGCAGGTTCTATCAGACATCTTTAGAGCCTGTCTACATTTCGCTTCTCATTATTCTTCACACTGCATTTTCAGCAGTCTGAAAATGTGGCATTATCTCTGCAGAAGCCAGCTGATCATCTACAGCATCTATTAACTTGCAGAGGTGTTTACATAAGACAGAGACTACATATGCAAACAGTGATTTTAAATCATCAGGTTTCCAAACAATTTGGTTTGTTATGAATTTATACTATTTCCCTTTCTAAGTTAGTATGATTTAGGGAATTCCTTTGTAATATCCTCTATCCTGGATATCTTTGCAGCCATGGTTACCAAGGGAAATGTAGTTTCTTTACTGATTTGGGGGGGTGGGGTGGTGGTTTGTTATTTTGTTCCCAACAGCAATGAGATCTTCTGCTTTTGTGCTACAGAAAAAAATCAACAAAAAACTCAAACCCACAATTTTGCGAGCATCTCATCCAGCACAGTTCCTTCTCTTGAGACACTCACAACCCTGGGCTTTATTTATACTGGAAAAACGGGTCCTTTTACAAAATATGTGCCCTCCATACAGCCAGAGACAAGGGTTGCAAGAGCATCATCCCCTTTTCTGGAGGTTTGGCACCCTGGGCTCATGGGCAGCCTGGAAACAACACAGCTGAGGGCTGGCCCTCTTCCCTCCAGTGACTTTGGCATCAGGGCTGTGGGGAGGCTTCAGCAAGTGCTCTCTTCCCCCTCACAAGGCAGCTGCATTGCAGGTGAGGCTCTGGTCCTTGGCTCTGCTTGAGCTGCAGCAACAGCTGTGTGGCAGCCCTGTCTGTATCCCTTAGGTCCAGACCCACAGACCAGCTTCCTGGCCAGACCTCAGATCTGCCCCACTGTTGGAGACTTGCCTGCTGCTGATGAGATCTGTCTGTCCCTGACTGCCATCACCAGACCTGAGTCACTAACTTATGTTGACCTCAGACCTATCCCACTGCTATTGACTTGTCCACCAATCCAGACTCTCTTGATTCCATATCCACGCCCATCCTGCTTGTCTTGCTCCAATCCCGTGGGATGGGGCCCTGGTTGGTGAGGTCCTGCTCTGCCCCTCTCTTCCCTCTCTATGTTGTGGCACTCAGATCCCTGTTCCTTAGGGAGCATCTGGCCCTTGCTGGCTCCTTATGCCAGAGTACTGAGGCAAATACAAGAAAAGAACACTTCCACTGACTCAGACCCATGGTGTATATGGATGAGAATACTGTCTCTTAGAGGGATTGGTTCTTTCTTCCAAAGTACATGCTGCCCTCCAAGAACAAGATCCAGGTGTAATGAAGAGGGAAAATGGGCTACTCATCTTTATCAAAGCGTGAGTGAAATGTTACAAGTTAGCCAACCTCCATTTGTTATCTGGAAAAGTAATGAAACAAGCTGTTCGGCAATCACTGTGCAAGCAACTAAATAACAGTAAAGTGATGAGCAGCAGGCACTCTGCATTTGTCCAGAACAAACAATGTCAAACTAACCTAATTTATTTCTTTGCCGAGATAACTAACTTAGTAAATGCTGAAAGGGATAGGCGAAACGTGTTTTGACTCCATAGGGCTTTTGACATTGTCTTGAACACCACTCTCATAAAGGCAAATTGGTCTCAGATGGTCTTAACATGAGAGGAGTGTGTGATACAAAAGCACTTCCCAAACTGGTGCAGTGGATGTTTTCCTGTCAATAGGAAGGTATATCAAATTAAGAGATCTGATCTGTCTGCTAGGATTGTTTATTTTCATTAGCAAGTTGAATGGTGGAGTTGACGTTTGACTTCAAACTTCTGCTAATAACACCAAGTCAGGCAGTACCACATCTTGGAGACAAAGATTTGAACAAAGGTTTACCATTGCTAAATCACAGAAAGAGCCTCAAAATAGTGAGATGAAATGAAGATAAGAACAATGGTATGACACTCAGAAAACTTGAATTCTCAAATTAAATGTGAGGGAAAATGTGTAGTCTTTGGTAAGATACCATAATGTACATCTCATCAGAGAATAGCAGCACTTTAAGAATAACATGACTTTGGAAAATGTGGACTATATGAAGAGCCACTTTTTTTGCCATGAAACCAACACAACTAGAAAGGGACAATGCACTGATATCCTAATCTGAAATATGCATGACACCAAATGATGCAAGAATTATTTGTAGCTGCCACAGCTGCCTTGGGTTGAAGAACACCATCCTTGTGCCATTGGTCACATTGCTGTGAGGAACCAGGCTTGGCCTTTACCTGCTTTACCTCCTTCTACTGCCTGAAGTCTCTCTGGGAGAAGATGGGTTTCCTGGTGTCCTCCCTCCAGCACATGCTAGAGGGTTGCTGGCCTTGGCAGAGGGACCTGTGCATCTGCAGAGAGCAGTGGGTGAGAAAGGAGCTGTAGGGTTCAGGAGCCTTGGACTCCACAGCATAGGGAAGGGGAAGACACAAGTGTCCCAGTGCCACCATTGTTTGAAATTCTCCCAGACAGGTCACACCATGTTCTGTTAAGAGGCAAGATAGACTCATCAAGTCTCCTGGTCTGCAGAGCGTGATATTCCAGGCTGAAAGGCAAAATATTTGTGTTGGATTATCCATCGTCCAGCAGATTGCAAGTGGTTTATTTTACCCTTAATGACGCTTCTTGGGACTCTGACAAGAGGCAGAGTGACTTGAACATTGCTTCAAGAGGAACAGAACTGACAATTGTTTAGTGTTTCTCTTGGCAGAAATCACACAAGGGCCTGGAGATCAAAATGGCAGCACAAGGCATGCTGGCTCGTTTTGCTGAGCTTTGCAACTTTTCCTCCAAAGAAAACAAGTGTTTCCCCCAGGAAATCTATTAGCCTTGAAAACAAAACCCACAACTTGTGGAAAGCTTCTGGAACCAGAGTCACTGCAGTTGGAGACCGCAGGCTGACTTTATAAAACTGTGGCTCCTGAAAGTTCATCCTCAGCCTAAAAAACCCTTCTGATTGCTTTGTAAGTAACACTCTATTTCCTCTGACTTAAAAGTGCATCCCTACACCATGGAATCTGACACATTTCCTAGGTGTGTTTTCAACAGAAGACCATTGGAGGGTCAAGCCGTGAGAGAGAGAGAGAGATCTTGCCTTTTCATAGCCCAACAGTATTGCTCTCATCTTGCTGAAAAGGTTAAGAGCAAGATGGTTTGTAGCCGGTTCCAGGGATGACGCAAAGAGATGCACCAAGCCATTTTCAGATTAATGAAATTACATTTGCTGCTGCCTTTCGCACATTTAGGCTGAACGAAAGTATGAGAGCATTTATCTCAAAGTTATGAGAAGACAAAAATAAAGGTTAGGGAGCGCCCCATACAGGATTGCAGGTGCGAGCTGCAGCTCCAGCAAGCCGGCAGAACATGGAGCGAGGACGGCCCTAACGCGGTGGGCAGGGAGCGTTGAAGCGCTGCAGGTGCTGATCCCCACGTGCCTGACAGTGCCAGCGTGTCCCTGCGCTCACGGCACGGCTCCCCATGGGGAGAAACTCTCTGGCAATCATCGACTGCTAAGCCGCGCTCCGAATCTGGGGCCGGTCACAGAGAGCAGACCCTCCTCCCCTGGGCTGGGCAGCCCGCCGGCCGGCCTCCCTTCCCCTCCCCTCCCCGCCCCGCGGACCGGCGGAGGGTCCTTCCCCGAGGAAAGTTGCTCGGCGTCCCCCGGGCGAGGGGCGGGGGCGTGCGGCGCTGCCCCCGCCGCCTCTCGTCCGTGTAGCCGAGCTGTTTATTTAAATCGCAGGGAAAGCGCCTCGCCCCCCTCCCTGCCGGGGACACACGGTCCGGGCGCCCCGCGGGGTCGGC
>VZSR01001342.1:5186243-5242285 GCA_013398615.1 Brachypodius melanocephalos
AAAAAAAAAGCAAAAAAAAAAGTGTGTGTGCACTTCATAAGCCTTCTTAAATGCCATTTTCCTCACTGTGCATTTCCTTAGGGTCAGGGTGCTCTCTCCACTGGTAGCCCGGGAGGTGAGGCAGGGCTGTGCAGGTGAGGAGGAGGAGGCTGCAGGGCAGCATGGCCAGGGCCATTTGTGGCTGTTTGATGGTGGAAAGAAACCTGTCATTTATGTACACCCAGTTATTGCGGGTTCCCCCACCCCACTTTTTGTGTCTTATTTATCTCTAGTAGCTAAGTGGTACCTTGGAAACTCTGCCCCCGTTGTTTGGATCAGGCATTAATTGCTGAGTAAGATGATCTGATGTACCAAAAGATGGTGAACTGGGTAGATGAACCTTCCCTCCTGTCCTCAGCTACACAGAACAACAGAAAATGGAAACCATGGGTTTTCCTCATACTGTATACTGTGTAATAAAATGCACCTGGTGTTTATGGGCCAGCAGTTGGGTGTCTGTGCTATGATGCAACTGAGCCCAGCCTTACTTAACTGTTGGGTGCCACCAATGATCTCAGGACGTCAAAAGCACATTTTGGGCTTGTGCCTCTTTTTTGGAAGCTGGTTGAGGTTTAAGTTAGGTTCCTTCTGGTGTTTCAAGTATTGGGTATTTTGATGAGGGCCGGTTGGCAGTCCAAATGTTGGCCATGACTTCAGTTAAAATTAATCTGGTTCCTCAATTTAATGTGTTCTTTGAAGCTGTGTGTTTTTTGTTGGACACCTGGGAAAAAAGCTTTCTTTCCTGGAGAGCTACAGTGAAAGCCCAGTGGGAGGAGGCAGGGAGGAAGCACATGGCTGCTCAGTGGTGTTTGCAGGTACCTAAATGCAACTTCTAGGCTACTTCTAGACACTGTGCTGTTCTGTGGCTATGACGTACAGAGTGGTCAGTACAGACTACTGCCTTACTTAAGCAGGAGCTTTAATGGACTAATTTCCATGGTCCTGTATGCTGAAACATGAAGTCTCTGCAGAGATACGGTCAAGAGCGTATCTAAAAAGGGAGAATTCAGGTTTGAGATTTAATATTTTGAATATGCTTAGAGGGCCATGCCACCAGCTTCTGCTGGGAAAGGTATTTGGGAGACAAAAATCTTTAAATGAAGGTGGACTTTTCATGGGAAGTTTTCTGATGAGGGATGCCTAGAACAGGTTCTGATGGTAGAGAGGGCTCCAGACAGACTTTATTATGGCCTTTCAGTATAAAAAAGCTTATAAAATGATCAAGAAAATCTTTCTACAGTGTAATGACAGGACATGGGGCAGCAGTTTTGAACTGAAAGATTTGGGTGGATATAAGGAAGAATATTTTTTTATGGTGAGGCACTGGAATATGTTGTCCAGAGAAGTTGTGGGTACACATTATTGGGAGTGTTCCTAGTTGGGTTGGATGGGGCTTTGAGCAACCTGATCTAGTGAAGATATCTCCTTGCTCATGGCAGGGTGTTTGGACTAGATGATCTCTGAAGGTGATCTTCCAGTTCTGTGAGTCTTCAGTGAGCTCTGCAGATGCCATTTCTGAGATGAAGCAGTGGAAGCTGGCAGGAAGGTGGCTGACTTAGTTGGGGTGATGGCTGTGACTGCGTGCAGCCCTTTTCCCAGCTGCAGCCCTGCACTCATGAGGGGCAAACATGACTTGATCTCCTCTTGGACATGGTCAAGAGTTGAGCTGTCTTGTTGTTCCTGTGCCTCCCTGTTGCTGAGAATTGCTCAAGATTTAGAAACTTGAAAGTGGAAATTTTGGCTTTAATCCCTAAGTTCTTGTGGGCAGGGTTTTCTTAAGCGAAAGTTGGGAAGATGTTTAGGGACATGCTGTCTGCTTGGTGTTGGGGCTTGTGAAGGAATGCAAGTCCTACAAAAACTCTGTATTAGTCATTGCTTTTTGCTACAGTCTTAAGCCTTGAACTCCTAGTGAGGGAATACTGGCCAGTGTTTGCCAGTTGCCTGCCACTGGTGAGCTCTTTGCTCTTCCTGGTCTTTTTGGTCTCTTCCTGTATCTGTGCTGATGGCAGTTTAGCCAGAAGCCTCTGATAACTCAAGGCAGATACCACATGCGTGATTAACCTTAGTTACAGAAAAAGCTAATTCAATAAAAAGAGCATTCCCCATGTGGAAGGGCTGCAGTGGATGAGTTTAATTGCTTTCCTCTCTGAAACAAAGTCAGGTCTGGAGTGATCTGGCTCTGAAAACAGGAATTTATTTTCATGATGCTGGAAATTTAGCTGTTTTCCACTCTGCTTCTCTTTCTCATGAGGCCAGGCCTACAAAGAAAGGGAAAACTTGGGGACAAGGACAAAATATGAGGGCTGGCTTGTGATCCATGAACCCTCTGTAAATTTTCTGGTTACTGATGTGCTATGGCTGCACAGGCACATCTGAAAATGCAGCTGAATAGAGCAGTGCTTGAATGATGGATAAGAGAAAGGAAGGAACAAGACCTTTTCTCCTGTTTGGTGCTTTAGAGACTTGCTGCCTTCTGAGAAGTGTTGTGCTTGCCTGATCTCAGAGGATGTTTTTCATCCACGTCTTCATTCTTACTCTTTGGGGTACGGGGAATGAATGCAAGACAGGGGGGGAAAAGCAAGTCTCATGAGAGTATTCACAAGCAGACATATAGAAGGTGAAGAAACCACAATTGAGGGCTCTGCAGCAGAGCTGCTTTGAGACATGTGGCTTCCTTTCTGTACAACTTGTGGGTAAAATGAAAATGATGATACTTACATGTGGACCAAATCACCTTGCTGAAACTTCTGTGTGTAAATACATTGCCAGGTCTCTTCTCTCTGTCTGTGGAGGGGGAAAAGCCTTCCTATGTGCTGTGCAGAAACACTTGTCTTGAGGCAGGAGAGCTGACAGTCTTATGTGCTAGGATTTAGGCCTTAATTGCTGAGGTGGAACTGTGAAAGTAAAGCTGTGCTGAGGAGAAGCATAGCCACCTCTGCTGCAAAGGTCTTCAAGAGTTGGCCTGTGAGCAAAGGCATATGACAAACTCCTTCCTCATTTTGGAAGCTCTTGGTTTGTAGTGGAGTAGTTTTACTGCTTCTTGAATTCCCTTTTTTTCCTCCTACCTGCTCTTTGAAATTTCCCTCGCTATACAGCTGTTTGTTTTATTTTTAACTCTGAGTGTAAAAAAATATAGTAATAAACCTGACTGTGTCACTTGTTGCTATGCCCTCATGCTCTAACAGCGAAGGCAGATGTGCACTGTTAGAAGTCTGGTGAACAATTAGTTGGGCAAACAGGGTTATTTTATTTTAGGATTATTTACACTGGAGACATCCAGGATGGGGGAAAAAAAAGACTCATTCCACATGTTCAGCATATCCTACTTGGGAGGGAGAAAGGAAGGAGACCTTTGCTGATTTGCTGGAGCTGCACGTGCGGTATGTTCTTGCTCAGAAGACTGAAAAAGTGCTGTAGAATGTTTCTGCTGGATTTACCACTGACTGGAGAAGGTGACAAGTAAGAGAACCTGCTTAGTTCTATGTTTGCAGGGTTTTCAAAAAGAAAAGTGTGTGTGAGAGTACTGATGGAATTCAAAGTGAATGAGACTTTCCACCACTGTAAGATCTGGCAGTTGCTAATGCTAATTTCAGCTTAATTTGCTGAAAACACAAGTTACACTCACATTGTGCAGATTGGTATGTCCCGTACCAAATTGTGAGTGCTCCAGGAGAGTATCACGAGGAAGAAGATAATAGTTCTTTTTCCTCACTGGAGCTCAGGTCAGATGGATGTATGATTTGGGAAATACTTGGACTATATTTAGAAAACCAGGTATCTCAGAACGAATTTCCAGCTTTCCATTTGTAGGCAAAGCTGCTGCAATCCAGACACAGTTCTTGGACATTCACACAGTACATGTTGGTTGTGATGAGCTCCAAAGCTGAGGAGTGGGCTGCACCTATTTTAAGAGAAAGAGTGGGTGCTATTTCCCTCCTCCTCCCTTGCCAGGACTAGGAACAGAGCCCCAGTCTCAGTTCCCATATGGCCCAACTTACCATAAATTGTGATTGACAGTTGATTAAGCTGTGGCTTCTCTGCTGAGCAGTTGTGCAGTGTGAGGATGTGTAGCCCTGGAATGAGTGTCTTGTCTGTGAAGTCTATCTGAGGAGTGATGGGTAAAAAATTACCTTCAGTCTATGACAGACTATGTGCCACCATGGAGGGTTGCTACCATCATTACCCTTTGTTTTTTCAGAGTTGCAGATAGGAAAAGCTGACTGTCCTAAAGGAAGAGTGGTATCAGCACTAGCAAGAAGATCAGAAGTCTTCCAATTACATGCCTTAAATCTTGTGACAAGTGCCTTTTCCAGCCAAAGAGCACGATGCATTCCTCAGTGTTCCTCTGACCTCTAGTGAATGGATCTCGTTTCCTAGGTGTGGATGGTAGTTGCACTTGCTTTCCTTTAGGCAAGCAGCCAGAATGGGAATTCATTCACCCATATGTTCCTCTGGAATTGTGTGATGAGTCACTTGCTCAGACCAAAGCCATCTGTCCTAGCTGTGGGGAAACTTCCTTGATCTGCTCCACAGGGCAACCTGGTTTAATAAGTGGCAGTGATCAAATCTTCTGTTTGCTGTTCTCTGCTGTTTGATGTGCTAGTGTAGATCTCACTACAGCAGCACCCATGTCGATTATAACAACTCTTAAGAGCAATTTTTTTTCACCTCTTGCTTCTGAGCTGGCTTTGGGTTTCACATGTAGGACCCTTCAGGCCCATACTACCTCAGAGTATTCCCATGGTGTCCTGCACATGTTCTCCGTAATGTTAGTCTTGGCTCCAGCCCAGCTTTCAGTCCACAGTTAGACCATGCATGCAATAAAACTTTAGACTACTGTTTGGAGAAGGCTGAGCCTGAGCTATAGTGGGGACAGCAGGTTAAGTTCTGTCTTTCCTTAATGCTGAGTGGAAGCCCACCAGTTTAGCCACAATGATGCAGGTAAAAATCAAAGAAATTGGGAAGATTACAAATGCTTGCATGAGAAGATCTACTGGTGTCAGTAGAGCTGCTGTTATTGCAGGATCTCCAGGGCCTGAACACTGTTGCTCTTTGGTTGCTGGCTGTAGTCTGTTAACCACAGGACACTGGAAGAGCCTCAGCACACCATTTCTGGAACTTAATAGTAAATGCCTTATGTGACAGGAATGTAGGCACAATGTCAAATCCAAAAGAAATCAAAGCAAATTATAGTATATGATGTCTGAAGCCAAGCAAGGTTCAACAGAATCCCTTTGAAGTAACTTGTGTATATAATTTATATTTCTCAAAGAAAACAGCCAACCCTGGGAGGTGACAGCATAGGCAGTGTAGAGCACACAGCATTTGGAATGTGCTTGCTGCTTCTCAGTGGGTTCTCTTGAAAAGTCCTTATCCTGCCTAGGGTCACACAAAAAGCTTTTGCTTACAAGGAAAAAAAAGTAGACTTTGAGAGAAATTGGATGGGGATCTCCTAAACACTCAAACTCAACTGTTGTTTTTTGCAGCAGAAAATACAGTCTTGAAAACTCTGACAAAAGTGGGATGTCTTAGGTGAAGGAATGGTGTGGGACATGGCTTTGCTTTGGGCGGGGGATAGAAGCAACTGAGATCCCCTCAAACTTTAGTTATTCTTTATCTTTCTAAGGATATTTTGCACTTTGTGGGTTTCCCTGCCTAGGAGGCAAAAAGAGAGTACATCTTGACAGAGCCTATCAGTTTGCAGGCTTTAGGGAAAAAAACTGAAAGCTGCTCTGGTTTCTTGCAGGGTAGCCCATGGACCTTCAAATGGTGACTGCGGTGCTGGCAAGAATTTTATTTTTATTTCTAATGTGTAAGCTAATGCTGTCAAGCTGGATAACTTGTCCTTGAACTAAAGCATGTCTTTTGGATTTGAATGTTATTCTAAATCTTAGTCATTCTCTACTTGTTGGTCTGTCATGTTTAAAATCAAAGCTGATCAGGTTTTGTTGTTCCCTTCCCAGCCCCAAGATGTTTAAATTAAAAAAGAAAACAAATTCTGAATAAGAGGAACTTCATCAAAATGCCTCTCCTTAATTTGAGCTCTTTCCAAGAACAGTGCAGCAATTTATTATACATTTGCATTGTAAGTAGAGGCTGAAATGTCCTCAGATAACTTGTGCAGAAGTTGTTGGTAGGGAGGTAAGCGTTTTCCGTATGGACTTCATCTGCTGTTTCAGGGGATATTTAAGGAATTGAAGTGCAGACTGTAAAAGGTATATTGCAAGGGTGTGCCATCTGCTCAGTTTGAAAATATAGTTTAGTACATTTGCATAAGCAAACATAATTTCGTGCTGTGTATACTTGGAGAACCACAGAGGATTTCAGAAACAGCCTTCCTTACTTTTTTACACTGATGTTTTTCTTTGAGCATAGAAATAGCTACTTCAATGTAGTTTAAAATAAATGGAAAATGGTTTTAAAAAAACATCATGCATTACAAGATGTAATTCAATCCACATCCAAAGTGTTACTGAAATGAAGAACTTGGGAGCCAAGAAAGAACGAGGTATCTATGTTCTGACAGCAATTGCTGGAGTTACTGCCAGGAGCTTGGAGTTAGAAGCTTACAATTTTGAAAGATTATAAACCTTTTTGTTCAAGGGGTGGCCTGGCCCAGAGTTCCAGCTGCTGTGGTTTAGGAAGATGGAATTATTCCAGAGTAGTTTGTTCCTTGACTGACTGTTCAAAATAGGCTTTTTTATTTTTAACGTCTTCCCAAAGTCTTGAGTGTGTTCTAAAATGGGTACCTACTTTATCCAGCATGGCAACTCCCAGTTTCTCTTTCTGGCTGTCCTGGAGACTCCCTAGTGACATTGGTTAGAGGACAAAATTTCAAAAATTGAAAAAGATAAATATTATCATGTTTTATATTTGTCTTACTTCCATTTATGCTTCACAGATACTGTTGCAAACAAGTGAACTTGTGGGAAAGTCCATGGCAGACTGTAAGTCAACACAGCACATTTGCACAGAGTGAAACATTTAAAATGACCTGGAGCAATTATATTAATGTGTCCAAGGCTGTGCTTGACATACCCAGAGTCTGTCTCTTTGTTTATGCTGCTTCAGGTATTTAATACTCCTGGCAGAAATGCTGGAAGAAAACTGTGGGCCAAGGTTATTTGACAGATTGCTTTTGGCAATTAAGACTTATTGACATTGGAGCACAGAGACAGAAGAAGGCTGAAAGGGAATGATCCTCTGAGCTCCACTCGTTTTGTTGTCAGCCAGGAGAGGTTCTCACATCTCCTGAGACGGCAGAAGAGAGGTTCTCTAAAACCTGTCACTGTCTCAACTGTTTACCTTCCAGGTCTCAGCTTCCCCTGTTGCCTTGTCAGTGGGAAGATGCGCAGAGTTGGTGCTGATGGGGTGTTCATTCCCTGCCTCGATTGCTCTAGTCCACCTGCCTCAATCCTGCTTCACTTATTTTCAGGGTTCATATAAAAATGAAGCACCTCTTTCTCACGCTGCAGCAGTTCAGTGGCTCTTGCACACGTATCCTGTGCTGAGACCTTTCACTGTGAGCAGCAGTCCGGGTGTTTGCCTGCCGGATGTGTTCCCTGCCCACGGGCTTGGCCTGGTGCCTTGGCAGGCCCACGACCCAGCGCTGTCGCAAGCCGGGCTGGTAATCCCAACAGGCTTGCGAGGAGCGGCTGGCGTGTGGGTGCGGCGGGGAGCGTGGTGGAGCCCTGGTGTGACTCAAAGGCTTTGCTTAGCAAGAGCTTTTGGAAAGGAATCCATGGTGAAGCCCTTGAAAACCTTTGCTTACAGCACAAACTGTTGTTGCAACCTCCTGCCTTGCCCTTAAATTCACATCCCCACGGTCTTAAGATGATGTGTAATCTCTGTGGGAAATGCAGATTTAATAATCGGGCCAAGGATTCTTTCATGTCAACAAGAGCCTGGTTTATTTTGCTTAATGTTTGCAGCCACGTTGGTTCTGTTCAGCTGTGTGAATTTGGGACCAGCTCCTTCTGCCTGTTCCCATCTAGAGAATGGAATTCAGTTGCACTTTTTTCCTTTCTTTTCTTCCCTCCCCCTATCTCCATGGTGGTGGTGGAACTGGAGTACAAATATTTGCCTTTCCTGGTCTAACACGTTTTTATAAGGAGGTGAGAGCTCGCTCTTTATTCAGCTGTCTTGCTGCTCTGTCCACCTTGAAACACAGGAGAAACTTCAAGGTCAGTCATCTGAGAAACAAAAACTATCCTGAGCAAGGCCGGTGAATAGACCCTGCACACAGCAGAGCCGTGGCTCTGGGGAGGAACGTGAGGAGCAGAAGTCTTGGAAGCAGCCCTGAGCCTGCCTCAGCCCCGCAGCACAAAAAGCAGCAGTGTGGTTATTGCTGACAAATATTTGTGCAGGGCCTGCCTTGTCAAAGAGAGCATGTGGTACATGAGTTTGTTTCAGCTTGGAGGGTGCAGATGAAATCTAGCAGTATATTATAATGCTAATATAGCCAGCCTCCTACTGTGAGTGTAGAAGGAAGGGGAAAGTGCAACTAATTATCTGTGGGCCTGGTGATGATCTGCTCCAAAATGAAGTCCCTCAGCAGTGCTGGCAGTGCAGGAGTGACAGCAGCCTGGTTGACCCTGCTGCTGCCCAGGCAAAACTTCCTCCTCATCTCACCAGTGCTAGGTGAGTGGGGATGGATGGAGAGAAGGCTCATAGTCGTTGTGATGATTGTAATTTTAAATTAAAAGACTGCTTTTTCACTGGAGTTCCTCTCATCTCTCCATAAAGTTGGAAGGGAGAGGTATATGTGATGGGACCAGTGGCTCTGTAGCAGGGAAGGGTTCTTGAGGTAGAACTGCATGTTTTTAAAATGAAATAACCTTTGGAAAGGTGTGGAGGGGGAAGCATGTTTGAAGTAAATAAATCACCTTTTTTTTTTCTTCACCTCCTGCTTTTTTTCACTCTTCTAAAAATATTTTGCTGAAGGCAAATGCCAAATGCTAACTTTCAGAGGGAAAGATGGGATTACTAACATTGGCTCAGTAGTGAATTCATTAAATCTGTAGCATGAAAATGTTGTCTATATCAAGGCAAGAGAATCTATGAGCAAAGCATGGATTAAAAGTTTGTGGTAGGTCAGATAGAAGAAGGCTTAAAAAAGGCATAAACGTCCATTCATAAGTGTTACATTTTTGTCCCTGTCCCTTGTGATGTTCCTGCTAGACAGTTCTTCCTGCTGGGCAAAATGTCTTTTTCCAAGACAGTAATTAGGGCTCCTTCTAATCTGTAGCACTAAATTGGAGAGTGAGTGACAACAGACGAAGAGAAGCCCTGGTTGCAATTAAATGGTAATTTTTTTCTGCACTTTTCCAAGCTTCCTCATAATTGCATTTACATTTTGCTGGACTTATGCCCAAGCTTATTTCCAAGTCTTCAACAATTAATTGGGAGCTTCTTGTGCAGGTTTGGCCAGCAGGCAAATCCCACCTGGTTTTTTGCAGTGTTTGTCACAAATTGCTGCTGTATAAGAGAGATGCCCATCAACCAAAGCTGTTGGGGGCTGCTTCTGTATCCCTGAGATCCTGTGAGGGGAGAGCAGAGCTGCACCTTGGGATTGGGATCTGGCCCCTCCACTGGAAGTGCAGGATCTGCCCACAAGAGGCCCTGTGTTGCTGTGGTGATGACAGCAGGATAAATAACTAGATGGACTGGAACCTCAATTGCCATCTGTCCAGCTTCTTAATCACCCTGTTTGTTTCCTGGGCTTTATAATAAAGTTGTTGATGGGGTTAGGCAGTGTGATGCTCCTGATTGATCTGGGTATGTGCATATGGAGGAGGAACAGAGGTATTCATTGCAAGTGAATTGTTGGTATATTGAGGTGAAATTTAAAATGCCCTGGGATCTTCCTAATGAGCTGCTCTGTGATTGTTGCTTCTGACTTTCTGATGTTCCTCTCTGTTTGAGGCATCCTGTTTGAATGTGGCCTGGGAAGCAGCTTTGCCTATGTAGAGTGCAGAGAGAAAGGTGAGAGGAGGGAAAGAAGTGTTAGTGGGATCCCATCTGTGGCCATAGGTGGTCCTGCCTTGATGTAGCTGGATGTTGCCCCAGATGTTACCAGACCAAAAAGCACTCAAGGCACCTGAATATGGACTTTTAGAGGAGCAGGGCAAAGGAGCTGTAACCAGCTGTTACAGAGAGCAAATACAGAATGCTGAGCACAGTAAGGATGTAGAGAAGTCATTATGGTAGTAATACGGCATATACCAGTTTTCATATGGGTAAGTTCTTAGATTTAAAAGAGTATTGATTCTTGAGACTCTTACCTCCCTCCCCTGATATTCCTATTTCCTACATGTATTATAAGATAATGGAATCAGCAGCAAAGCTGGATAAATGTTGTAGGTGGTGTATAATCAGCTTAGTTTTGTGGAGAGAGGGAAACTAAATGAGGGGTCTGGCTGCTGGATCACAGCAGAGGGAAGGGACTTTCTCCCACTTCTCAGGCTTTTCTCTATCAGAGCATTAATCACCAATGCTTTTGTTTGCCTTCCCTTGCCCTTCTCTAGGATAAATGGGAAACTTTTCTTACTGAGGATGGTCAGTCATCATAACAGGTCTTCCAGAGATATTGTGGAGTCTCCATCCATGGTCATCTGGCTCTAGGTGGTCCTGCTTGTGTTTAGTTCTGGTCTCCCCGGTATAAGGAAGGTATGGACTTACTGGAGTGAGTCCAGTGCAGAGCCACAGAGCCCATGAAGGCACTGGAATACCTCTCCTATAAGGAGAGGCTGAGGGCTGGGAATGAATTGTACTCATTTAATGTACACATACTCATGTACAATTAAGAAAACCTGACTATCTGCAATATAGCATAACTCATGTCCTGGGTTATGGTCTGTATTCATGAAGTCAATGGAGAAGAGAATTTCCCAGTCTCTGGATTGTATTTATGGATAGTTGAGGACGCATAAGCCAGTAGTGCTGTTTGCTGTGAATTTGATGTGAGGTCACCATTTCATTGAGCTGATGAGCTGAGCCCTGGAGGGTTCACAGAGCCATGTCCAACCTGAGGCAAGCAAGAATCACTTCCCTGTGGAGGTGGGCTTGCTTGAACTGTTTCATGGGCAGAAAGCTTGGACAGGTAGCTGAAATGTGTCCTTTCTGCAGTGATAGTTTTTTCCCCTATGGATGGAGAATTGTTCTGTGTCCTTGCAGGAGACTGGCTTGACCACTGTGCCTTTGTGCTCTTTAGATTTGTTTTCTTGTTCAGTTCCAGTCGCTTCGTTCATGTCCTCATTCCTTGTCACAGCAAACACCAACAAACAGGCAGGAGCTTGTTCAGCCCAGTCCCTGTGTTTCCAAATCACACCAGTGTGTGCTGGCTTGGCTGCTTTGGGGCAGCTACAGGGTCTAAGGAACCCACTGAGTTACCTTCCAGTGCTGCCTGTGGTAGCACCCTTCAGGTGTTCCTTGTGTGTTTTGCTTTGTAGTGCTGTTTTTCTTAACTTTGTTTTAACACCTTACCGTGAAATATACTTGGAAACAAAATTGCATATGTAGTTTTTGTGACTGGAAGGAAAAACTGGAAAGCAGGCCAAAAGAGCTTTGAAAAGGTTGAGAAGCCAGAAGGCAATGGGAAAAGATTCTAATTTCTGCCCTTCTGTTTCAAGGGGGGTTTAATTAAATTATTTGGAGATTTTTTTGTTGAAGACCTAACTTTTTAGGAATTGTTGGCTGTCGCCTCTGTATTATGGTCAAAATGTCAGGAAAACTGATAATGGTTGTGGCTTTCAGGAAGGTGTTTTGATCTACTAGACTCAACTCCCATGCAAGCATAGAATCACCAAACAAGAATAAATAGGGAATTTTCTTTGACTTGGAATTGCAGACGTAAGTAATTTCTCTGAAACTGGCATCCTCGGGGTAAGAATAATCTGCTGTTTCTGGTAACTTTCCATATCCTACCTTGCTAATTCTGTATGTTCTTTTCAGAAGGTGCTACTTCCATGTGCCTTTACTCTTCTTGCAGGGTACAAAGTCAGAATATATGTGAGATGTCTTTTACTGATCTAGTGAGAGTCCATTATTATTCAGGATGTGGCAGGTTTAAAATGTGTATATATTATCTACTTAATATTATTTCATTATTTCAAGGCCTCTAATCGAGACGGACTGTTTTATCATATGATGAGTAATGCACTCTAGTATTCTGTATTCTTAATCAGAGTCTACAGTTCTGGAGAGGGAGCTGAAGGGATGCTGTTTTCAAATTGAAATGGTGACATTTCCATGTGGTGCAGGCAAACTTGTTGCTTCTCAAACAGTGAACTGAGGGTGTTTTGCACCAAGCTGTCCTACCTCTGCAACCGTGTGGTGGCCAATGATAATGTAAGGACAGATTTCAGTTGCTGGTGCAGTGGGCTCCATTAAAACCCTTTATGACAAGCAGCCTTTCTTGTCCACTTGAGGGCAGTCAGCAGTGTATTTCTGTTCTGTTAGGTGGGATTATGGTTATATTGGAATGGTTTACATGAGAACCAGCTGCTAATATGCTTTTTCATCCTTGGCTATTTGTATCATCTTTGTGACTTTCCCAGTAGTGTTGATTGAGTTAGGTACATGAGAGTCCTGGCAAGAAAATTCTTAGTTGTGGATTTGCATCTTTGTCTTGTGTGTCTGCATCTGTTTGCTTAATTTTTGTAAGATAAGCTATGTAGGTTGCTCCCAACAGAAGCTACTGAACTCTCTTACATATTCTGCATTTGTCCACTGTATTTTGTCTGACAGTCACCCCTGACCTGCACACAGAGCTGTGATTCTGGACTGCAGCATCAGCAGAGAGGCACTTCTGTAAATGACTTCTGGATCTGAATAATTAGTGCAATGATAAACACCGCTGATCTCCCTGTACATACTGTCAGCACCTAGATCAGACTGAGGAAGGGGGAAAGGCTTCTCCCACCTGCATTTGGAGCTGCCTTGTTCTCTACCTTCAGCTTGTACTCTCTTTTCCCACAGGTGGATGCAGTGCGGGTGTACGTGAACAGCAGCTCCGAGAACCTCCAATACCCCGTCCTGTTTGTGGTTCGCCAGCAGAAGGGAGTGCTCTCATGGCAGGTCCCACTGATTTTTCGAGGCCTGTAAGTACTGGGGTCTCTTGGTGACACACTCCTCTACCAGTTGAATTCATCAGCCCTCACCTGCTACATCCTTGTGACCTGTGTAGACTGCAGGGCTTGGTTGCAGAGCATTCTTGCTCACCACCAGCTGGGTGTAGGAAGAGCAGGATTTGATAGCTAACCCCTTACTTGGCAGCCTGCTCTTGGCTCTTAGCTTCTCAGATATGTGCACAGAGTACCAGGAGGCTTGTCTGTGGAGGAACTGCCTGTGGCACCAGTCACTGAATCTACCACACATCATCACTGCTGTCATTCCACAGTTGCCTGTCATGTATCCAGGCAGTTCCTGGGCTCTGGTTTGAGGCAGGGTTTGAACAGGCTCTTGAAAAAGCACCGTAACTTCTGTGTAACAGTGCATTTGGGGAAAAAGGGCTTCTGTTTCTCACCTCAGGAACATCTCAGTTAAGTTTATTCTAGGGGGTGGTTGTTTTGGGGCTGCTTCTTTATGAAAGCAATGCTTTTTTGTATCTTTGTTAACCCCAGAGCTTTTTGGGCTGCAAATAGAGAATTTTCAGGCACCTTAGATCGTTTAAGATGTGAAGCTTCACCCTGTGACTGAATCCTGGTTCCAGCAGCAGATATCCTGCAGTGTTCTGCCTGATGCAGGCAGTGGGTACAGCAGTGGCTGTCAGTGCTCTCTTTGCCTCCACTGAATGGCAGATGTTAGAGATCCACAGCTGTCGTGGGCATCCCCCAGGGAGATGAAATGTTGAGGATGACCAGTCCCTTGTGCAGATTGCGAGAGGCAACAGAGGTGGAGCTTGAATGCTGAATAAAAGGGTGAATGCTCCTGGCCTTTCAGATGAGAATTTCAGTTATGCAAGCAGGGGAAAATGATGCCATTCTTAGCTGAAAAGCTTTTTAACTGTTCCATTTCTCTCTCTCTTTCTCTTTCCCATCCAACTTTCTCTTCCCTCCTTCCCCTGGCTGTTGTAGCTATCAGAGGACCTACAATTACCAAGAAGTGAGTCGGACCCTCTGTCCCACGGAGCCAACCCCTGAAACAAGACCCTCTGACCAGATTATATTTGTGGATGTTGCTTCCATGGCACCATTCAATATTGCATATGAGCTGCTGGTCACCAGGCTGGAGAACTTCCAACTTGAGTAAGCTGGGATGTGAGAACACAAATGCAATTTCTTCATGTATCACTTGAACATCCCTTAAGGGATTCGGTCCATCTGCCTACTCTTCACTTATTTTTCCTTCCCAGGGAAAAAAAAAATCTTTTGTTTAATGTGAGAGTACTTTGTGTGTATTCCAGCTCTGAAAGTTTTAGACTTCAACATTCTGGCTTTTGTTTTCTAGGACCAACAAAGCCTTTAACTTCACTGCCAGCCCTTCCCAGCCCCAGGTAAGGAGGAATCCTGTGTAGATTGCTTGTATGTCTTAACCACATCCAAGTGATTGATGTGATCTTTTGTTAGAGATAACAAGTCTTTTATGACTAGGTAATTTCCCTCTTAGGATACAGGGAAACTTCCTTACTGCTGAATTTTTTGTGGGTACAGTGAAGAGGAAACAGTGCTTCAGTCATTCTAGGGACACATTTGGGTCCTCCCAAAACCCATGAGCAGAGGAGATGAATGATCCTGGAACTTCAGGAAATTTCAGAAATGTCCAGAAGTCCAGAGCCCATTGGACTGCTGCACTTCTGTGAGGTGATACACATCAGTGTTGTGTTCCTGCCAGTTCTGGCTTACTTGCCTGAGCATAACTGGTCCAGATGCAGTTTTTACTGGAAAAAATAAACACAGAAGTAAAGAAACTGTAAAGGTGCAGCAGAACTCAGTCTGCTATTCCTTGCTTGGGGCAGCAGGTCAGCCTGAAAGGTGATAAATGAAATGCCTGATATTGATGCCTTGAGTGGCTGCCTAGAACAAAGGCTAGACAGTGTTAAAGGAATAAAGGTATTTATTAAAAGGCTTCGAAGAATACTCTTTGGGCAGAACGAGAGCCTGGCTGAGGCTACACCCTAGATGGACGACAGATCACGAGTTTTCACACTTTTAGAAGTTTTGGTCCATTTACATATTGGGGTTGATTGCCCAATTACAGCTTCAGGTTATGAAGTTCCATCCTCCCAGTTTGCTCTCCTCAATTCACTGCTGTTTGTACTTTTTTGGCCCAAAGCTGCAATGGTGTCCTTGGTTCTTGGGCTGGAAAAGGATTGTTTTGTCTGACTACACTGTGAGGAGAACTTGCTAACACTTTATGTGAAGTTCAGAGTTATGTACTAATGCAGTACAGAATCTAGAAAATATGAAAACTAAAACTTGAGGCATCAATATGTCTGTTTGTTCAGAAGGAAGCACGTATGAGCAGCACCTCGAGCTGAACAGCTTTGCTTAGAGCCCTGCAGATACAAATCCTCTCTTGAATGAAAATGCTGTTTTGTTGGCAGCAACTGTAGTGATACAGGAACCTGTAGCGCTAGGAAGATGTATGATTTACCCAGACTGTCTGGGAACTCTGGTTTTGTTGTTGTTTTCGCTGTTAATAACACCATTTAATTTCAGGTTTTGTATTACCAGGCATCCTTGCTAATCCTTTTTGCTGTCAAATGTCTTAATCTGGTTTGCAGATTCATGCAGTATTTTATACTATAGAAGCACAGGGAATGATGGTGACTCTTAATAAGTGCTCATTACTTATGATTTTGTAATTTGAATACAGATTGTTTAGGATATGGAATTAACTTTGTGACTGTGGTCTGATCTTTTTGTCACAATTAATAATATGAATCTTATTACTTTTAATTAATAACCAGGTGTATGGAGTAGAAGACTGCTTCTTAATTGGTATAATGCTGAGGTTTTTGTAAATCAAAATATTAAGCAGTCTACGGGGGAAGGAAAAAAAAAGATGATTTAAAATCTAGATGGGCGTTGTAAAAAGACATAACTGAAGGAGATGTTGTCTGGAACTCAGCTCGTGCCTGAGGGCAGAAGCAGAAATTGGATATGCTTGTATAGGTGAGAAGTGTTGGCTGGATGTGTTTATAAAACTTGCAGTGTGTGCAGCAGAGAACTGCTGGCCTCCGTGCCCTTGTGTTAATTCTGTACCCTGGTGCCAGCAAGGCTTTCAGGAAATTATAGAAGAGTCCTCGTGCACATAAAACTTTCCAAGGGGAAAAAGTGCCCCTGGGAAACTAAAGAGCTCAGTCTACCTGTGTCCTTGCTTGCTGCAGGCAAAACGTGCTCTGCTAAGGAAACTGGCTTGGTGAGTTTGCACTTTGTAGGGGCTTGTGGTTGGAGCCAGCAGGGAAAGGACCCTGCTTGGAGAGGGGTGATGGGAATAAATGCTTTACTAGAAATGGGCAACTTGGAAAAGGTTTGGGTGATTTCCTGCTTGTCCCTGGCCTCCCACTTGGGAGCCATAATTCCTGGGGATGGCATGGGGGAAGAGAAATAGGAAACAGCTGGCCCTTGCTCAGCACTAAAGTTGATGTACCAGAAAGGGAGCTCTACAGTTGGGAAGGTGTCAGGTGATGGTTTTGGAGCAGGGGTGCTGATAGTTTCCAGCGTGGCAGCAGTGGCTGCCTGGTGACTGTAATGGAAGGAAGGTGGCTGGTGGCACTCCTCAGCCTTGTGTCCCTCTGAGGGGGCAGGAGGTGCCCATCAGCCCCTCATGGTAGCTGTGGCTTGGAGCCTGAGCTCTCTGGCCTCCAGGTGGGATGATGGGAGCCCTTGCTACAAGCCTGCAGCTGGCTGGGGTAGTGCATCAAACTTTTTACTGGATAAATATACAAATAATGATATGGCGTGGGACATCTTTTGCCCAGACCTGAAAAAAATAGCCTTTTCTAACCCTACAAACTGTCCTGTGGGCCTGGTCAAAGGTCTTCCTTCCCCGCACAGGAAAAGTAGGAATATTGCCAGATATTAGTGTCTCACAATTTTTTTTTAGAGCTACAGCTGAATTATTTTCAAAGCTGAAGTGCAAAGAGAAACCCCGATTATGCTTTACCATCAAAGCAAACAATCAACCCTAAATCCTACAACTAATATCAATAATTTATTTATTAAACTCTTGACAGAGTTTCAGCCATTTGACCTAATACTGTTCACAGTCTGTCTGTGAGGCAACCCCTTTGAGAAAGCTCTGTGATGTTTTGCTTATATAAAAGTACAGCCAGCAGTATGGAAACATCTGGAAATTGCTCATATCAACATAAAATGGAATGAGGTATAAAATGAAATCACTTTAGCTTCATCAGGTGGAAAAAAGCTCAAGGGAGCAGAAGCTGTGGTGTATTTTGCATGTTGAAGATGTTTGTGTCTAATAGCATACTGTGCAAGGGGGACAGTTGGCTGTATATATTTAATCTGCTCTTCTGTAGTGTAAGGTCTTAATATTTGGAATCTGATTTTTTATGAAAGCCATCCACATCCAACCCCAAAGCCCATCTAGGGCTGTTCAGGTAGCTTAGGAAGGTGTTGGAGATACTGCCAAGGGTGATTTCTGGATTGTGACTCTTGTACTCTGCTTTCTCTGCAGTATTTTCTGTACAAATTTCCTCAGGATGTTGATTCAGTCATTATTAACGTGGTGTCTGATGCAGCCTACCCATGCTCAGTTGTCTCTGTCCAGGATATTGTGGTAAGTGAGCAGAGGAGGGTAAGGAGCTGATGGAGCTGTGTCCAGCTGTGAGGGTTCTGTAGAGGGAAAAGCCCAAGGTAGGGCTTTGCTCTGGTCGTGATGGTGAAGGGAACCCCTGAAAGAGGAACTAAAATTTTGGGAAGGAGGCCAAGACAGAGATGCTGAGTTCAAGCAGCTCATACAGAGACTTTTGTTGTAAATAGAGGAACAAGCTGTTCCTTTCTAGCCTATCCATGGGGAACACATTCCACAGAGGGGATTTATGTCCCTTGTGAGGTTCCCTGCTGCCCTGTGATATGGGTCTGTCTCTCCATGCAGGGTGTTGGGTGGAATGTTGGTAGCTGAGGGAGGGAACAGTGCTGTGTTCACTTGACTCTCCGCTGGCTCAAGGCAGCTTGGGGAACTTCTGATTTTCAGACAGGATGTCTTTCTTCCTTTCCAGTTCAATTTCCTTTCTATGTATTTCATCCCCTTTCCTGGGATGTTCCCTGTCATGAAGGTTGGCTGTTGCTTGCAGCTGGGAAATAGCCCCATACTAATTCTCTTTTCCCACCTCCCTGAATGATGCAGGGTCCTGCAGTGTGGGAGCAGACAGAGATGCAAGATGTTCTGTTCCCTTGGATACCCCAACTGGAGCCTTTTTTTGCTGTTTGGCGCTGTGTTTTCCAGCTGGCTTCTTTTGAAAATAATTTGGATGTTGTCCCTGGTTTAACCCTTAGTTGTCTGTTTTAGTGCCCAGTGTATGACCTGGACCATAACGTGGAGTTCAATGGAGTTTATCAGTCTATGACAAAGCAGGCAGCCATAACAGTGCAGGTGAGATGCTGATGTGTGTCCCAGTGTTTTCTGGTGTCTGTGTAGCAATTAAAACCTGGTCTCTGGCCTATTGGAGGGGAGAGGCTTTGTGTCTCATGGATTTTCTGTCTTCTTCCATCTTTCTGTGCAGAGAAAAGATTTCCCAGGTGAGCAGTTCTTCGTTGTGTTCGTCATCAAGCCAGAGGATTATGCCTGTGGGGGTTCTGTGCCTTCTTCAATTCATGGTAAGTTGTTCTGGGAGGTGGATTTGATTGCTGCATCTGAGTGATGGAGCAGTGGGTGGCTTTTGGGACCTTCCTGTGGGATTCCTCCCTGTCATTACGAGTTCTGTCTTATCCAGGTAGTTGTGAGGAAGAGTGAAGTATCAATTTGATATTGTTGGGCAGGTTAAAGGTCCTGATAAATGCAGGAGGTGGCTGGCTATTACAGTGCCTGGCGTGCTGGGGTTATGTGCTTTTCAGCAGCATCACTGGTGCCTTGGGAGACACCCAGGCAATGCTGCTTACAGCTTTTTGTTTGGTTCTCACCTCTGCTCCCTGCTGCTGTATTATCCTCTTGGCTCCATGGAGTCTCAGTTCCTGCAGAGAGCATCTTTTCCTACTGCTATCTTGGGACCTGTGACAGCTCTGAACTTGGGGGAACAGGAAAAATTGGCAATTTTGGGAGAATAATTTTACAAAAGACTTGTTCTAGTGTCTTTCCACACAGAAGACACTGTGTCCACTTGCTGGGCAGTGGTAAAAGCAAAGTCTCCACCAGTCATGTGGTGGCTGTAGCTGGAGTGGGAACATTCCTATTCTCAAAGCCTCAAAGTTTCTTCCCTGTAGAAGAAGGAAGGCTGCAACCAACAGATGTACTGGGCTCCCTCAGCAGCTTTTTACTACTCCTCTGCCACCTTTCTGCTGCAATTTTTCCACATAAAAAAGAACTATGCCCTTTGGAGTGTCATTCTCTCATCCTAATGAGAGCTGTCAGCAGAGCTGTAACTGCCCAGGTGTGCTTAGCCCTGCAGAAACAGAGCGAGTTTCTAGAGTGGCATCCTGCACAGAAGTGTT
The DNA here is from genome assembly GCA_013398615.1 of Brachypodius melanocephalos. Classification (NCBI taxonomy): domain Eukaryota; kingdom Metazoa; phylum Chordata; class Aves; order Passeriformes; family Pycnonotidae; genus Brachypodius; species Brachypodius melanocephalos. The sequence goes on from VZSR01001342.1 coordinate 5,205,896, forward strand.
TTACTCACAGAGATTTGGCCAAAGGCAAAAGTGAACTCCCACTACCTGTAATGAGAGAATCTCTCCTTTGGGAATTAAATGAATAGGAGATGAGATGCCTTTGGGATTCAGGCATCCAGACTTAAGCAATATACAGAAGGCTGATGCAGGGATTTCTAGTCTGAAAAACAGGTGAACAGGGAGGAAGGGGGAAACATTTGGGAAAGGCTGTATATTGACAGGTCAGAGAACAGTTTAAAGCAAAACCACCCACACATTTTAGTGAAAAGCCAGACCCTGTTGTTTTTGCAAGTTCAGGGAACCAAGATCAGTGCCAGAAATCATGATTGTTTTTATATTTGCTGTACACTCTGCATCTCACAGGGAATGTCAACCGAACCTGGAACCTGCAGCGGACAAAGAACCTTCAAGTGACGATTGTGCCCTCCATTAAAAGTCAGTGTCTTTGGGCAGAGCAATGCAGCTTTACAGGGGAACTTGGCACTTCTGAATAGAGGGGTGTGACTAGGCCATCAGCCTCTGAAGGAATGGTGCAGAAAGCACCAGCAAAGGAGACAAAACCACTTGGAGCCTGCTCCCTTCCAGGAAGGGCTGTGTGGCACACCGGCTAGCACTGGGGGTAAAGAAATGGGGGGGAGGTCATGCTGAAGTCAATTCCTTCTGAAGAAAGCAGATGGGTTTGGAAGGGCTGTTTGGGGCTGGGCATTTTTACAAGGTGGTATTGGGAAGAGTGCTGACCCTGAGAGGTGCTGTTCCTGCCCTGTGAGCTGACTGATCCTTTCTCTTTCCTCAGAGTCTGTTTATGTCCAGGCCATGTTCTTCAGCTTCCTGGGTTTCCTCTCCTTTTACCTGGGCTCAGTAATTGTTGCTTTTGTGCACTACATTAGGTGAGTCTAGAGGTTATAAAAGAGCAGCCTTTCTGTTTCCTATCATCAGACACACCATACCCTGCAGAAAATTTGGGATGAGGGGGGTGGCAAGCATCTAAGCAGAGCAGCTGAAGAGGTTCATGACTACTCAGTGGGCTCCTACTGACCATCAGCCAGGAAATACTTCTTCCTCTGCTATGGGGACCATGGGGAGGATGAAAATCTAAGGGTCTGCCCTCTAGAACTTGTAGGGCCCCAACCCTGTGTTTTCTTCTGTAAGGACACTGGGCAGCAGGTGGGAATTGTGAAGAGATCAGTCTGGGATATGGAGTGTGACAGCATGCTGGACTGAGTACTGCAATAAGTGGCCGTGACACAAATAGGGCCTTGGAGTCCCAAGAATGCTGGTTTCCTTGCTTTCCTATCCCCCCCGCCCCAAACATTGTGTGGCCAGTGCCTGGGCTTGTGTTGAAGAAGGATGTTGAAGAATGTGTGCATGGGCATGGCTTAACTTCAAGACAGATCAATGAAAATACATTTCATTGGAACGATTCAATGAAATTACTTAATTGTGTGCTCTTATTTGCTGATATTTTTCTGTGTTGTGGGAATATGTTGGTAGGTTTGTTTTTTGGGGTTTTCTTGGGTTTTTTTTTACCATTTTCTGCTTGACATCTGCATTGACAGAGGTGATAGGGCTTCTTCAGCATCTTGCTAATGAGTGCCTCTAGATCCTGCTGCCCCTTCAGTAGATTCATACCTGCTGGGTCCCCGAGCAAGGAAGATGGGTTTGGAAAGGTGGTGTGAGGGTCTCTCCCAGCATAATGAGCAGTGAAGGATGGGATAAGTCATGGAAATGGTTGTCCTGCCTGCTTTGGAAGTTGGAGAGATGGACAGCAAGCAGTCATGGCTGAGTTGTGTCTAGTCCAAACAGTATTTTTCTATTTTGTTGTTGCGTGTGTTTGTTTCTTTTGTGCTTATTTTTGTTGGTTTTATTTGGTTTTTTAGAGCTTGCACCATATTTACCTGTTTGTGTCCTAGACAATCCTGCCATGGCTGGCAGGTGATGAGATTTGTTGGCTGTCTCATGAGTTCTGTCTGTTGCTTTGCAGGGTTCAGAGGAAGGCTTCAGCTGGGAGATTGAGTCCCGAGCATGGTAAGGTCCCTTCTCTGTTGTGTGACAGCTTTGAGTGAACAGGCTCAGTGCCCCAGGCCAGGCAAAGGACAGGCTGTCAGTCAAGTACCTTCTGTCCTGGAGCGGTCTTCCCTGGTAGCTCACACAGTCTCTGGTGCTGAGTAAAGATGTTAGAGCTTCCTCTCTGCCCTCACAAGAGAGGGCCTCTGAAGCCAGCTGCCCTGAACCTGGTCTTGACTCCTACCCTGAGGAACTGCCTTTTAAAGGGGTGGAGGAAGGCCAAGCCTTGCCTAGACCTGCCTACAGGCTAATGTTCCTGATGCCAGGTCTGTTGATTTTTAAACAAGGCACTTTTGAGTATGTCAGCTCTTAACGCTTTAAGAATTCCTCTGCCTGGTTTAAGCATGGGGTCTTATAATGTCTTAATTGAATTTAAATGTTAAATTGTTTTTCACTGGAAGCCAGGTGAATGAATGACTAACAGAGTTAGCTAGTGGTGTTTATGATATTTGTGTTGGCATTGGATTCAGTTTACTTTGTGCTGCACCCACATTTCCACAAGCTGCAGCCTTCTGCCTTATGGAAAGAGAGCTGCATCTAAGAAGCTACCTGTGAAAGATGGAATTTTTTGTCATGTGGATGGGGGGCACTGGGAGTTCTTGCTTTCTGGTGAAGTGTAGGAGTCTTTTCAATTTGATTAAATACTTAGTGCCTGCAAAGTAGTTCAAAGTGGTGGTGCTGAGGTCATCTGTACCTCTCTCCTGGAGGAAAGGAGGACATGGCTTTGGCAGCATTGAAAGGTTTTTGATGTTATTCCCTTTTTTTGATGCTGAGTGTTTTGAGTTTCTCCAGTCCACTACATACCATCAGATAAGCACGGTGGTATAACTGAGCTGTGTTTTAAAGGGTCAGCAGTGGAACTTCACTCTGACTGGCATTAATTGGCTAAACAGTTCTGCTGAGGACCCGGGGGCATTTGAATACTTAGGCTTGCTTTGTCAGCCACTAAGATCAGAAGAAAAGAAGGTAAAAACCCGACACACATGTATCCCTGTATTTGGAATATGTGTGAAAGTTGGGGTTTTTTTGAACAGGGGAACTGTAAAAATGTCCATAAATATATTCTAATTTTATATAATTTGGGATGGATCCTGCTGTAAAACAAGAGCAGATCTTAAGGACTAGAGAAGTGGGAAAGGCCTGTGTGTTGGGGAGTTTGGGTAAGGTGAAGAGACCTGTCTAAGGCTGTGGAAGAGCTCCAGGGTGCTGACAAGGAATTCCTGTCTAAGACAAGGAGGCACAGTCTCAGCCAGGTGAGACCAGAAGTCCCAGGGAGTGCTGCTTTTGCTGCAGCTGAGGTTTAATGTGCTGAAGGCAGCTTAGAAGCTGCCTTCTAAGAGAGGTGGAAGTTACATTCTGGTGTTTGGAAGGTTCCCAAAGAAGCTGCAGGGCACAGATGCTGCACTTAGTATGGACCTGGAGAGTAGAGAACTGGGTTGCTGAGGTGGGAGGATTGCTGAACACCATCTCTCTGAGGGAAAAGAGGAGCACAGTTCCTGCATAGTTTACAGCTTTCCTCCCGGAGGCACCTACTGCTCCTGTGACCTGTCCTCTCCCTTGCAACCCATTGCCACTTTCACATACCTGGCACTGCATGTTGCAGCCACGTCCTTTCCTCTGGGGAGGAATCGTGTCCTACCCACACGCTGTTTCTTCATCTATTGTCTCTTCAGGGTGTGTCTTGACTGATGCTTATAAAATGGTAATTAGCATCTTCCCTGTCTTCCAGATCAGTGGACTGGCTTTCTCTGTTGTTATTTTTTTTCTCCCCTTCCCACCCTTTGGAATTTCTTTCCCTCCCAAGTACCCCTGGATCTTGCCTTCTTCATTACTTCCCATTCCTTTCCCCCACCAAAGAACTGGATGGAAATGCTCAGCAATGTGTCTTTGCTATTGGTCTTGGGATGTCCTGCCACTCCATATGCCTCTTTGCTCTTGTTATCCACCTTATTTCAGGCTTTTGTGGTTCATTTTTTTTTTAATCCCATGGCACACCTTCCCTTCCACATCCTCGGTATCTGGTGCAGGCAATAGCTGGAGGAACCACGCCTGGTGTGGTACATTTACTTTGCTGACTCAAACTCACAGTGGGAATTCGGATGGAAATTAGTGGGTGAGCTGGGTCCAAAGTGGCTGTTAGAGATAGGGCAGAGTGCCTTTTCTCCTTGGCTTGCCTGCTTTGTCTGGATTTAAATCTTTGGTAACTTGAGAGAGAAGGTTGACAGGTCACTTGAGAGAATAAAGCCTGGTCTAAAATTAGGAGGGAGTATCCTTGTGGAACAGGACTAACAGGCTTAGGAATTGTGCTTGTGCCTTGCTGCCCAGAACATAAGGAAATGCTTTTGCCCTCTTCCCAGTGATCTGGATTTCCAAATAACTTTTAAAGCAACAGGAAAAGCTTCCATGAGAGAGGGAGATTGGATTGGGGGTGATGAGCAGAAGCTGCACCTTGCTCCTGTGGCAACCTACAACAACATCCTGCCAGTCTCAGCTCAGGGCTCAAGGGCTGTCACCTGGGGGCTGCAGTGTGCCAGAGCTCTCCCTCTGGTGCCCAGCCCATGCCATGTTCTGATGCTCCTCTGAGCTGTTTGTTTTCTCTGTTAGAGGGATGGGGCAGAAGCGTTGTGGTAGATGATTTCAACAAACACTCAAACCACTACAAGCGTAAAGGAGCTGAAATTTGAGACCAAGTCTTAGCCCCCAGCCCAACAAGCACAGCAGACATGCCAAAGAAAAGCAGTAATTGGGACTTGAAGTATCAAATATCATTGCTGTGTGAGTGCTTCCCTGACTTGGGGTCAGTCAGGGACAAGTTTTAGATCTCTCTATGTTTGTGGCTAATGAAAATGGTATAAAAACCTACACAGGGTGTTAGGGAAATGCCCAGAATTTCCAGTTGGAAAGAGCACTCTGCCTGTACCTGTCAGTTTAAAACCAGTCATGGGAAGCCAGAGATGCAGCTTGAGAAGCCAGGCCATTGCTGGGCTGCAGTAAGGCTTTCAATACTCTGCCACCTTCTGCGTTGCTTTGCTGCTGACTGACCACATGATACTGTTGCAAGAGTGAAGCTTTAAAGCAACTTAACCTGCCTCACTGTTTGTCACTACTGGAAAACATGGTCCTGCTCCTGCTGCCCTTGCTTCCCTCCCTTTTGTGACTGACCTGTCTCAGTGAAGGGATTCAGCTGGCTTTGTTTCCTGCCATGCAGGTCAGCTGCTGAGCTCCACCACTGGAAGCAAAAAGAGGGAATGCGGAGGCAGGAATGCATTCCTCCTTGCTTCATATATGTGGGCAGGAGGCAGGATGTTCCTATAGCCCTCAAAGGTTGCCCTTCTTGTCATCAGCACGAGATCATTACCACTATTTGCTGAAAGCATTTTTTTTGTTTCTCCTTGATTGGTTAAAATTATGTAGCAGCTGTCCTGCCAAAGTCTGTGACTCTTCCAGGGATAGCTGAAGGTAGCAGTATTTGAACAGATTTGAAGAGTTGCACTGAGATGGGGAAAGAGAAGAATTAGGAATTCAGAAGGCTGTTAAGAACATCATGAGACTTGCTCTAAAATTCACCAAGTCTTGCAGCCCCACAGTGTGATCTGTGCAGGGTGCTGGAGGGGGACTCATGCTCATGCCAGTCTCACTGGCACCCTGTGTGGGGAGGCTCAAGGGAATGGGTTTCCTTCACACTGCAAAACAAGGGTTTCCCTTTTGCACAGTATGCTCTAGAGGGAGACTGCCATCTGTTTAGAGAAATGTTCCTTTTCCCAAGCCCCCCCCAGTTCTTCAAGCTGCTTGGATTCACCTCAGAGATGTTTTAAAGCACTGGCATGAGACTAACTCTCTCTCCTGGGTCTGTTTCCATTGCAGGATCTGGGATGATGACTTCTTCACACCCCATTTCAGCCAGCACTCCTGAGGGAAGCAGCTATGGTGCTATTGGTACAGTATATCCCAGAACTGGGCCATAGGGAGGCTTCTCCCTGGGGTGGAGGAAGGCATTTTAGGGTGATTTAACAGCAGAGGAGAATAAAGTTGCAAGCTTCTTTAGGGGCATCTTTTAACTGTTAAAAAAACAGACCCAAACAACCAAATTGCGGTTTGTGAGGTTCAGGTTGCCCTTTAGGGAGAAGCATCTACATAATGAAAGTAGCAAATCAGAAAGGGGTGCCCCAAGAAGCTGTCCTTGGAAAAGTGTCTTAGACAAAGCTACAGTCACCTGAGAGCTGTGGTTGACAATGCTGCTTCAGACAGGACATTTACTAGTGACTGACAAAGGTCCTGTGCAAGCAAGCTTCTAGAAGCCAGTTATTGGCTCACAGCCTGACTTTAAACCAAACCATGCCTATCCTTGGGAGGCTGAAGGGTTGTGTGCCATAAAGCAAGACACAGTTGGGGTTTCATGCGTCCAGGGGTTTCACTAGGGAAGAAATAATGTCATACTGCCAACAGGCCAATCATGTCCTGGCAGCAGAGGAGGAAAAAAACTTCCTGAGGGCTTCATGATGACTTTACCCCTCCTTCCCCTTTTTCCAAAGAAATCTTTCAAAAGCATTTGGGAGATGAGGAAGAAGCCTGTGTTCTGCCCATGTGGATGTGGGCAATGGGCTGGGAGTTGCCCAGCCTGTAGGAAGTGCAGGCAGGTCCTGCTGGCTTGTATGTGACCAGTACTGGGGATGCAAAGGCAGCACAGCTGGTACTCTGCCTGCTTTGAAAAAATGACTTGCTTCTTTGTCTCTTGTTCTATGGTATTTTTCAAAAAGCTTAGGTATATATAAAGCTTACATAAAATCTGAAGGTTAACTAGGTGAGTGTGTTTTGACCCCAAGCAGTCTGCTTCTTTATCTCGAGGTATTTGTCTTATCTCAGAATTCCAGATTTCAGAGCCTGGGCTAGTAGAGAGTAGAAAATGTTAAGAGATGAAAAGTAATAGAATAAAAGCAGAGTGAAAACTAAAATACTGGAGAGAGGGGAAGATAATGGTCCTTCAAACTGCTCTTGGCTGATCACCTAAAACTTTTAGGAAGGTTTGGGATCATGGAAATTTTTTTTTTGACCTGAGCTGGCCATATCAACTTGTCAAAGCATCAAAGCACCTGGGACAGCTTTATTCTTGCAGTGCACAGAGGGATTTAGCCTTTACCCTTGCCTGTCTCCTTCTCCCCTCCCTGGCCCAGACGAATCCAGCTCCAGTGGCGGACGCCAGCTGTCCTCCCCAGAGCGCAGGGCCCCAGCAGGATCGGACACGGACAGCTCCGTGGAGGAGGAGAGCGACTTCGACACCATGCCGGAGATCGAGAGCGACAAGAACATCATCCGCACCAAGGTATGGCTGCTCTTGCAGCTGTGGCCCTCGTGCTGGGCCATGACCAGAGCTGGTCACTTCAGTGAAATCTCCAAAATCCTGTTCCCTTTCAAGGTGGATTTCACTTCGTACAGCCAAGTGTGCTTCTTAGTATTTTTTTCACTGAAAGTTTTCCCGCTTTGATAAGTGTGCTGCTGAAGTGAGTGCTTTAATATGGAAAATCAAAACGTATTGGGGGTTATTGAGAAAGGAGGAAAATGCCCAGAGAGTGTCCCAGAAAGTTCAAGGAGGTGGGAAGATAGGGAGAAAATAATCTGCAAGAGTAGGTGGCTATTTAGTACAAATGGTGTGACTACAGTGTATGTACAGAGGGGCTTTAAGCCAGCAGCTCTCAAACTGCCTCCTTTTGTCATCCTGCTCTGCTCTGTGTGGTTGGAGCCACTCCTGGAGGCCAGAGGATTTTGCAGAACTCACTCCCATAGAATCAAGGGAAACAGTGAGTTCACTGTGTAAAACCAGCCCAAATACCACCAAACTGCAAATATGTCAAGATCTACTGGGATCTGTAATCTACATTGGTTCTTTCATGTTTTCTTCCCTCTTTCCCCACCCACTAATGTTTTAGGTGTTCCTCTATCTATCAGACTTGTCCAGGAAAGACCGAAGGATTGTCAGCAAAAAATACAAAATCTATTTCTGGTAAGGAGAAGGCAAACTGGTAAGGCCCAAACTCTGGATTCAGAGTCTCTGGTTGTGGAGTCTGTCCACATGCCCTTCTTGTGAACCACTCCTGAACTATCCTGTTACCCATTCTGATCCTATTGCAATCAGTAATTGCAGATCCCACATACCTCAAGTAAGGATATTTGTGTACCAGTGCACACATGATCCTGGCAGTGGATTCTGTTTTGCATCATTGATTTTAAGCGTGGTAACAACCAGTGCACTGGAACATAATGAGAAAGGGGAGAAGCTGGAGCTCTAGCACATGAGCTTGTGGCCAACATCCTGGCTCTTGTTTGCCTCCTGTATGCATGAGCACATGTGCTCCTCTGCTTCAGGGGGTCACAATGAGATCATAACCCCAGAGCAGGGAGGTGTGCACATTCCTCCAGGAGCACTGTGGGGCTTTCTTTGGGGTGTGCCCCCCTGGTTTTGGTGTGTGTGTAACAGCTGCTGCTGTCTCCCCTCTGCAGGAACATCATCACCATAGCGGTGTTCTATGCCCTGCCGGTCATCCAGCTCGTCATCACTTACCAGACGGTGTGTTTGGCTCCATGGCTGTCCCCTCTTGCTTTGACCTTGCCCTGTGGTTATGTTGTGCAAGGATGACAGTCATAGTGAAACTGGGATCACCCAGGAGTTCTGCTCTGTGTGAGAAGCAGTTTACCTTAGCTGCTCTGTGTTGATGTTACAGTGAACTTGGCTCACTGGGCTTTCACTTCTGCTGTTGCTACTTGGGAAGTGGGAGTGCTGCTGTTTTCCTGTTCAACTGATGTCTCATTTGGGTTCTGTTTCATTTTAGAGACAGGAGGAATTTGATGTTATCTCTAAGAGCAAATAGTGTTTGCTGTGACTTCTCCTCCCTTCTCCCAGCCTTTGCTATCCTGCTGTTATGCAGATATCTGCAAGCAGGTCTATTAGTGGGGTGACTGAGAACACACAATGTTTCCTCTGAGCACTGTTATCAGGTTTGTGGCCTGTGACAACTTCTTGTCCCACCCTAAAAGCTTTGCTTGCAGACGTCAGTACTGCCCTGTGTCAGTGCTAGAGCTAGCTAGGCTGAGTCCTGGTACACCTTGTGTTTGTGTGGTGTTTGCATGGGGCAAACCCCTCAGACCAGGGAGCATTTGCTGATGCCAGGCCTCCCAACTGCTCTCTGTCCAGGTAGTGAATGTGACGGGCAATCAGGACATCTGCTACTACAACTTCCTGTGTGCTCATCCCCTTGGTGTGCTGAGGTGAGTGAGCCCTTTTGTCACTGCATGTTTGTCTCCTGCCTCCTGAGTGTTTGTGCTGTGCCCAGGTCAGGATTTTATGCTTGCCAGGCTCACAGTAGCAATGTTGATAAGACCCCTGCGAGTTTAGGACTCTGATCTTTGTGTTTTGCTCAGCAGTGGTGCTCTGTTGCAGTGAGACACTTGCACCCTGGAACTTGAGGCACCTGGGTGCCCCTTGCAAATCATTGGCACAGGAATGAGGTGCTCCCCTGCTCTGTTGGACACTTGTATCCAAGGAGCAGCAGCTCTGCAAAGAAGTTCAGATCACTCCTTCCAGGGTAGCATTTCTCTAAATTAATGTGTGAGTGCAAAGAAAGCCCAGAGTTGGGAATCTCGCAGAAGAAGTGTAAATTACCTGGGACAGGTGAACTATTCAAACTGAAATTGTCATCTTGAGTGTAAAATTGCAGTTCTGCAGCTGCTGAGGTGGAAGGTGGTGGAGGGGAGAGCAAAATGGATTCAGCTTATCACAACCCAGGGTTCAGTTTCCTGCTGCTGTGCTGCCTTTGTCTTAAGCCTTCTTTCCTGCAGTGCCTTCAACAACATCCTCAGCAACGTGGGCCACATGATGCTGGGCTTTCTTTTCCTCCTCATTGTGTTGCGCAGGGACATCCTCCACCGTCGGGCCATGGAGATGAAAGACATCTACACCCTGGTAGGAAGCATGATTGCCTGGGGCTGAGTGGAGGCAGGGAAGATGGAGTGCACTCAAAAACCAGAGTGATACACAGTGGATTTCCCCTTCTCTTCCTTGCCTGGAGGGTTGCATCCTCCTGTTTTTCTTCTCCTGTGCAAAAGTGTTTAGGTGGGATGCTTATGTTTGTGCACACCCCAGAGCTTTACTGCTTACAATGTGTCTATACTGCTGTGGTGGTGACCCAGCCTGGGCCTGTGAAGGGAAGATTAATAGAGGAAGGACTCCCATGGCTCTGGCTTTTCCTGCAGTGCTTGCTGTGGAGGAACTGGGACAGCAGGAGTGTCCCAAGATGCTTCTCTTTATAGTGAAGTTTGATTTGTCTTACACAAGAGCTGCTTATGATAACTCAGAGGAATTTGGCTGCCTCAGTCTCTGAAGCAGAGCTTCTGTAGCCTCTTGTGGGAGAGGATGGAGAAATCTGGAGCCCTGTGGGCAGAGGTTCTGGTGGTTTCTGGAGACAAACAGCACTGTTCTCACGGGCTTGGTAGCAAGTAAAGGCATTAGCAGTAGTAAGAGTCTGCTGCTTGTGGTTTTCAGGTGAAATATTGGCCAAATTGTGATGGAAATGTCTTCTCACATTGGCTGATGGGCTCTGCTCAGGTGCTTCTAAGACCCTACTGACCACAAGAGCAATTTTGGTCAGTCCTGTCTCGGTTTTGGGCAGAATGTAGCATGGCATGAGGTACAGGATGGAGATCTGCAGTCTCATGATGTCTGTACCAAGACACTGAGGTCTTCAGATCAGAACTTCCAGCATGATTAGCTTAGATCTGCTGCCTGTGGATTCACCTGGCTAATGCCATGTGTCTAAATCCAGAGCCTGTGGTTGCACACAGGACACTGTGCTGCACTGGTGACTGGAGGACTTGTCTAGGAGTTAGGAGGGATGAAGTGATGGAGAATGGAAGCTTGCATGTGATCAGGTCACTGAGGGCACTCACTATACAGCTCTGCTCTCTTCCAGGACTATGGGATCCCAAAGCATTTTGGTCTCTTTTATGCAATGGGCATTGCTCTGATGATGGAAGGAGTGCTCAGTGCCTGTTACCACGTCTGCCCTAATTACTCCAATTTCCAGTTTGGTAAGCTGAGTTTCCTTTTTCCTTTTGAGCTGGAGCTAGGGTTTGCCATATTCTGTCTCTTGCTGAGTTGCTGATGTTTCCCATCTCCACCCTTGCAAGTCTCCCTGAAGCCTGCCTGTTTCAAAGCTCAGTCAGGAGGCTGTGATGCCCCATGGACACTTATTTTCTGAACCCCTTTAGTTTTTGTTGCCCCAGAGCATGGAGGATGTGCTGCTGAAAGGTGGCAAAGCGCAAAGTGCTGTACAGTGTTGTGCAGCAGCTGGGCCAAACCCAAGGCTGGCAGGCACAGGTCCCTGATGCTTTGTGTGCCCTTGGAGCAGCTTTCTGATGCCACTGGCAGTAGCTGTGTGCACTGTTTCTGTTGTGTCCCTCCACAGACACCTCCTTCATGTACATGATCGCGGGACTCTGCATGCTCAAGCTCTACCAGACGCGGCACCCAGATATCAATGCCAGCGCCTACTCCGCCTACGCCTCCTTTGCTGTGGTGATCTCCCTGGCTGTCCTTGGAGTGGTATGGCTTCCTCTTACTCTGCTGCTTCTCTGGGAAGGAGGTGGCATGGCTGGGAGCATGGTTTAGGTGTGAAAGTGACTGAGGAAAGCAGCAGAGTAGGATAAAAGTGTGTTAAGCAGCTGTTAGGATTTGAATTTTCAGTTCTGCTGGGCTTTTCCTCCTCCCTTCCCCTGAGCTTTCAGGTAGGAGAAGAGCAGAACAGTTGCCTCTAAGTGGGCTCTTTTTCTGGGCTTTGCCCACCTCATGCCATCCTTCTCAAGAGTAGAAATTCATGCATCCACATGTACATGTCCAAGCACACAGATGGTCCTCCTCTGGCATGATTCACATTGGAGGAAAGAGGGGTGAGGCTGGCTGGGCTTCTAAGATGGATGGATATCTTACGTCTAGTTGCTTGTGCCTATTTCTCCCCTTTGGAATACTCCATGTTGTTTGTCACAGCTCTTGCAGTTGATTTTCCTATCTCTGGAGAGGAGCAGGGCTAGGATAATGGCTGAGGGGCTCTCAGGCAAATTCCTGGTGCACTTGGAGGAGAAGCTACAAGACTTTGCCTGTTTGCTTGTAGCATTGCAAGTACTGAGCTGGGCTTGCCAGAATCCTCAGGCTGTGTTTACCTTAGGGGTATCTGCTTAATTCTTGCCCTGAACTAGCAGCTAGATCCCAGTGGGCTGTTATCTCCTCACTACCACATAATGCAGAGGTCTCTGTTTTACAAGACTGTAGGATAAGGCATGCAGGAGGAGCTGGTGACCTTGGGACTTCCCAAGAATCTCTTGATAAGTGTTGTAGATCTTGACAAGGTTTAAAACACTGAGAGTTTATTATGGATTGTTCTGTCTTCTTCTGTGGGGTGCTTTGAAGCTGTTCAGTGCAGCTTGAAAGCAGCATGTCTCCCTTGTTCCATTCATGGAGAGGTGGCTTTTTCTGCCTGCTTTTTGGTGTGGGTTTTTTTTTCCCTGCCCACACAAGGTGAAAATTTCAGGTGAGTGCTTTGCCCCAGGGTAGGGAAGTGGTCACAGCCTGATGGCAGATCAGAGTTTCTGGACTTCTTATTGTATGAATGAAAAATGAGAATTTTAATGTACCATTAACCTGTGCTTGCAGGTTACTTTTAGTCCTTAAATAAAATGAAAATGCACAGTAGGAGCAATTGCCTGCAGAGCAGTTCTGTCGTTTTTGGTCTACTTCAGTACAGTTATTAAAGTAATGGTTGGTTCCCTGACTGCCTTTATAAAAATCCACCTCCTGGCCAGAGAGCTGCTGACCAGCTCAGCAGAGAGAGCTTGCCTGGCCTTGGAGTCCCATTTTTGCTCCCTGGGTCAGCTGTTGTCCATCCAGTCTTGTCTGAAGGGGCATTCAGAAAGAATTGTCTTCTCTCCAGCATGCTGACCTCCTCTTGCTTTTCTGAACTTTGTTTTGAATTTATAGATCTGTTTTCTGGTTGAAAGATTTAGGAAGTTTCTTCTGTGTTTAGTGAGGTTGTTTAATGTCCCATGGTGATACAGGACAGGAAAGGATTGTCCTGCTGAGAGAGGGCTCAGTTTACCTTTAAAATATCTTTGCTTTCAGGTGTTTGGGAAAAATGATGTGTGGTTCTGGGTTATTTTCTCAATGATCCACGTGTTGGCTTCGCTGGCTCTCAGCACCCAGATCTACTACATGGGTCGCTTCAAGATCGGTGAGTGCTGTGACCAAACCATCTCCTCCTGGGTGTGCAGGTGCCTCTTGTCCCCACCTGGCTGTGCAGCACAGTCCTATGGGCCCTCTTCTGACCTACCCTGTTCTCTCATTCCTCTGATGCTTTCCTGGCCTCTGAAGTCCTTGTGCTGCTGCTTCCTGGAGCAGTGGGAATCAGCAGGAGCTGTGTGCTCTGTGGTGCAGGACTGCTGGGCTCTAGGGGAGCTGCCCTTCAGCTGCAGCTCTCCCTTGTGCTGTGCTCAGAGGGGTCACCTACACCCTGTCCTGGGGAGAGGGTCTGCTGGGGAGCCTGCCTCTTGTGCTCTGCTTATAAACCTATTTCTTCTTCCTCTTCTGCCCCTCTCTGCGTCAGACGGCCCTGACTCAGGTAACTGTCCACAGCTTTCCTTTTTCCCTGTTGAACTGATTGTGCTGAGCTGTAGCAGCCAGGGATTGCATGGATGTGTGCGGAGAGGCAGGATCGTGTGCCACCTGGGGTCAGCTCTTGGGAAGTGAAACCAGTTTTCCAGCAGCACTGGCAGTCCTCTTCCTTGGAAGGGAGTGTTCCAGCACAGGAGAGCTCCGATCATGCTGCAGGAGCCTTTTGAAGCTCTGTGTTGTGGCTAAAGAGGAACATATGCGTGTTTGTCCATCCCTACTGCCACTGATAGCTCTGCAGTGAAGCTTCTGCAATGATTGAGAGCAAGAGTGTCTTGAGTGTGCTCTGCCCCTCTAGGGCCCTCTAAAGCCTGTGGGACCTGTTTCTGCTGTTTCTCTGCTCTGGCAGCTTTTTCCATGGAAGGTGCTTTCCCCCTTTCCTACATGCACACACTGCTCTTCTAGAGATGGGGCTGCAAAGCCAGCCTCTTTACACATACAGGCAGGGCCTGTGTGATTTCTGGGCAGTGCTAGTGTAGAGGAGATTTTAAAATTTATTTTTGTTGTAACCTGTTGTTCTGGCCAACTGCCATCCACATCCTGTGGTGGATGCCCTTCTGCTCAGCACAGACTGCTACCAAAGGGCAAGACATGACTCCACTGACACCTTGGGTTCTCTGTTGTCAGCTTGTGGGTGTCAGCTTCTTCCTCATAGGCATTTGAGAGCTCACTGTGCTGGCTGTTCTGGCTTTTTATCCTCTCCTTTTCCAGACGTGGGCATGTTCCGGCGAGCACTGATGGTGCTGTACACGGACTGTATCCAGCAGTGCAGCCGACCAATGTACATGGTAGGTGACTTCACCCCAGCACCTCTCAGCAATTCCTCACTTCTTTAGGTAATGTGAAGAGGAAAGAGATGGGGCTGGTTGAAAAAGTGATGGTCCTTGCTTCCCTTGTTCTCCTTCCCCCAAAATGGCTGGGTAAGTGTAGGTCTCTGGAGTGGTTTACCCCCGACCTCCAGGCCTCTCCTGATCTCAGCCTTGGTGAATAAAACATCAGGGCAAAGGTGATACAAATGTGACAGGATTTGCCTTTGCACCTGCTCTCTGGGAGCATGCATTCAGAGGAACAGGCACAGGGCTCTGTGCAGTGCAGACTCTCTGGGGAAGGCTGCAGCTATTTTGGGTCTGCAAAAGCAATAGCCATTTCTGCAGCACCTCAGGGCAGGTAGCAAAAAGTTAAGAAATGGTGGCTGTTACCTTGTGTCCCACTGATGGCTTTCTCCTTAGCAAAGAGTGCTAATTAGGGCTTGAAGCCATATGGAGTTTTTATCTATGAGCGTCCTTCCTCCTAATTTTTTATTTATTCTCCCATTGCTGAGTAAGCAAACTTGTTTCACTCAGGCATGAAGTAAGCCTGGCCAGCCTGAAACAGCTACATCATGAAAGCAGCTGTAAGCATAAATGCACATGCTCCACAGATATAATCCTTCTGCCTGCTGTTGTTTCAGTGCTTCCCCAGCTAATGGTGAGATGGCAAGAAAAAAAAGGCTCCCTGAATATATGCAGGGTGCTGTCCAAAGCTTCCCCTGCTAGCTCTTTCAAGCACGTCCTTGCTCTCTGCAGTAATTCTTTTGTAAAACAGTGGGAGGGAAGGAATCTAACTAGAAAAACAGTAGAAGCAGTCAAAGGGTTCACAGAACCTCCCAAGGTTGATCCCTTAAGTGCTGAGCTTGTCCTTTTTTTAGATGTTTAGTCTCCTTGCAACACTTCCTTAAAATTGAGGATCAGAGCAGTTTCCATCTGATAAAAGCTCCCACAGAACCAGGAGTTTGGACTCACAATCCTCATGTAATGCTCTCCTGAATTGCTGAAGCAAAAGCCTTTTTGCATACTCTCTTCATTTCATAAGATCATCAGTGTCTTTTTTTCCAGGACAGGATGGTGCTGCTCATTGTTGGAAACCTGGTCAACTGGTCCTTGTAAGTCCTGGCATGTTGGTGCTTTGTGTATTTGTGCATGTGGGCAGCAGGATTTGGTGCTGGGGCACAGCTCGCCTGCAGTGATGGGGAGATGGAGCAATGTCCATGGAGTAATCCTGTGCTGGGGCCCTTCTGCCATGTTTTGGCAGGCAGGCTGGTCTGAGGGTGGTAGGCAGATCCATGGGATTCAGATGCAGCACTAGAGGTACAGGGAGCATCCCCTGAGCGTTTCAGCTGCGGGTGTCTCATGGCTCGTGCTTGAGGGAGCTTGTGCAGGGTGGCCTGGTACTGTGCTCTGTGCTGCTGTGTTGTGCTTCCCATAGAGCTGGGAGACCTCTGGCACAGCCAAGGTGCAGGAGACCTGGCAGACACTCAGTCACAGAGCCTGGCTGAGCAGTACCTGCATGGGAGAAATCGGCTCTTGGATGAGACCTAAAATCATTGCCCCAGGCTCTTGCTTTTCACTAAAGCTGCTTCTCAGGGGCATGCCTTCTACCAATGTACAGGTCTAGGGCCAGAATCTACCAAGTGAGATGGATTCAGCCAGGGGGTGGAACAAATCCAGGGCCCCTACCTGTCCACTGCGGTCTTCAGTTGCTTCAGCAGCTGACCATGGCTAAATTTCCTTGGCTGGGAGCAGAGGCAAACAGTGCATTTCCTCCAGGGCACTGGGAAGCTGTGGCACTGGTGCTGTGTCCTGCAGTCCTGGTAGGGGGTAAAACAGTGTGTGTGGCTGTCAGTTTGGAGATGTACCTGTTCCCAGTGAAAGAAGCTGCCTGATGTCCTTTCTGTCCTCTCTCTCAGTGCTATCTTTGGGCTGGTGTATCGGCCCAGAGACTTTGCCTCCTACATACTGGGAATCTTCATCTGTAACCTGCTGCTGTATCTGGCCTTCTACATCATCATGAAGGTAACAGGAGGCAGCTGTAGCTGTCCTCGAGGCCCCTGTCTCCAAAGGGGAAGGGATGGACCTTTTCTCTGGCTGCAATTTGGTTTACTCTGGTGCTGCAGAGGGATGTGGGGGAGCTTTGTGGGGCTCTGGGTGGGAGACGGTGTTTGGGAGGGATGGTGTTGTAGCCATTTCAGGGTGGCTGGGCTGTATCTTTGGGGAGTGGGCAGCCCTTCACAGATGCAGATGGTACAGGTTGGTGTGTGAGCCCTGTGCATGGCTCTGTCCCCTGGGAAGGACTCAGGATGTGTCCCTGTCTGCAGCTCCGCAGCTCTGAGAAGCTCCTGCCCATCCCCATGTTCTGCATCGTGGCCACAGCAGTGGTGTGGGCAGCTGCCCTCTATTTCTTCTTCCAGACCCTCAGCAGCTGGGAGGTAAATTTGCCTTTTACTGTTTTTCTGTCCATCTCTTTCTCATCTTTCCTTCTTGGTGTTTCTTTTGCACAAAAAAAGACTCTGGAGAAGAGTCTTGGGCTGCTCATGGGGAGCTGAAAGGGTTCAATTCATTCAGCAGACTTGTGAAGGGGGCATGGGAAGCTGTGCTGAGCCAAAAATGACTGTAGCTGTGTAGAGGCTGTTTATAACCAGGTGATCTGGAGGTGACTGGTCCTTCCTAGGGGACAAAGGAGGAGCTGGGGATCTGGAAGGAAAATTGGGAAGAATCCTGACCAGTGCTGGTGGAAGACATCCCTGGAGCAGATGGCCACCTGGGGTCAACCAGGTCAACCTGCCTGGGCTTGTTAGGGCTCTTGGTGACCTGGGAGGCCATTAAATCCTGACTGAGTGCCTGCTAACAGGATGTGACATCCATCTCCATGGAAATGAGGAGCTTGCTGCAGCGTGGTCTGGTGGAGGCTGTGCAACTTGCACTGTGCAGGACCTCAGATGTGGAGACAGAGGGTTCCCCTTGCATGTGGGTTGTGGTCCCAGATCCATTTTGAGGACCAAGTATAATGTTGTTTCTGGCCTGCGCTTGCCACATTTCTGGCCTGGATCCTGCTTGGAGGGTTAAGACAAGGTGATCCCTACAGAGTGTAGCAAGGGCCCAGCAGGGGTGGATCTCAGGTCCTGACCCTCTGCCTGCCTTCCTAGGAGACTCCAGCAGAGTCCCGGGAAAAGAACCGGCCATGCATCCTGCTGGGATTCTTTGATGACCACGATGTCTGGCACTTCCTCTCTGCAGCTGCCTTGTTCTTCTCCTTCCTGGTGAGTCCTGCTGAGCCTCTCACTCTGCTGGGTGGCCTCACCCTCTCCTTTCACCTTGCTCCCCTCTGTCCACATGGAGCTGGGACCGCTCCAGAACTCCACAGAAGTGCCCCAACTCCTCCAGCCATCCTTCACAGTGGGATGCTCCTTGTCAGGGGGATCAGGCTTTCTCCTTTATTTCCCTCCCAGTGCCTCCTGGCCTCAAATTCCCTCTGGGGCTGTGGGTCACACAGCTGTTCTGGGGAAGTTGAGGGGCTGCTGCTGTGACCAATGACTCAAGGATTTGTGAACACCTCCCATAAAGACAAGGCCTGAGGGTCTGAAAGGAAGACCTCCCTGGCCAGCAAGACCTGAATCTGGCTTGCACTTTCCTCCTCAGGTCCTGCTGACCCTGGATGATGACCTGGATACGGTGCGCAGGGACAAGATCCCAGTGTTCTGAGTCCCCAGGGACAGGGGCGCAGAGGTGTCCCAAACAGCTCAGCCAAAGGCACTGGGCCACTGGCGTCTGTGGAAAATGAGCCTGCTTCCATGGCAAACAGCCCAGGGGGAGCAGGGGACCCGGATCCCGTGCAGGCACGAAGGGGGTCAGGGGCTGTGCAGCTGAGGTGGGACCAGGAGGGAAGATGATGTTACTCCTTTCCTGCTGCATCCTCTGGGACAGGCTTGATCCAGAGGCCTAGGCCAGTGCACAGCCCTCTGGCTTGTGGGTGCAGTGGGTGCTGGAGCCAGTGAAGGGGGAGGAAACAGGAGGGAGGCATTGTTAGAGACCTTTGCTTCCCTTCTTTCCTGCTGATGTGCTCCACTCCCTCTCTGGTGAGCAGGCTTGAGAAGTGCCAAGCAAGTCTTCCTGCACAGGGAGCTAATGCCTGCACCCTGCAGTCTGCTGCCCTCAGAGAGTCCCTTCAGCAGCGCAGGGAGAGCATTTGGTTCCTGTACTGCAGCAGCCGAGGGAGCAAAGGACTCCAAACTGAGGTGGCAGTGGGGGGATTGTGTTTTCTTTTTTCCTCTTTTCGTTGGAGAGACTCCTTTGGTAGCTGGTGGGGAGCCACGGTACCAAGGCTGCAGCATTGGTGGGAGGTGGTGAACTAGAGCTGCCTGTGAGGGCTCTGCCAGACTCAGAGCCTCCTGCCTTGCTCTCTTGCAGCCTGTGTGTCGCTCCTGTTAACAGCCACACTCCCCTGGCAGCTCCGGTGCTGGCACTGGGCAGTGCGCCGGTCTCTGTCACGGCACCACAAGTGCTCTCCTCAAGAGACGCTGAGCGAGACCACACAGCAAAGCCACAGCCTCGTGTGGCAGCCCTTGGCTCCTGCTGTGTGCCTTGCCAAAGGGGCAGGGTGGAAGAGGGAGGTTTTCCAGCAGCCTCAGGCTTTCTCCTCTCATGAGCTTGCCTTGGATGACCTTGGCAAAGCAGGTTCCCTTATGGGCTGGGAGGGTGAAGGAGATTTGGGGGAAGTTGGTGTTGAGCTCTTTAGCTGAAGATGTGGACCAAATTTTCTTCTCCAACTTGTCTGAATCTGAAAAGAGGTTTTTAATGGCTTCTGTATTCTTTCCAGTTTCTTAGTTATTTAAAAAAAACAAGAATAAGCTGTGAATTATTTCAGGCCTTGCATCTAAAATGGGACCCGTTTTGCTAATTTGCAATTAAAAAGTGTTCTTTGAGGCCTGCTGTCCTTATCCTTGTCTGCCTGAGCATTTTTACTTTGGTGTATGTGAACGTAGGCCGTGATGCAAAGGTTTCATTCCACTTCTGCTTACTAAAGCAGGTGACTGTGGTGATGTTTTACTCCAAGAGTCTGTATCTCCTTGAAGAGTTTTGCAGCAGCTGGTTTTTATTTTTTTCAAAGTTGGAGTTTGTCGAGATGGTCAATAAAATGGATGCTCCTGGTTCCCTGCTCTGCAGGTTGATCTGAATTCTTCTTGCTCCTGCTCTCAGCAGCAGCAGAGACAGCAGTCAGGGCAGAGGGGTGCCCAGTGGTGTCACACAGCTGCTGCCATCCTTGGAACTGTCACAGGTGTTTCTGGAGCCTAGGTGTGGATGACCTGCTTGTTCTCTCTCAAATTGCCTTTGTGAGGCTACACAGAGTAAAGAACTCTTGTTTGTCACTGTAGTCCCTTGGGCAGGGTGAGGAGAGGGCTGGAGGAGCAATGACACAAGAGGCTGCCAGCCTTCATCTTCATGAGCAGAGCTGTGCTGCTCTGGAGGGTGTCGGGTAGCTGTGACAGACTGAAGGAGGATCTCTGTGCCCCCGTATTTGTCCAGTTCTGGGGGCACATTTTTATATCATATACTTTCTCCCTGTGTTTTCATAATCTGTAGTCTCAGACCTTGTTCCAAGCTTGTATTTGTTTCTAGACAGGAAGCTGGTTATCTTCTCTAAATTGAAAAGTGAGGAAAAAATAATGTTGAACAGCAGTTGGAAGGCTCGACGTAGGAGGTAGAACAGCATATGGGCTTGCTGGGCTGAGCAGAGGTGAGCACAGCATGGAATGGTAAGGTGGTAGCAGGGAGGGAGAGGGAGGCAGGAGAACAGCACAGAACAAACAGAAAACCATGACAGAATTCAATTAAATAGAAGGAAAGGCACCTCAAGCCTGAGAGACAAGAGGAAGCGTTCTCCCTGCTGCTGCTGTGCTTCCAGCTTGCTGCATCAATTTTTAAAATTTCCTCCTAGCCTAACCCTTCACAGGTTAGGAAAACTACCAGAGTTATTTGAGCTGTTACAGCTCCCCCTCAAGCCTCTGGACTGGCAGAAGAGCAGGGGTAATGCATGGCACTGTGAAAGAGGAAGGCAGCTCCCTCGGGTCCTGTTTCCCCTCCCCTCTGCTATGACTGAACTGTACACTGGCTGCCACTGAAGGAACAAAAGCCCCTCTGTCTTAATACTAAACTTCAGCCTTTTTTTAAATTGAGACCTTCCCTGAAGGCAACTTCCACGCCTGCAAGAATTTTGATGTTTACAAGCCAGGTTTTCTGGAGCCCCTGAAAAGAATTGTTTCCTAGTAATTCTGTCAACTTCAGTATTGTGCAATCTCCCAAAAAAGCCTTCACTTACCTTGCAGGGTCTCTGTACTGCTCTCATCCAAACCACACCCTTTAGCTTCAAACTGTGACAGAACAACTGTCTTAGACCACTTCCAAACCAATGCAAGGGAACTGTGATGAGAAGCATTGTAGAAAATGAAGTTGTATCTCTAACAGTAATCACTGTCACCGGGGCAGGGACAGCACTTGCCATGAATGTTTTAGATACTACACAATCAGTATTTATTTCTTCTGAATTACATAGTTTTATATCTCCAGCTACTATGGTGCATTACTCTGCTATATGCAGAGAATGTACATCAGTGGGAAACTCTGACTGCAAAGCTTTTATTTTTATCTCTACTTAGGAGTGAATGGCATCGCTTTCTGTGGGGAAAGAAGCTGTACCAACAAGAACACAATATTCAAAGAGTGTTTTTCTCCTTTTTTTTAATAAAATACTATTGTGTTCATATCTATACAAATAATTATTACAACTATTAAACAAAGTATTACATTTAACAATAGAAATCTCAGAACTCTGAACAAGATCATGGTTTGGGATATTTACACCTGAATGCAACACATTTGTAAAAAGATGTCAAAATAAACAGAGCAAGATCTTATTTACAATTGGAAGATGATGTTCCTGTTCATTCATTATAGATTTCTACTGCAGAGTTCCTATTTTCCATTACAAAATAGTAAGGACTTTCCACTGGGACTGTATCCAAGTCATTTACAGCTGTATAAAACAGAAGCACAGCAGAATACTCTGGACTGAATATAAATAATTTACATTGTGGAGGGCAACAGCATCTTTGATTAATCTCCTGTGGCAAAATCCATACTTGCTTCCCTTCTCACAGTGAGCAGGCAGGAACAGGGTGCAACCCCCCACAAGCTCTGTTGTTTCACACTTGTGATTGCCAGAACAGCAGCACATATTGCAAACTTGGAAACCTTCTCATAAATATAGTTCTGGTGAGGCAGGAAAAGAAAAAAGGTTTTTTAAAAAAATTCTCAGAAAAACTGGTATCAGCAAATAATAAATGGTATCTGTGTAATCAAGCAGGGCTTGCTCACAGAGAGTATGACTTTGTATTGTCAGGACCAAAAACCTCTGCTGAATTTCACCAGTTCACAGAGTAACCTTATCTCCGTGGGAATAAAGCCTTGGTGCTCTGAGGTTTCCAATTTACAGAGGCACTAGGAGATTGAAAACACCCTCACACAAACCTGTGTCTGCTACCCAAGCTGGCTCATGGCAGTGGGAGAAGGGAAGAGCAGTAGGTGGTAACAGGTCAGGTAAAAGCAAAGAATGGATCTCCATATAGAACTGTATCAGAAAACAAAACAAATATGACTGATCTGGTATAAACAGATTCAATGCTACTCTGTGTTGCCAGGGAAAGTGGGATCATTAATTAAGTGATGAGCATAAAACTTATTAGGGGAACAGCAAAAGATGACAGCTCTCAGCACACTCAGTCAACCAGAAACAGTGCGAGTTTGACTGAGCCCTTGAGCCAGGACTGCACAGGTACCTCACAAAAGGTGAAAAGACAACAGGAGACCAGGAATAATTAAAAGGCCTCTCTTCTCCAGCCATGCCCTCTGCAAGTTGCCCTGCCACGTGACTTGTTTCCTGCAACAGCACTACAGACACCAAGCACAGTAGCAGCAGCAGCAGCTCAGCCTTAAAGTGCAGTAGGAAATCTGTGCAAAGTTCCAGAGGTTCAGGACTAGCACTATGCCTTTTCTTTTTCAGAGAGGTGCTCTCCCAGCTGGGCAGCAGCACAGTGACAAGTTGGAAGTATGAGCTGGAAAACCCATTCCAGTAAGGCTCAGCCCCCAGCTCAAATCTCTTCTGTTCTTGTTTTCTGTAACTGCTGCTAAATGAGGTCCTTTCTCTCAAGAAAAAGATATATAAATATTAACACATTGCTATTTTATTGCCTGCTTTCAAATTAGTCTCTCTCTGCTCTTACTCTCCTAGGCTGTTAAAGGGATTAATATGGACTGCACTGACATACATGCAATCCAGCCCAAGATTATTTACTAGTGTTTGTTGAAACCCACAGCCACACACTGCCTGTCAGCTGTGGCAGTCCCACCCCAGTTAGTGCCCAACCTTTCCCTTCCACTACTGATTTTTCTAAATTAAGCAGTACTGGGTATTTTTCCTTCCTTCAAAGCCAATAAAAACCTCATGTAAGTAACCATCAAAAAAGTATTATGGAAGAGAAAATGCCATTCTCAGGCTAACAAACCGCAGCTAAACCCACAAAATTTTTTCCAAGTATGTCTTGAAAAACAAAGGGACTGTTAATTGCTGAGTAGTCCTCAGGAGAAAAAGAAAATTGATGTCACTGATGCTTGCCAAAGAAAATGTATTTGCTTGTTAAATAGTTTTCATAGCAAGTAAACCAGAATCATTTCATCTGCAGAAGCTCCTATTTCAAACTGCCCTCTCCAAGCACAGATCAAGGGAAGGTGAGCCTTATCAACCTAAGTACAACAGGTTCAATGGGAGGGGAAAGGAAAACTGGAGAAAAGAGGGACTTGTAAGATGTTGCATTTATTCCTCTTCCTGAGAGCAGAGCCTGAGGCCCTGGGGAAGGACTGAGACACCGACGTGTCAGTGCCACACACTGACCTACAAAACTAAGTGCAAGAAGCCTGGTGGATGTGGGAGGGCAGGCAGGATGACAAGGAAAACACCAAATAATTTAATAATTAAAAACTAACAGAAATTTAACATCTAATTTCCTCTCTTTTGATGTGAAATATCCAGTCCCTCACTGTTCCTCCTAAAGGCAAAAGAGCATGAACATGAGAGAAGCTGAAACCCACAATCTGCTCTCAGACGAGAGGACCAGGCCAGGTTCAATATTCAAAACCCATCTTGGACAATTACACCAAAAGGCTACTCAACAGATCCAATTTTTCTTTAATTAAAGTTACCTAGAGGCCAGTCAGCAGTGTAGATACCAGAATTTGGATGAATGTGTTGATAGGAGGCTCTCACAGAGAGGTCTGTCTACCTTTCTTGTCAAAGCAGTCTCCTGATCCCACACTGACACCACAGGACCATTTAGTGTCACTTACAGCACATAAAGAGACTCACACAGAACTTCAACAGAAATTGCCATGTTCAGGGAGGGGAATTAAATTATATTTCTCCATCCTAGTCTTGTCAGGTTTCAGAAAAAGGCCTGAGAAGGATGACAATGTGCTCTGTCACAACACAATACAGTCCTCCAGAGAAAACCAAGGGTTACACAATAAGTACTTCTCAGCCACACATTGCAAAACTATGCAGGTCCTGCAAAATCCCAACAGTATTTGTATGGCTGAAATGCCTGTGCTGTGATTCCCTGCACTGCAGGCATCCTGTGAACAAGGTGGAGCTGGTTTTGGCTGTCTTTGTAACCAGAAAGGGGGGATGTGAAAGTTACTGACAGTTACTGCCTATTCATAAAATGATGTGCTGTATGAAATGTATGCACATTGTACAAATGCCTCTTAAACATGCTTGAGGCATCAACCACTTTTCTAGCAAGGTTGTTCAGTGTCTGACCACCTTCTTGGTAAAGAGATGCTTCCCAAGGTGTAGTGTGAACCTCCCTCAGTGCTCCTTTGAGCCATTCCCATGTGTCCTGTCAGTGGATCCCAGGGAGAAGGGATCAGCACCTTTCCCTGCACTTCCCCTGTTGGGGAGCTGCAGAGAGGAGGAGGTTGACTGTCTATCCAGATCCTTCTCCAAAGCATCTGTCAACAGCACCTCCAAGTTTGGCATCATCAGCAAACTTGCCAATGGTCTGTCCAATTCCTGTATCCAGATCAGTGATAAATACATTGGATAGAACTGGCCCTGGAACTGAGCCCAAAGCAACACTGCTGGTGACCAGATGCCAGCCAGATGTAGCCCCATTCACTCTAAGTCCTTTGAGCTCTGCCCTTCAGCCAGTTCTTCACTCAGCACACCATGAACTTGTTAATCCCGCATCTGAACAGCTTGTCCAGATGGATGCTGTGAGGGACAGTATCCAAAACATTACTAAAATGCAGAAAAATTACATCCACCGCCTTCCTTTCACCTACTAGGTGGGTGACCTTATCACAGGAGAGTATCAAATTACCTAGACAGGACTTTAACTTTGTGAACCCATGTTGCCCATGTCTGATCTCTGCCTTATTCCCTTAACTCCTTTCAGCAGTACCCAGTAATAGTCACAATTTTTCCAGGAACCCAGACTCTCACAGTCTCTAGTTCCCCGTGTTCTTCCCTCATGCCCTTTCTGTAGATTGGAACAATATTGGCTACCTTCCTGTCAGCAGGGACCTGTCCAGACTCCCAGGTCTTTGTAGATGATCGAGCGGGGTCCTGCTGGATGTCTTGCTTGCTCCTTCAGTATCCTGGGATGAATTCTACCTGGCCAATTGATCTGTGGACATTCAAGCATTGCATTAAGTGTTAATTTTATAAGCTCTCTCCAGTTTTCATAGACATCATAAAGTAGTGTAGTTTTCCCAGCAGAGGAAACTAATACGGTTTTCTGTGAATGTCTGGAATGATGAGCAGGATTAGCATCTTTATATGAAGTCAGGGCTAGACTTTATAGAAGCCAGGGCTTAATTTTTCACTAGTTTGTCTTGAAAGCCAAACCCATTACTGCACACACAATCCAATTTAAAGAGAGCAAGAATGGGGGCAAGAATGCTTCCCTCCTCAAAGACCAGACAAGTGTGTAATGCACAGAGTGCCTGCTGCTTCAATCTCCATCCTCACCATCCAGAACCCATGGAACTGTTATGGAACTCATCTTACCACCTGAGGCAGACCCTTTGAGACCTACTGCACTACAGACACCCCTTTGGTCATGAGTCTCATGAGGGCACACCCAGACCTGCAGTTGGCTTAGTTGGTTTGCGGCTGAGAACGGACTCATTCCTAACCCCTGCACGTGGTGACTGCACTGTGGCAGAGAGGAACTGCCTTGCTATGAACTGAAATACTCAATTACTTAGAAGAAACAGAGAAATTGTGCACCAATTACATTTAGTGTCTTAAGAGAAGCTCCACCTGAGTTAAATCATGATGACAGGCAGAAAGGGACCTGGGGGTACTGGTGACAGCAGCTGAACATGAGCCAGCAGTGTGCCCTGGTGGCCAAGAAGGCCAAGGGCATCCTGGTCTGGATCAGGAATGGTGTGGCCAGCAGGAGCAGGGAGGTCATTCTTCCCCTGTACCTGGCACTGGTGAAGCCACACCTTGAGTGCTGTGTCCAGTTCTGGGCCCCTCAGTTTAGGAAGGACATTGAGACGCTTGAGCTCATCCAGAGGAGGCAATGAGGCTGGTGAGGGGCTTGGAACACAAACCCTGTAAGGAACGACTGAGGGAGCTGGGGTTGTTTAGCCTGGAGAAAAAAAGGCTCAGGGGAAACCTTACGACTCTCTGCAACCTCCTGAAAGGTGATTGTAGTCAGGTGGGGGTCAGTCTCTTCTCCCAGGCACCCACTGACAGAAGGAGAGGACACAGTTTCAAGCTGCACCAGGGGAAGTTCTGGTTAGATGTCAGAAAAAAAATATTCACTGAAAGATTGATGGGGCAATGGAATTGTCTGCCCAGGGAGGTGATTGGAGTCACCATCCCTCGATGTGTTTAAAAAAAGACGACATGGCACTCATGGTTTAGTTGATGAGGTGGTGTTAGGTTAGGTCATAGGCTGGTCTTGATGACCTCAAAGGTTTTTTTCAACCGAATTTATTCTGTGATGCCAGCCAGGATCAGAACTGTTTTACTTCACCTGCAGGAAAACACCAGACCACAGGTTACAAGAGCAGAGACATTGTGAGGACAGACTAGAGACACAGCTCAATTATTTTTCATGTTAAAACCTCCTTCCTTTCCTGGATCAGTGTAAAAGGGCTTAGTAAAACCAAAGTCTGGGCAGTCAAGCTGTGGAAAACTGTTCTAGATCCCTCTTTGTGGGTCCTGTTCTTGGACATGGAGGAATATCTTCCTTTCCCCCTTTTAAAGAAAAAGAAACAAAACAAAATAAAAAATCCCAGGGAGCCTGCTCCTGCCCATGCCCTCACCAGAAGCTTCTGACAGGTCCCAGGAGCAACAGGATGATGCACTGGTGAGCAGTGCACAAACAGAGGATGACTGCATCCCAGGGAACCTGAAGTTATTATGTTGTTTGAAGAATCAAACCCAGAATGGTACTTCCAAACACATAAAAGACAAGTAATTTTGCCCTGTTAGAAGAAAAAGCACACTGCAGAGACACTAAATAAATAAAATTTACCTAATTCTTCCCTTTCCTCTAAAAGAATTAGGACCAAAATTTGTGAAAGTACTGGAGACTCAACCAGCATACACACACATTCGCTCCATCTCTCACGCATCTGCAAACACGTCATCCTTCCTCAAATCCCAATATCTTCCTATGTGTTTCAATCCATCCATGTTCCTCCTTCAGCCACAATCACACAGGTTTAGATAAAAGGTGCATTCAAGTGCAGAGTGCTGATATTAACTCAGGCTCAATCCTATCAGCAATATCAAGTAAAAACTGTGCCCCCAGAAATCTCCGCTCATTTTGTGGGATGCAACAGGCTCAGTCCTCCTCCCGTGTGCTGCCTGGTACAACAAAGCGCTGTCACTCACAAAAAGCTGGTGTTAGAGCATGGGCCAAAGAAAAGTAGAAAGGGAAAAAAAAAAAAAAAAGACATTAGGAAGGTGCTAAACAAGGTACAAAACCCACCCTGAGGTAACTTGCAGCAATCAACAATGAAATGGCAACAAACACGGCTGGTGTCTCTGCTGACTGCACCAGGAGTTGTGAACTACACTGAAACACTGACTGAGTTCAGCAGTAACTGAAGTCACTGTTGAAACACAGCCAAACAGGATTCTAAGAAACAGAGAGTCGTGGGTTAAAGAAATCTAAATTTTCTAAACCAGTATTTTTAATTGCTGACCATGGGAGCACACTAATTTTCACCAGGTAAAGTCAGCCTTAAGTCAAGTGTATGTGAGAAGCTTGAGACAGACAAAAGCTGCACAACAAATGCCTTTTCCAGTCACCACTGTGTTAACACAGACTTGACTTGTGTTGAAGCTCCTGAAGATATTTTACAAAGGAAAAAGAGAAACTCAAACCATTACAAGCTCCTATGTGGTTTCAGGTAAACAGATCAGGAACAAACTGACACCTGTAGCACTTGTTTCCTATCTCCCATAGAGATGCTCTCACTCCATGGATTACTGAGGGTGGCCCTTACCTTGGGACAACTGGACATCAAACTTGATTGTTGGAAAATCAACAACCAATATTTGCACAGCTCTCAATGTTGCATCCTTACCATTTTCCTAGTAAGTAAGCATTGCTATAGGCACTGGTGCTTTAGAGCTAGTAAGGTGGGTGGAAATACAACGTGTATTTAAATATGGAAAGTACCATATACATACATCTAGGCAAATAAACAGTGATGCTATGAATGGTCTCTCCAGGGGTGCCACTAAGATCTGCTTCCTTCTTCTTAAATATATAAACAACACATCAGACCAGAAGTCAGTCTGCCAGTTTTCATACAGCTGAGCTGCAGTCATGACCTAAAATATGGCTTATATTGTGGGCAGGGCGGTTTGAGGGCTGCTTGGAAGAATCTGAAGCAGATGTGTTTGCAATGGAAAGCAAAGGTGACATCGCTGAGCCATCTGGAGGAAGAGCTGTGGCTATTTCTGGAAACAAAGAAGTTAAGTTAAAATTGGATAAGTGAGATGTGTTGGTCATGTGCATTGGTGGCATATCTGGAAGCAAAGGAAAACTTGGCTGAGCAAAACCAACAGGCCTGGGAGGAGACAAAATGGATCCAAATCGATTGTTTAAACCTCCACCGCTCGGCTTCTCCGTGCTTGGGTTCGGAAACATTTGATTGGGAAAGTAAGGGATAGAAATGTCATTGGAGAGGGTAGGGTGGGCAGGAGAGTAAGGTGGATAGAAGGATGGCAGCGTATTCTGAGGATCAACTGGGATTAGAGCTGGTGTCCGAGTGGCACTAGGCTGAGTGACTGGTGGGATGAAAGAAGCATTAGCATTTATTGGTGGGTTCATGCCACCCTCCGGAATAAAAGGGAATCCAAAATTCTGGGAGAGAGTATGTTGGTCAGGGGCCACATTATCGTTGGACACTTGAGGGCCATCGGACATAAATCGAACAATGCTTCCTCTTTTTTCTATCGTGGACTGCTGGCGCCCAAGGATCATGCTGCCACTGGTGGACAGAGGAAGATGGGGAAGACTAGGGTCGAAGACATTTCCATGTCTCTGATTTCCCGAGCGATTCCTTTCGGGCTGACGTATTTTAGAACCTCCATTGTCTTGCAGAGGATGCCTTGAGCGCTGAGTGACCGAAGAATTTGGCTGACGAACAGAAGGCTGCCCTTGCTCGCCGTTTCCATGAGAAACTGCAGGGTGAGGGTGAGTTGGCCTCACAACTCCATGCATATTGCTGGAAACGGGTGTATTCATATGGTTCTTAGTTCCATGACTATCTGTCATCCTCATGGGGTTGGACTTCTGCACAGAGATGTTTGGGCTTGTATTGCGACCCTGAATGTCTCCTGAGGAAGAAGAACTCGAGAAAGGAATAGTCAAGGAGGTGTTCCTTGTGTTAATTGCTCCAATGGACATGTCACAGCTTTCCCTGCTCTGGCCATCACCATCCCTTCGGATGTGGACGCTCTCCCGTGCTGGGGGACAGTTGTACTCGATTGTGGAGGAGGCACCACACTGCGTGTTCCTTTGATGTTCTGGGATTGATCTTTGGCTTCCACTGACTTGATCTCCAAGGTGAGGGGCGAGCAAACTCTGCATGAAACTTTGGTGGCATGTGTTTTCATTTTCCCTTGATGACAGGGTATTCCCCGTTGGAATACCCTGTAATGGCTGGTAGGGTAGTCTCTTCTGCCTCTCTATGGATGGTGCAGCATTCTGACTGATTCGGAATGCTTGTGACTGCATGCCCCGGAGGGATGACACAGAATTGCCAATTTCACTGTTTCTTGAAGCCTGCACATCAAAATTGCCCGTTGGTTGTTGATTGGGTCCAGAGGGCTTAAAGGTTTGGCAATCAGAAAGACGCTGCACATCCGAGCCAACTGTGTGGTCGACCGACAGGCGGCCCTGCATGTTATGAATTGCCAACCCTTTACTTCTAGAAACATCAAGATAGCTTCTCATTTCAAGTTGGTCAGAAACCCTAGGGCCTTGAAGAGATATCCCTATTCTCTGCTCTGAATTAGAGGGTGTCTTCCCAATGAGAGCCTCAGCAGAGTAGCTGGAAACTCTGTTTCTTTCCTGCCTGTGAGGGGTGCATGTCATATCTGATGGTCTGGTTACGATACTGGCCTGGGACACCATTTGCTGCTCTAAGCCCCTCGAAGTCATAAGTCTTTGCATCTGATTGTGCCCTGACACGTGTTCTGAAGTGGAACCTTGCTGTCTGCTACCAACATCCTGTTGCTGTTGATGCATAATATCCTGATTGATATGGCTCTGAGGGTGGTTATGGTGGTTTCTGCTTGTTCCAGGATTTTCACAGTTCTTTTCAGGCTGGGAAGCTCCAAAGTGCTGCTGCATCTGCTGCTGCATTTGTTGGTGGTGAGGATGGGGCTGACCACCTTTCTGCCGTGTTTGATCACTTCCATGGTGTTTCTGCTGTAGAGAAAGCTGTGTGGCCTGTGTTCCCTGGATGAGGTTTCGTTTCTTTTGCATCTGCACCTCCTGCTGTATTGTTCGCTGTTGGTGAACACTGTGGGGTTGAGAGTGGACTGAGTTTTCTCCGTGAGTGACGTGGTGCTGCAGCTGGTACAAGTGGTGCCTCTCTCTCAACTGCCCAGCCTGCTGCTGCTTCAAGTAAGGGTGATTACTGTGAAGGTGAGAGATGCCTTGGGCAGGGACATGTTGAATTGGCTGCAAGTGCTGCCCTGCCTGGCCTGGCTGCTCTGAGAGCGGTGGCTGAGAACCACACTGGACGTCAGTTTGTCTCAAAGCCGGCGTTACAAAATTGCTGTTGGGTGGGAATAACCTATTGAGGCCATCAGCGTGCCCTTGATTGCTCACTGGTGCCACAGAATTGGATGAATTAGGAGGAATCTGACTAACCAGCATCTGTGTTTGGTCAGCAATACCCTCTGGGGTTCGGTTCATCAGCGCCATCCCCTCAAGCCTTATGGGTGCTGTCTGGCACTGCTTTTGCCTCTTTGCAGTGGAAAGCAGGAGGTCATCCTGAACGGCCCTCTTGGCAGAGTCTTTGCGACCTTCATGGTTTTGCTGCTTTAAGTGTGATTCCTGCTGGGAAAGCTGCATGGTACTTGCCCTGATAGCATTCAGCTGTTCCTGAGCATATTCACTCATCAGAGCAGGTCCCGGAGACGGATTGATGTATGTACTGGATGGAAGGGAGAGGCTCACAGTTGCAGGGACACTTGCAGGCTCTGAAGACTGGGATAAACCTGAGCAGCTCACCAGGGGATGGACAATGCGGCTCTGGTGTATCAGATTATTCACACTTAGACTGGTTATGCTGGGTGTCTGGGAAGTGGAAATCTGCAAAGGAGTGTTTGATGTTTCCACACCTCCTACAGAGCAGCTTGGCTTCTCAACCTGCCTGTCGACGTTTGTCTGTACAGTTTCACGAGCACTGAATTTGTTCGGTGCCGCTTCCAGCGGCCCTGCATTGTTTTCTTTCACTGACTGAGATTTAAAAGGCTGTTGCTCTCTCTCCAAAGGTGCAACCTCAGGCTTAGAGATGACATCCCTTGTGTTAACCTGTATTCCCCCTCCACCTTTCTCAAGGCTTTCCTGGTCAAAAATAGCTCTTGCTGCAAGAGCTACAATGTCTGTCTGTTCTGAAAATGTGCAGCTGTTACAGGTACTGGTTGAGGTGCTGCTTGTGACATCTTCTCTGGTGGTATCTGGCAGCATAGATGCAACTGAGAAGCCTCGACTGCTGCCAGAGCTGGTTGACATGGGGGAGTCTGCCTGCCTGCTAGTGATAAGGGAAGCACTGACTACTTCCTGATCAGAGATGCAGGAGTGAGGCTGGGAGAGAGTGTCACTTTCTGTGTTCATCAGCAAGAGTTCCTGCTTCTCAGGCAAATCAACATTTGATTCTGCTGATTTAGAGTTTTCCATAGGAAAATTAGAATGCTCCCCTTGAACAGTAAATGAAGAGGTTTTTTCCACAGCTGTTCTTTCTTTCGTGAGATCAGACAGCATTTTTGTTAGACCCTGTCCTTCTAACAAGTCCGCATCGTGCATTACCACCGAGGAATCCTGCGCAACATTGCAGGACTCCGAAATCATTCCTGCCTTAGAAGTATGACCTGCTGTGTTGCTCTGTACTGCTGAAGTCCCATTTGCAACCTGCAAATGTGTCACCTGTGCTTCTTTACGAGAGGATGTCAAGGTTTCGGGGGGTTCACAGGGTTTGGGAGACTTTGATGAGACAGAGGAGGTTGGTGGATGGCTCTGAGGTCCCTGGGCCTGCTGGTGAGGGGCAGCATCTTTGGCCGGCGGCGGAGCGAGCAGCAGCTGCTCTGACACTACAGGCTCCAGCGGTGAGGAAGTAGGCACCTCTGCCGAGCTCTGCTCTGGAGCAGAGGGGGTTTTCACTGCCTGTTCGGAGCTCGCAGTCTCTTTGGAAGGAGAGTCAGAAACGTTGACCCCGCTCGGTGCGGCCACGCCGCCCGCCTGTGATGTGGTTACAGCCTGTGATGCTGCTGGGGCGTTCTCCAGCGGCCCTTCGCCATTTGAAGGCTTTGCCACCGTTTCCACAGGAGCACAGTCCACCTTCCCTGCATCTTTGCAAGGAACTGCTGGGCATGACACTTTATTATTGACTGCTTGGTGTTTCTTTGTGCTTGGCTTTTTGTTTGTCCTTTTTGATTTTGCACTGGATGGCAAGCCAGCAGCCACTTTTTGTGGGGAAGCATTTATGGAATTAGATGCACTGGCTAATACCGAAACTTCTGCAGGCACTGAAGATGCCACAGAAGTTGGCAATGACACACAGTTGACTGTGGCAATCTGGTTATTGACAGTTGCAGGATTGGTGGGGTGGCTGAGAGACAAGTGCAAGCAGCTCTGTCCAGCCATTTGTGATATGCTTTGATTGAGGTTAGCTAAAGCACCAAATGTATTGAGGGCAACATTGGTATTTGGATCCTCGCTGGTGGTGGGCTGAATAATTTGCATAGGGGCTTGGTTTGAAGCTCCAGATGAAGACATCACAGGCTGCAATGCAAAAAGCTGCCCATTTAATGAGATAGTCTGAGGGTGCTGTTGATTGGACATTGTCACTGAAAATGTCTGTGTGGAGCTAGAAGATGGCAAGGAAGATGGCCTTGGTAAGATATGGACAAGGTGTTTCCCTCCAAAAGTCTGTGGAAGAGAGGCATTTTGCACGGAGCCACTGCAGTTGGCGACTGCAGTCGGCCCATTCACAGGAACTCTTACAGAAGCAGAAGGCTGAGCAGAGAGGAGGGGAAGAGGATTCTGATTAGCAGCTTGTATAATTACAATTTGCTGACTAACATTTTGGCTGGGAACTTCCGCTCTCACAATGGGTGGGCATGGAGCAGGGTTTGGAGGCTGGAGAATGATGACATTCTGATTAGCTGGTGCTCCTGTCACAGCTGAGGCAACTGGCTGAGCCATCTGAATCACCTGCATAGCTGAGTTTAATGGAAGGATATTTCCTGCAGCCTGAGCTTTGACCTGTGGCTGGCTGATTAAAGGCTGTATAGGTACGGGTGGGCACGAGGGCAGGGTAACTACAATCTGTTCAGCTGCCTGGCCATCCCCAGGCAGAGAAGCATGCAAACTGATACTTGTAGTCAAAGGCCTGCTGTGGGCAGAAGACACAGTCCCAGCAGCACTGACTGGCTCGTTGAGGAGGGCAGTCATTATCCCAGATGGTGTCTGGCTCAGCGGCTGAACAGTGTTTCCTGCCAGCTGCAAAGTCGTCCACGTGGTCTGTGTGTTCCCAGCTGAAGGCATCCGGGTAAGGCTACTCATGTTTTTCAAGTCTGAAGTGCCAACACCTGAAGAGCCTGAAAAAGACCAGCAGTTCTCCAGAGGGCTGGCAGCCAGAGTGCTTATTGCTGTCACAGCCTTAACTCCTTCTGCTGCAGACGTCACAGGCGTCCCAGCACTGCTGACCACGTCCGTACTTTTGAGGACATTTGCAGAAGAACAGCCCTCTGCAGTAGACAGTCTCACAGGTGGCACACAAGCTGTGTCTGTGGTTGAAATGTCACAGCTCTCCTGGAGGTCACTCCTGGAATTGTGTGTGTTTGAGCAAGTTGCATTCACCTGCTGAACTTGGGAGGCTTCCACAGAGGCACTGGAAGGAAGGCTGGTTCCCTGCGGGAGTGTTTTCTTTGTTGATTTAGTGCCTTCCTCATCATTTTTACTTTTGGGGAGATTTTGCTCATTCTGTGGTGCATCACTTGAAGAACACTGGAGTTCCTGTTCTGCTGCAGGTCCAGGTGTCCTCTGTGAGCTGGCAGGAGCAGTGGTGGGCACACCTCGCTCGTTCTCTGGGGTGGAGAGCTCAAGAACATTCCCTGCTGAAGCTGTCTGAGCGGATGCCAGGGGAGAAACTGTAGGTTGTGACCATGGCTTATTTTCTGTGGGATAAATACCAGCAATTGTCACAGGAGTCACTAGGTTGCAAGTTCTCTGAACTGGCACAACATTGGCTGTTTGCTTTTGCAAATTATGACCAACATTAAACGTTATTCCCTGCACAGATGCCCCCTGGTTATTTCCATTGGGTTGAGTCCCATTAGAATAGACAATGATGTTCTTTTGAACCTGATCACTGGGAATAACAACTGAGACCTTGGCATTTTTGAGGTTTCCTTTCCAGTGGATTGTAGGGTCATCATACAAGCAAATATCATTTGCTTTCAGCAGCTCGATGTATCTCCCGTTTTCCTTTTGCAGTTCATCCAACTGTTTCCGGAGTTTTTTTATCTCTTCGGCTACAAAAAGTGAGAGCATTCCATTACATCAGCACCAGAGCAAATAATGAAATAATGTTACCACATGATTTAGACAGTAAACACTGTGTAGTAATCAAATAATTCGTAGAAATAAATTGAATAAATTGTTAATAATGTATATTCTTTTCAAAGGGTTAGCACAACTTATGTGCTCTTATCCTAATAAGTCTCTCTACTGAATGGGAAAGTGAATGAATTTCAAAGACTATTCCATTACCAATAGCAGGATATATCAAATTACTTAGGAAAAAAACATTAGAACTAACTCAGATGAAATCGAATTAATCAAAATTGTTTAATTACTGAAGGAAAGCACATTAATCTTTTTCTTTTCCCTGCTCTTTTGCAAACGCCAAAACTGTTTTAGTTGATAATCTTACAGCTTTCCAGAAGAATTAAGTTTCATTACATCTAAAAATTACAGGCAAAATGAAATACAAAGCACTCATGTAAAGCCACAAAAACTGTCAGTGCTCTTGGGAGATGGCTCACCAAACTGGGCAATCACAATAAAGCAGAAATAAAAATCACAAACCACAACATTAGCTCTGAGATTATTTATGTCATACCTACATCACTGTACTTTTACACATCTATTCAAGTAAATTTTATATGATGCATTATATTTTTATAAAATAAGCTGTTATAACTTTTACAGCTTTTCAAAGGAAAAACAAAAAAGTTTATGAATGAAGAAAACTTAATCTTTTTGATGAAAAAAATCTAACTGAAGTTTGTCAGAAATCATTCTGGTCACTACAGTAGAATAAACTGGGGCAGAATTTACCAGATGATGCCACACCACCTATAAGCTCTGTAATTACTTTAAATGATAATGCAATTGCTTCATAATCTCATAGCTACATGCCAGAACACTCACTTGGGCATTCTGTTGGCTTTTTGTTTCAAGATATTCTAAGCAGCTGTATGTGCATAATTTCTCGGGATTCCTGTTTGTGGTTGCAGGCTTTGTTGTTAGTCAGCACAGAGAAACAGCAGAAGAGAGGGACAGAAACTCCAGAGCCCCCAGCAGCATCTGTACTCACCCTGCTCATTGTTCCCTCCATTTAATAGAAGTTCATCATTTTGTCTTTTCATTTCTGTTATATACTTAAAGGCCTGATCCAGGATCATGTTCTTGCTCTGTAAAAGAAAACACACATATAAAATTAGGAGAAAGGCCTAGAATTTGTAAATCCATTAGTGGTGAGGCTGCACTTACTCCAAGAGGTCTTTATTTCAAAAATATTCTCTGAATATCACTGGGTAGGGTTTGTTTTCTTTTGGTTTGGGTTGGGTTTTTTGGAGGTTGTTTTTTGGTTTGGTTGCTTTTTTAAGACAAAACTACAGGTTTTGTGAGTGACATTGACCCTAAAATGCCATGACATTTTACAGAACAACATTTTCAGTGCTGGAGCTGACACCTTCTG
>VZSR01001342.1:5242385-5285453 GCA_013398615.1 Brachypodius melanocephalos
CAGATCCTGAACAGCCAGCATCCTTTCTTGCTGATCAGCCTAAAATTCATGTTCACTAGTAAACATACACATCACATGAAATTTCCAGGATACCCCCTTGTAAATATTTTATTAGAAAGGAAAGAAACATGGAACAACTATCCAGGGAGATATATGCATAATTTTGAAAGTAGTATGCTAGGGAATATGGGAAGAGAAAATAAGCCATCCACAATCTTTTTTTAATGAAACTATGCTTATTCTGCCTGCAAAACCTTTGTTCATGTCTTAATTTCTTCTACTGTTCAGCAGGAACAGTCTCTGCTGGGGATTCCTCTATCTTGAAAAACATGCTTCTGTGCATCAACCTCAGAGCATTTGTCTTACTTCATCTTTTGCAAGGAGAGTGTCTTAAATTACTATTATTAAAATTTCAGTTTCTGATTTGCTTTCAAGCCACTATATGAAGGATGACAAAAATAAGCAGTCGACTGCAACACTTTCAGATAAAATGCTCAAAATCCGTGTAACTACGTTCATGTGACCCTGCACTTCCAAGTAGGAATTCTATTACAAGTAGTTTTTAAAATACTAATAACTAGTGATATTTTTGAGTATTTCAATTCAGACAGTTTTGCCTTCTTGCTAATACAAATAGTAAAGTAAGTATTTGTACTTCTACAGACAAAGAAACATTTGAACACTTGACAGGAAACATGTATGCACCTTTGGATGGACACTCACCTGCTTAAGTGCTGGAGAGCAGGGAATGAGTTCTCCAATTCTGTTTATCCCAGCATTAATCTTCTTCTTTCGATGTCTCTCCACTAAGCAAAAATAATATGTACTGTGTCATCTGGTTGGGCAAGTCAGCACAACAGCAGCACAACTAGGACAATGGCTCACAAATACATTATTTCATTACACATTGGAACCTGGAGTAACTTGAGTGAGGAAAGAAGTTCTTCTAAAGTAAACCTCAGTAACCAAATAAATACTTAGTGGAATCAAAGAGCCGTAACATAAATAGCTATACCTCTAAAAGGTGGGGATATTTTGGACCCCCTCATGAAAAAGTAAAGTTCCTACAAGTCAAAATTCAGGTTTTGAAACTGCTTTCTAATACAGTTTTATGACACTCTCTTCATAAGACAGATTGATTAAACTTAGTCATATAGAAAGCAAATGGACAAAGATTATGGAAAGAATCCATAATTCAGTTTCAGATTTGGGAAGCAAACCTATTTAGATCTTAAATTCTAATGTCAGATTTAGCACCAAAAGAGAAATAATGTAGATTTTATAAGTATTCAGGCTTAATTTTAAATTTACATTAACAGAGCAGCCAGCCAACACTAAACATAGCTGAAGCTCTAGGTATATGGACTATGAGTTACTCTTTTCTGTGTCCAAAGGTTTAACTGTTCCATAGGGTCTAGCTGACTGGGATTAAAGAAAATGTTGAATGGAGAGTAGTTCCAGTGAATTTACCTATTTTGGAGAAGGTCAGAAAATGTTTCATTTACAGTCTTCTAGTGATAGCATTTACCTCTTCAGTAGGTCTGAATATTGGCAGAAAGGGTCTACACTGTAAGTCTAGGAGTGTAAATACCTCTGGGCATGTTTTTTACAGACAGTATCTCTGTGTTCCATCCACTACAGTCAGCCTCTTTCAAATATAGTTAACTCTCATGTAGCTGTTGTTTTTAACTGAAATATTTTCATGTTCTACACAAACTCAAAACTATTAGATGTCTGTTTTTTAAAAAAATAGAAGAAGTTCTGACATGGCTTTGTCAGGACTCAAACCATTGTGTTGTTTGTTCATGGTGCTGAATGAACCTTTTGATTTGTGCAGTTGCTCTGCTTTTGGTGGCACACAGAAGCAAACTGTGACCTGCAGGTGAACTACTCTTTTATTTTGGTAATATTTGCAACACTCCTTAGCTTTTCCAGACATTAATTACTAAGAAAGTATTGGCTTGGAAGGAGCTGGTCCCCACATACTGCAGAGTTCAGCCCAGGTGATAAAGATTTTGGAAAGATATCAACAAATGAAACAGGAACTGGGAATTCCAATGAGGCCAGCAATCTTAGAAGTAAACTTGATAAGACTGTTTCCTGATTCTTCTCAATTCTTAGGAAAGTGG
Organism: Brachypodius melanocephalos; assembly: GCA_013398615.1. Taxonomy (NCBI): domain Eukaryota; kingdom Metazoa; phylum Chordata; class Aves; order Passeriformes; family Pycnonotidae; genus Brachypodius; species Brachypodius melanocephalos. The sequence continues at coordinate 5,244,515 of VZSR01001342.1, forward strand.
CCACACCCTGAGCACACTTAACAAGCACAGCACTGCACAGGCTTCGCATGGAAACTGCTCAGTGGTTTTTCCAGCTGAGTTTGTGAAGACCATGTGATACTGTTGTTCAGCAAAAGAAGAACTGCAATCAATTTCTTTGGATAAACCAGGCCAAAGCCTGCCAGACTCTTCCCCAGTCCATCTTTCTGTTCCTGCTTGTAGAAGATGCCATTGGTGCTAGACACTGACTGGGTGCTGCCCAAGGGATGCGACTCCTGTAACATAGAGTCAACATTTGCACAGAATTTCTGGGGTGCCAACATCCAACTGGATGCCTTAGGAATAGGCTAGAGCAATACTTCTAATCCAGAGAGCCTCTAAAGCTCTCAGGTAGATCACCTGTCTCTGTTTTGACAGAGGTGGATATTAGTTGCATGTGAATGCCTGTGCAGTCGTTTTCCTTTGGAACTGAACAGAGCTGAAATAGTTTACTTTTTAATTTACTAGCTTTGGAAAGGCAGGGGCACCGTGCTCCTTCATACTTTAACTTTGTACTGTGGAAAACGGCAAACTAGAAACAATCTGCACAGATATTTTTCGCAAGGACACAGAAAGATGTTTGATAGGGTGAGGCTTTTTCAGTGTGTTAAACTCCTATGGAGGAACCTTCTCCATGCAAAGTATGTTCTACTACTTCAAAGTATCTGTGCTTATTTCCAGACCAAACAGCAAAGCATGATGTTCCTACCTGCATTATGTGTCTCCCGGTTTTTCTTTCTGTGAAACATAAAGGGAAAAGACTCATGTGAAACTGAAGGTTAAAGATCTGCAGACAAATAAAGACTTCTTTTATTATTTCTATTACAGCTAAAAATACTCCATATTATAGTCCGCTCTGTGAACTAGAACAGCAGAAGTCACAATCAGATGTTCTTAGACATTGGTATTAAACAGTTTCTAACAAAAATTCATTCCTGTTCAGACTTAAATCAACTGCAATATAACAAGGCACAATGTAATATTCCACTTGATTACTGGTATACATTTATAGTGGAGAGCTGGATTTTTATGTTCCTGTTACACTATGCAGTGTTGAAAAAGGCCAAAGATTAAAAAAACCCCTAGTTTTGCTTCTGAGGAACAAGACAGTCAAGTATTTGTGTGAAATATTACTTTTACATTCACTGGATCACTGAAACAGGAGAAAACTACCATGCAAGTTGATTTTCCAGCCACATTGCCTTCAAACATCATAGCTTCTGGTGTCAAAGAGGTTTCCTTTGTGAGAGAAACCAAAAATACTGATCCTCTGCAGCTGCTGTTCTTTACTGTCTCAAAATTCTGAACAGGTGTGATCTGAGCATGTGAGGGTTGTGTTTGGTTTCAGGTGTTTACCTGGGACTACTGGACTGATGGCAACAATCATTGTGCAATGCCCCAAACTGCTTTACTGGCAGTCAATGAATTTCAAATATATACTCTACATATATAAATAAGATGTACATATATAAATAAGATGTACTATACACATGCACTAAGACAATACTTCCAGAAAGCACAGTAAAGCAAAGCATGTATTTTCTGAAAAAGGCAAAATGCCAGAAAAAAACAATTTCAAAAAATGTCTGTCCATCAGCACACTCTCAGTCTAGTTGTCTGCTAGGGTATGCAAAAAGCAGACTAGCATCTACTGCTTTCCTTTTCATCTGTTACAGAACAGTCCAGATGTAACAAGGAATCTGAGGTAAGAATGCATGATAGGTGTGGAAGAGGTGTGATTACTATGAGGCACAGTATATCCTTTATGCTTTGAGTTGATCCTTATTTCTGGTAACTCACTGAAGATAGCATGTGCCTAGAGTAACTTAGACAAGGATTAGGAGACAGGAATGTTAATGTTAGAGGTCAGACCCAGAGACATCTGCTACGAAATCGTGCTTAAAAATGGTCATTAATACTACATATGCACAAGAATATAAGGACTGGAGAGATCCAGCTGTCTTTTGGTTGACATTACCATTACAGATCACAAAATACTCTATTAGGTAAGAAAGAGTCGTGAAATCTGCAAAGGCTGAAAAACTTTCTGTAGGACAAATCAGTGTTCTCTCTGAGCTTTTCTTGATCATATCCTACATGGATCATCATAAATCATATCCTACATGGTTACCTAGGATAAGAGGAATGCTGCATTTCACTAAGGACTGAAGAACTCCCCTACCAATCAGGTATTAGATCACCCATGTTAATACAAACAAACAAAACTCTGGAAAAGTCCTAGTGAGCGCTGAGCCACTTTGTTACAAATTTTGGTCATAGTGCTGTTGTACAACCTCAGGGTGTACTTTGAGTTCCAGCAGACATTTGAGATGCAAGATCCAGATTCCACTGGGAGTTGAGGAAGAGATCTAAATTACCCTGTGAAAATTACTACAGTTACCCCCTGATATCTACAAGGAGCCTGCACAAAAATAGAGACTGTGCTCTAACCAAGGCAGCAACACAGTTTGACACACATCAGAATAGTCAGTGATGTTATTAAAGATTTTCTTTTGCCTATGTGAACCCTGGTAGAGATATCTTTAACAAATAATTTGGCAGAGACAGGGCAAGAGAGAAACTTTTGGATCAACCCTGATGAACACACAGAACTTCTCATCCATACCCTTATTGCCAAACTTTTAGCTAGAAACTTCATAACTGCATCATGACAACAGACCATGGAAGTACAAAATAGTCATTTTCCCACAGAAACTCACCGATGTTGCTTCTTAGTAGGTGTCTCATTCTCTGTCATCTCCGGCATGGTTTCGGAGAAGAGAGCCTGAGGAAAAATCATGGAAGGAATTAACAACTCCTGCACTTTTCTGAATTCTTAGCCCACGACATTTACATGGCTTTGCCTTGGACCACAAGGACGGGACCCTACTACAGTGCAGGCACAAGTCCATCCCTTTGATGCAGAGCAGTTGATTTTGTGACATTAAAAATTACGCATGTAACCTATTGGGATATTTTGCAAAACCTGTCTGTAATGAACTGGTTTCCATCTCCTTGATTACTTTAAATATAAAAACTATTACAATCCCAACCACTTTAAGCAAACAAGAAGACTATATGACTGCTTTTCAAATGGGAGGCAGAACAGCGGAATTCTCTTACCAGCTCTTTCTCACTGAATCTGCACTCAATTCCCAGTTTGAAATAAAGCATGAATGCTAAGCAAAGAACAAGCTACAATAAGGACATTTCATTAACTACAAGTTTAGAGTGCTCTTAATGCAGCGGATTACAAAACTTACTTGCTATTAAATTACTGTACAGATTAAGCCAACCCAAAATGACACCCCTACATTCTCAGATATTCAGTTAAAATTAAAGTTATGAAATGAAGTTATACACAACAGCCTAATAAATTGCACCTAACTTGTCCTCCTCTTGAACAGATTGGTAGCCTGTATTTAGGCAAACAAAAAACATCATAAAATACACAAAAGATGAGATTAAGTCAACGATGGTTGAACGTCTATCTACCAGAGAAATGAATTTTAAGTGAGCAAGTGACATAAGTATACTGTAGATGACAACAGGAAAAGATAGATGTAGTTTTTGGTGTGTCTGAGCTCCGTATTTACTGTCACAGTTCCATTCACTCTCTCACCAACCAACCTGTTCTTGCAACTCTTCCCATGGGCCCTCAAAACTCCTTGTGGCTTTGCCTTTCCCTGGCTCCTCCTGGAAAGCTCATTAACTTCTTTTAACAGACTTCATGTCTTTAGGGTATTTTTTTGTCTGTTTGTTTGGACTGCAAAGATGTGGGGGTGGTTTATAATATAACTTTAAACACAGAGCAGTTCTTCATGTAAACTGACTCTACCACTACTGGCACTGACATCAAAAACAAACCCCCAAAACAACATCCTTACAAACCAGAAAGCCAGACAGCTATGGAGCTCCCAAAGCACTGAAACATACACTTCACAAAGAGCTCTGTGCACACACCTGTGTGCATTTGTGTGTCAAACTAACAGAAATAATCTGTATTGTACCAGAACTGAATTCAGATACTGCTTTTCAGCATTTATACTCTAGAAGTTAATTGAATGTAGTGCATTCAGTAAAGATCAGAGGAGGAGAAACCTTAGGGCTGGTACTGTTTACCACTCTAATCCTGAAGTATTTTCTCTGTTCCAGGGAAGACTTGGGAGATGTTGGCAAACTACAACATAAAGCAAACAAGAAACAACCTAAGAATAGATCCAACTCAGGGAACTCAAAGTGCCTGAAGATTTCAGGAACATAATTCAACTCCACCTACACAACAGTGTTCACACCATCACAGAACTGGACACAATCCTCTCCAAGATGAGTTACAGCATTCCATTGCCTCACAGGGTGTTAAACACAGCCCACCTAAACACAGCCATCTCCAGCCCAGCAATAGGAGCACATCACCTTCTATTTATATCCCTCCACAGACTTTGCTTTCTCCGTGCTCACTGACCATCCCCTGCATAAATTATGAAAACACCTGACAGAGTTAACAGTCTTTTACCCTGGGAGAAAGCAGTGGTGCACCTTCAGCACTTCCATGCACGCTAAATTGTGTTATCTCATCTTAAAACCAAGATTTCTTCTCCCTTAAATCCAATTAGCTTACTTCACTAACAAATTTATTTGAATTTATATACAGTAAGATTAATCCTGTTGTTACTCCAGGTTGTCCAAGTTAGTGAAAGCTCACAACTCTGAAAGCCAGATTCCCACCCAAGGCATCTATAATTCATTCCCTCCTGTGTACAGCTGGTGGTGGTCAGTAGTACTTACTCACTGATTCTAGCTGCATTCACTGTACCAGGTGATGCTGAAGGGGTTAGCTGGGAGACTTTAGCAGGTAAGCGATTCTGATCATAAAAAAAAAACAAAAACAAAACCAAAACCTGGTTAGAGCCCAGCCATCTTGGATGCTGTTGGCAACCAGAGATGTTCAGGTGTACACAGAGTGACTGAGGCCAGCACACCTCCTGAGTGTGCAGAGTTTCCAGTGTGCCAAAGCAGCCCAGCAGAACCTCTATCCATTAAGGCTACCAGCAGAGACAGGAGAAGCAGAGCAGCTGCCTGGTGACACTACACTCATATATGCATCACTGAGGCAGCAACTTGTGTAGCAGGTGAAATAACTCCTCAAGGGGGCAAAGAGGTCATTTAATTTAGTACAGTAATTCAGTACAGTACTGTTTCTGTTCAGTGAGGATGTCAGCACTTGGGCATAGTTCTGGTAAAGCAAAGCTCTCAAACATGCTTAGTAAAAGGAAGATGCTGGATTGTATCGTGTGGCAGTCACACACACCGTTTTTTCTTGATTTCTGCAACACTTACAAAGACAAGAGTGTGATGTGTCTGTTATTGGGCATTATGAGACCATAGCAAATATGCTAGAAATCAGAGCAAAAAGATAAACGAGGTCTTAGTTTTGGTGAACTTAGCAATGTATTCACCAAGCAACTGTATCTTTTTAACCTTGCAAATTTATACAGCTTGAGAACCAAAGGACTATTTCTGTATTGCAGTGTATTTAAGATAGAAAGCATTAATGTGGATTTAGATGGCCAGCTACCATGCAGGGCTACCAAAAAAGCACAACTGTGTGAAGATAGGGGGGTAAAAAAGCACCCACCCACAAATTCCCTTCCCCAGAAGAGACACAGCTGCTCTGACTCCAGCTGCACAGTCCAGAACACACAACCCCATCCTCCCCCTGCCCTCAGTCGGAGCACCCACTTCTTGAGTTCTCCATACTCCTATATTTTGGCCTCTTCTGTGTCCACTCAGCAAAGCTCATTTTCTTAACAGCAGCCATCCCTATCTCCCAAAGTCATGCTATATACAATATTCCAATTTCTTCAATATTCCTTATTTTTTCATGCTGAGCAGATGCCGAAATGATTCAGCAATTCATTGCATATAGCATTCTGGAAGACAGATAGACAAAGCCTTAGGGAAAATTTGTGCTGTAATTTATTAAAACAGTTTCTAAAATTTTTTTGATCCTCAAAAAGAACAGAAAATTTTTACTGCATGTCAAAGACCCCACTTCATTCTTCCTCTTCTGCCCTTTTTAAAAAATCATGTCAGTAAGCTTCTTCCAAGCAATGCTGTTCTCTGCATATTTCAAGCCATTTGCTGCCACACTGAGTGTATAAGCCTCACAAATGTAAACTTAAAGTCTCTACTTGATATGCTTCAGTTCCACTGGGATCTGCAGCCCATTTCATATAGGAGACATGGCACAGGAATGCTGTGACTGGTTACCCTCATTTCACTGTACTGTGGAATTACTTCAAGTGAAGTTGATCAGTTTACCACTCAACCAATGCTCCCACTTTCATGGTGCCAATAAGAAAAAGCGAGGCTGTACACTATCTAATTAATCAGTTAGTTTATTTTGAGCTCCACTGAAATGAGGTGGTTAAATTTGTTAAACAACACTTGTATAAAACTCTGGAGTTTTCACTGATAGATTGTACCATGAGAAATATGGTGAACTGAAGTTGTTTTTCCCTGTTCTTATTCTATAAGGACAGAAACCTTTGCATTTTACTTGATACTCCACAAAACAGCTCAAACTGGCAATACCAGGGAGGAGGATTTCTTAAGTGCTGCTGAAAATATGGGCTTTGTGAATTAAAAAGGAAATAAAAATACTGCCTAGGTGGAGATTTCTGAGGGCTGATGAAACTTTACACTGTCTCTATTTCTCCCCATCAGTTGTTGTATGACCAGAGCTTTGAGAGTGGGTTTCCCTTTACTTCTTCCACCTCAGGTATTGCTTCTTCATGGCAAGATCCCCTCACAGATTCCCTAAAGCAGAAGACATGTATTTGTCTCATAAGCTCAGAGACAAATGTATTTTAAGCTCACTCATGAAATATGCTCACTTAACTCAGCTGAATGTGGCTGCAGAGAAAATGTAGCAAAATCCAAATTCTTAAAACAGATGAAGAAGCACCAACTCATCATTTATATCTATTTAGTACCAAGCTTCCCTCGAGCTTTATGTAGTTAACAGCTTTCACAATGTCAACCTAAAATACTGATTTTAATTTAAACACAATGTCATCCTCACAAATTAAAGGATACTTTGTGTTCTGAAGATTTAAGTTTAACATCATTTAATCTCTTCTATAGTTCTGAAACACAAGGTATAAAACTTAAAACCAACTTACTTAAACATGTTCTTGTCTACCACCCATCTTTCCAGGTATTATTCAGCAAATTTTATGAAATCTCTTCTTCAAAACATGCACTCAGCAAATATAAGAAAAAGTTAATTTAGATTACTTTATTTGGCATTATTTTTTCCCTCCTTATTTAGGAATTGCTTCCAAACTTAATATTAATTTTAAAAAAGAAAATAATTATTCCAATCTGTTATATCTTTGGCTGTACAAGACAATCTTCCTCAAATTAGTAAAGCCATTCCATTCTTCTGCCTCAGGCAGAATCTTTTTTATATGCAACGACACATATTCTGCTAACCTACCAGCAGTCCAAATCTTTCTTCCTCTTAATATCCCTCAGCAAGCTTATGCTGTTAACACTGCTGCAATCTCACAGTTCTTACTGGTTTTGTATATACCTCATGTAATTAGCCTTAATGTAAAGCTAAGATCAATTCCAAGGCACAGATAAGAACCACTCAAACGCTTTCTTCCCTGAGACAGTGTCTTCATCCAAGTAACTGCTGGAACTCACTTCTCCAGTCTTCCCTGCACATTTTAGAACAAGGCTAGCTTTAATCAGGGACTTAATCCAAGCTTTTAATGACAAGCAAGGTGCCCTTGAGATCAAGAGACACAATTTACTGCCCTTTCTTTTTTCCCCCTTGGAATGGTTCTATTCTAATTTTGTATTTACCTAATGACTGCAGGAAACACAAATCAAAGCTTTATTTTGTGACTGTTACCTGTGTGTATTAACTGCTGTGGCCTATCAAAGCAACCTGGTAAGACTATCATATAGAAAAATGAAAAAGGCTATTTTTCCTGATAGGAGAGAGGAAAAAAAAATCAATCAGTTTGGTTTCAGAAGAAATTGAGATTTCCCTTTTACTGTGTCCCTTAATCCACCCTCTCACAACAGCTGGGCCCAGTGAGTGACCTAACTGCAGCCTCTGAAAGAGATGAAGTTGCCAGATGTTTACAAAAGCCTGGGAGTGAGTAGAGGAGGAGGAGTGAGATCAGGTGAGGGACTGGACACGGCTGGGGCTGTGACCAGCTCTGCAGCACAGATGTGCTGGCTGACCAGCTGGCTCAGAGTGGGCACTGCCACCTTGTGCTGAGGAAGATATTCCTGATGCAAACCAGCTGAGATTTTCCCAGGCTAACCAAACTGTTCCCAGAGCTTCTGCAAAAGTTAAGAAAATAAAACCAAAGTAAATAAGCTAAAACGTCTTACATGGGGCAACTTTTTCTTTTTTTTAAAAGGTGCTTGCAAATAACAGATAGAAAGAAAACTTCATTGCTTTCAGATATTTTTACTCTGCCTCTTCTGTTTGTATTATCTAAACTCGAATACATTAGCATTTTTCCTCCTGCTGACTTAAAACAATAAAATTTTAGTAAGAGTCTTATATAAGAACACAGAGAAGTAGAGGGAAACTAGAAAGAAAATGTTTGGGGTTTTTTGTAACAACATTGGAGGAAGAGAAAGGGTAATTACTCAAGAGATATTCCTTCATATCTACATTAGTTTTGTTTTCATTTGTAATTTTCAAAATATCAGTGGCAAATGCACTGATCATTTAGTAACACGCAGTTTCAGGATAGCATAGGTGTAGGGTCATTCTGAGAAATGCTGACCAGATCTGCTTAAGAAAAATTCATAAGAAAAAAACCCCCCAAAACAAAACAAACAAACCAACCCAACAAACAAACAAACCCACAAAAAACCTTTCCTGTTAAACACCTGAAGATCCACCTCTCGTATTTATTCTTTCTCTACTGTTGTTCCCTCCCCAGTCTACCCAAGTACAGCATCATTTCTTTTTACACCTTAGAGGAGGGGCAGAGGGAGCGCTCATGTCCACAGAACCAAGTCTTTTACTCACTGCAAAATAATTTAAGGAGCGGTATCTCTGGACATTTTGCACCCAGATGAGAGCTGCTGTCACCTTCACACATCGTGCAGATGATCTTGACACTGCAAACAAACTAAAGTGCACACAGTGCAAGTAAAGGAAGATGCCTACAGGATTTATCTCCTGTGGTCTGGAGCAACTGTTATAGGGAAGCAGGCATTAGGGAGCTAAAGAGCTGTAACTATGCAACCAGTGCACAAGCCAGAATCACAAAGACCTGGATGAAGACAAAGAGCTCTCACCTCTTCAGCTACTTTAGATCGAAATAAGGGGAACACCACAGTTTTCTCTAGGAAATCAAAAAGGAATGACCAGGAAATCCTCCTGTTCCCCTGTTCTCCATGTATTGTGCTGAGATTCACAAGTTACCACACACCAATTTCACTAAGGAAGTGTGAGCAATGTCTCTGTGTTGCAAGACAGTGCTCCTCTCCCTGGCCTCCAGTGCCCAATGGTCCGTGGTGCACTTCAAAACAGAAAATGATTTTCAAAGAGAAGACAGACGTCTAATGATGCTGTGCTTGACAAAGGAGCCACAAGTGTGTTTTGATGGCGAAAGCTAAGTGGATAGAAAGTGAGCTGCAGGCAATTTCCTCCTAACACAGGTCATCACCTGCGTGTGGGTTAGGGTTAGGTTACCTGTATCAGATGGCAAAGATTGCCTGCACCAGGCTGAGGCTGAGAGTGCTCTCCCACTCACTCCTGTGCAAAAGCAGCTGCTGGTGAGCCCAGCCTCACAGCAGCATGTTGCCTAAAGAACAAGTGATTCTTTTTTTGATGCCTTTTGAACAAGTCATCATGGTCTCCAAATACTGTGACCAAGATGGTTATTTATAACTTGGGAATCCATCCATGTAAGAAAGCTGTATTTGAAACACTGAAGACTGACTGGACAAATGTAGAAGTTGTAAGTCATAGAATCACAAAATGGTTTGGGTTGGAAGAAACCTTAAAAATCGTCTCATTCCAACCCCCCTGCCATGGGCAGGGACACCTCCCACTAGACCAGGTTGCTGAGAACCTCATCCAGCCTGGCCTTGAACACTTCCAGGGATGGGGCATCTGCAGCTTCCCTGGGCAACCTGTCCCAGCAAGAGCCAGTGCAATTCTGCTTTTTCATGTGACCTTATCTACAAATGAAATCTCTATCCAAAGAGCAGTACCTTGTCACAGAGTCTGAGAACCAATTTAAAATTGCAACATCAAAACATTCATTTAGGCTACAATGATTTAGCCAGAGCAGTATTCTTTGCTTCACTGCTTTGCAAAGCTGTTTTAAGCTGTGCTCTTTTTGTTCAGCAACTACAAAGGATCCTCATATAGTCTGTTTATAAAACCACACACAGTCTTGAGGAGGTATCAAGGCATTTTCTGACACTTGCCAAACTGCTTTGCTGCTCTCTCCTGAGGACTCTAACTAACAAGCAGTGCAAAATACCCTAGAACCAAAATGTTCAGGGCATCCAGAGAGTTTATGTGTCAAATTTTAAATTCATCTTTGCAGATATTAGTCACTCAGTACAAAGGATTACACAGACAAGTTCTTAAATATTTTATGGGCTTGGGGTTTGAGAAATCTGACACAAACTAAGAACTCATCAAGGGTTCCTAATATAGGAAGCAATATTCTATGGGCCTGCACTACAAAGTTCCACTACAACATGCAGAAGAGATCAATCCTGAGATTCTGTTACTATCACTTCCCTTCCAGAGCTAAGGCATTTCCCTATGAATCTTAATGGGGCCAAAGGCAGAAATGGCTGAGGTAGAAGGTACCATAAAACAGAATTTCAGTTTTAATGTATAAGCTCATCAAACAAACTCACTAATTACACTTCAATGAGTTTTCAAAAACAATCACACATACACTCTACCCCCAAACCCATGAAAACCAAACAAAACCTCCACAATTTCACGATGTCCATTTCATAGGCAAACTACTCACAAAAGGTTTTAGCAGACAGAAGGTGGCTCATTCTCCTTCACAACTTCAATGCAATTACACCTTTGCTTTTCAGAGGTTTTTCCCTTGGACCCATGAAGTGGGTGCACTGGGCAATTACTTCAGTTCCAGGAATAAAGGACTTATCTTGCAATCTGGATGTTTGACTGTTTTGAATAATATTGGCAGGGATAAAACTGCACGTTATTTTAATTATATTTAACAGAGAGGTCCAAACTAAAGTCATCTGATCCCAGATGACCTGAGAAAGTAAGCACACTTCGTTAACACTTTCAAAGAGGAAATTTAAAATCAAAATCAATGCACATTAGACACAAGAAAATGCAACTACTAGGTGAAAATCCATAGAAAACCTGAATTCAATGATTCTACCACCTTAGGAACTAGTTATTTAGCTCAGGAGAATTACTGTATATGAGCTCTCTGGGGTGAATAAGTAGTTCTGAAAGCACTAGGAAAAGCAAATAAGACTACAGTTGAAATTTGGCGCTGACAATGGAGAAAAAACTAAAACCAAATTTCTGAGTTACTGCTTTGCATAAGCCTGAAAGGAATGGATAAAGTGGACAGACTGATACCATGATCCTGCAAGTTTAACTTCATTAAAAAATCATTCCATAAAATAAAAATGCCCTACCTCTTCTCTAACTTCTTCTTCTGTAAATGTGTGAAATCACCTCCTAAGACTGACTTGGTTAAATTACCTTTAAGTGAAACTAGGAGTGGGAGAACTCCATTGAATTCCTTAGAAAAGGATAGTTCACACACTTAATATTTCCACACTAGGAAACATGTGGTCTTCCCATTCCTGCCCAGAATAAAAGAGAAAAATCACAAAGTAAGATGGACTGCAAAGCCTCTTGAGACAATTTACATGTGGGATTCTCCCTGAGCCTTCTCTTCTCCAGACTGAACAATCACAGCTCCCTTGGCCTCTCAAGACGAGAGATGCTCCTGGACCTTAATTGTCTTTCAATGGACTCTCTATGGAACGTCCATGTCCTTCTCGTACCAGGGAGCCAAAATCTCAACACGAGATGCCAGGAGTGGCCTCACCAGTGCCAAGTGCAGTGGAAGGATCACCTCCCTGAGCTGCTGACACTCCTGTATCAAATGGAGCCCTTTTGCTACCTTTGCCACAAGGACACTTTGTTAGTTCATGTTCAACTGGGCGTCCACCAGGTCCATTTTTGCCAAGGTGCTTTCCAGCTGCAAGGCCCCCACTATATATTGGTGGACTGATTTATTCTTCCCCAAGTGCAGGATTTTGCCCTTGTTGAACTGCACAGAATTCCTGTCAGCCCATTTCTCCTACAATAATGGGAAAATCCTTGAGATGGTTATCTTCCCCTGCTGTCCCAACTCCTTCAAAATAACACTGAGAGATGTAACCTCTCCTCTGGTTCACTGGCACTCCTCATCCAGGAGGCCAGATGAGAACACTACTTCAACTTCAAATTTACTTTGCAAAAGGATCACAGAGACATCCCACATTCCCAAATAAGGATACTGAAACAACAAGACTGCTTCTCATGGTGGCAGTGCTGGCTTAATACTTGTGAAACTATGAGCCAAGATGATGCCAAAACTAGTTAAACTTCTCCAATTACACAAGGAGTCCCAGAATTTCCAGCAGGCGAGAGACTTACTTGGAAGAAGGAGGGATTTAAGCTGTAGATGCATAATATTTACACGTTTCTGAATTAAAGCATCTCTGAATATTAGAGATACTCCAATAGTGAAAAAAATATGTTCCTTGTTGCTGATTTGGAGCACCATTTTACTACTGGAGTAAATGAGCAAGAAGAATTGTAGCATGAAGCTTTGTACAAGAACTGCATTCAATTTCTAGCTAACAGCTTCACTGATGCATGAAAGCAAAGCAGAGTCCAGCTTCAAAGGTTGAAGGCTGGCATGAATTAAGTGTCCCTGAAGCCAACCACATTACAGACTACAGATGCAGGCATACATCCCTAATGGACAATATTATTTTTGCTTAAACTTCAGTTACTTGATGAATAAACAAATCTTTAAGCTCTCCTCTCCCCATAAAACCCTTACACTGCTATTAAGTGTGTCAGCAGGCTAATGGACAACGTTTTCTATAATCTTTTCATGGTACTGCCCACCACACCAAAAGCTGGAAAAATGGATCATAGGTTCTGAGGAACCTGGATTTGGACCTAGAAATTAATAGCTCCATACTTGGATCATTCCAGCCTCACTAGAGATGGACCACAAAGAACCCATCCAGGTATCAGAATACCAGCATGACCGAGATGTGCATTGAGATGGAGCTGATTTCAATTGATGGTTTTCACATTGGTCAGTTAACCTGACAGAAGTCCAGGTAACTGAATGAGAAAAGCACTTGTTACCAGGAAGCATGAAACATTTTTAGCAGCCTAGTACTTTCTTCTTATCTGAATCACAACGGCACCCAGCGTGGCTGATGTAAGAGATTGCTATCATAAGTCACAGTTGCAAAAGTAACTCATTCACCTTAGAAGACTAAAGCCATAGCTTTTCATACAGGAAACAAACCCAGTTTACACACAATTTGTCAATCTTGTGCACACAGCAGAACCACTTACTCTAAGTGCTTTGTTTTTCTTTGTACTTTGGTTTGCTACCTTACCAGTTGTAGTGCTTACTCTAAGCATGACAACATCACTACACTGGTAAGTTAGCAAACCAAAGTACACTTTGGACACATTATATCCACACATAAAAGCTGGAATTGTATTTTAAACAGCAAGTTAGGTCAGCATTACATAAATTGGGCACAACATTTCCTAATAAAGGAGTTGAGACCTTCGCATGTTTTACTGTAATCTGAAATAACTTGAACACTGCTTGAACACTCCCCCCCATTAAAACTGAATAAATATCACAGCCCAGAGTTTCAGATGAGACAGCTTTCAATTAAATAACACTACTGAGCCATGTCCCTGATGAAAATGCCAGTGAAGATGTGCATACAACCCAGGTTTTTAAATGAAAATGGATGTGTAAATGTGTGCAAGCATACAATCTAACAGCTTTAATGTCCCTAATCTTTTCATAACCACTCGAGTTATAAACCTCAGGGCCCTGAAGAAGTGTACTTGCCTCCAGCCTGATGGACTGTCCATCCACAGTATTGCCAATCATTTTATAATTCTTCACCTCAGCTGTGTTTGTGATTCCTTTAATTAAATTAAATCCCACAGGAACATATCTTCCTATTTTGAAAGGTCCTTCAAAGTGGCACAGACTTTGTGGTACTTTTCACAAGTTCTCATGACACAACCAACCACGATTCATTGGGAAACCCTTCATATCAAACGCCATGCTTCTTATACCTCCCCCCAGCCAGATGTCACTTACAAAGTTATTTTTAAGACCTTAAAAAGCACTACTGTACAAAAATTAAACTACAGAATGGCTCAAATCCAGCATGTCTCAGCCCTTGACTTCCTCACATGTCTATTTTTTTCTACAGCATCTGGCTTCATCTCATACATTGTATTAACACAGATCCAAGCGGGACATGATTGGTTACAATGTCACACTTTGTATCAAGGCATTTTGCACATTAAAAGCACGCTTAAATATTTGGAAGATACCATCCCAAACCTCTCTGTAGTTTAATCTTTTATACTTCAATATGTGGAAGCCAAAGATGGTCTTACAACTTCAGCACATAGTGAGAAACCATCAACAACTAAACGACGCTCAAAAAAGCACCTCTGTAACTCCGCTGCCTAAAGAGAGTCAGGAGCATCCCCTACATTCACCTAAGAAGAGCTGAGGTGAAAAACAGCTGGAGCACCTCAGCCAGCAGAACATATTCAGAGAATCTTTGCCTTCTTGTTCCCAAGATGTTCCCTTTGACATTTCAGAATAAAGCTAAACTTCAGCTACAAAAGGGAGTCCACAATGCACACAGCAGGTGTGGGCCAGGCACACGTCACAGGGCCACTTGAGTGACAGTCACTTCAGTCTGTCCCTGGCCAGCTCCTCAAAACACTACTGGAAACACCAGGAAACAAAGCAGCAAAGCCACTATCAAAAACTTACATCCTAATTATCTCTTTGCAGCTGTCAGACTCCTCCAGGATCCACCACCATCTCTCATCTACTCCGTTAAAATCTTCCTGTGTATCCATAACCTAAGGGAATAAGTAAGTCTCTAAGGGAATACATAATTTCCAAACACTTAAAAATTTGCAATGTTCTTGTACTGTTTCACATACCTGACAAGATATTTTGAATACAAGCACCTTAAAAATCAGGCTCATTACACGATCATTTATCTAAGCTTATTTCCCATTGAGTGGCAAACAAACTTTCAGTTGTCAAATGTATTTAATCCCAAAAAGTACCTATGAGTTATTGTTCTGGCACTAATTGAAAAATCAAAAATTAGAAGTTCTAAATCTTGATAATAATAAGCATTTACTTATAGCAAGTTTCTTCCTTTCCATTTGTCTGATTACTGCACACAATTCATGAGCAACAAAGAAGGCTCTGCAGTTGGTTAAAGGCTACATAACACAATGATAGCAATAAGATGGTCCCAATGACTTGTATATTAAAAGTAAGGCTAAAATCATGCCTCTAAAACAAGCTGTTACATTACCTGACTTCTGAATGCTTAACTGTGCCATCATTATCTCTGCTAGAAGCAATTAATAATTACATGTCCAGATGAAGTCTAACAGAAGTCCAAGCTATTATGTGAAAAGCGAAAATACAGGTTTGTGATTTTTGTACTTATGGACAGAAATTCAACACATCACTATTCCCTTTTTCTTTGCCTTAATTCCAATTTTGCCCTAGAGACTTCCCTGGACAATGTGCATCGTGTGCCATAGCTGTATCTAACTACAGCTGTGTCAATGGACTCAGTTCACTTGTGCTGTCACAGGGAGCTGCACTTTAGGTGCCCTGTCCTCAGTGTGAGCAGTAAGTGCGAGTTACAAACACTTCTGTGTTTGTCAATGTTGATTTCCATGAAACTGAACCCTTCCAACTCTTTAAAGCCTCTGCTCCTGGCAAAATTGACTGAAATTGGCAAGAGAGTTAAAGTTAGCAGGCAGAGAAGGAATAGAGAGACACATCCATCAGACTTCCTTAGGAGACCAAGCTTATAACACGCCCAACGAGAAACGCTAGCTACGAGTGACCGAATCCTAAGGAAAGAAGCTGTATCCCTGCACGCACATCATCCTCTGAAGCGGGCTGCCTTCCCGCGGGGGTGACACTCCACACAAGCACACCGCCGCGATGCACAGAGGACCCCGCATCCCGGACCACGCCAAGATGCCAGGCTGAGGCGCAGTGTCCACCTCTCGCTGCCTCCGAAGCAAACTCCCTGAACGGCGCCTCACGCTCAATTGTCTCCCAGCACCAAGTCCTCCAAGCGGTCCAAACACGCCGCTCTCCAAACCTTCACCGCTGCTCCCCCGACTGTACCTCACCGCAGCCCCCGCAGCCCGGGCACCGCCACCCAGCCACGACCGCCCCGGGGCCGCACCGCCAAGGGCCGCCCGCGCTCCGAAGCGGCGCCCCGGCCTGTCCCGGCCCCGTAGCCCCCGCCCGGGCCGGGCCGGGCACACCTGGGCCGGACAAAGAGGCACCGGCCCCACCGGCATCCCGGGGCGAGAGCGGCCCCGGCCCACAGCGACGCCTCTGCCCCGCTGCTGCGGCCGCTGCGGGTCCCTCTCCTCCCGCTGCCGCTCCCGTCCCCGGTCCCGCCACCTCCACTCACGGTCGGGCCGGGCGCGCTGCGCGGCGGCCCCAGCGCCGGGACCATCCTCCGCCGGGCGGACACCCCGCGCCAGCCCCGCCGCCGCCTCCGCGCCACTGCCCGCCCGCGCAGCCCACCCTGCTGTTCGTGCCGCAGCCAATCGCCGCGCGCGAGGCGAGCCCTCGCGGCCAATCAACAAGGGTCAGACCGCAGAGAGAGTCGCTCGCCCTCAACTGGGCGGGGCGGAGCGGGCACGGGCCAATCGCCTGCACAAACATTGGCGCCGCGAGCCAATCAGAGGGCAGGGAGGCAGGGACTGGCGTCAACAAGGTAAGGTGGCCGAAACAGGAACTGGAGGGGAGCGGCGTCCCGGGTGGCCAATGAGCGCAGCGGGAAGAGGCGCGCGGAGGGGCGGGCGGCAGCTCTTAAAGGGGCAGCGGCCACGGTGGGACGGTGAGGGATGCGGTGTTGGGTTGGTTCTGCGTGGTATCGGTGATGGGGAAAGGAGCGCGTGAGAGAAAGGACCGTGTGTTATTGCGTGTGTCGCTGTCAGAGGAAACGATCCCGTCCTGCCAGGGCGAGAATCACCCGAGCGCTGCCCTTCGCTGACCTGACCCGCGGGGCGCATGAGAGACCTCGGCAGGGTAAAACAGCGTTCATGCGCTGAACTGCTGCCCTGCGCCCTCGGCAATCAGCGTTCTGGAACGGAACGGAGAGCAGAGAAAGGCTGGCTAAAGATTTGCCACACGATTTGTTCACGACGAGCCCAGCTCACGTCCTGTGACTGTTCTGTGCTGTGACTGATGTTTAATAGACGTTTTTCCTTAACTTTGTCACACGCCCTGCTCACGCTTAGTTCTGGGGAAGAAGGCACTCATCCGTCTTCCTCGTAAGTTAAATAGAGTTTAGGAAATGTGTTGTTTTATCCACGAAATGAGGGGCTGTGGAGCATTAAAAACTCCCCACTGCCTCACTTTTTACTTCCTCCTAACGCCTAATTCAATTATCATCCATAATCAGGCAGCTTCCCAGTTCCAGCCTCAACTGCTTCCCCGAGAAAGCATCTTGTATCCATATGCCTTCTTATAATAGAGCAGGGACAAGTTTCTGAAGCAGTGTCCAAGAACTCTTCTGCTGCTGAAATGAGTCATAGCAGCAATCAGATGTTAGATAGCCCAAACCTTTTTATTTTGAATAGCTGCCAATTGCAAAACAACCTTGCAGCTGACATTAATGAAAAGCCCACTTGCGAGCTGTGAAGAAAATTGAGGCCCTATAGCTGTTTCTGCAGAGGAATTCTAATGTTACTGTAAATACCAGCTTGAAAGTATAAAGTAGGAATGGAAATGCACTTTTTTGCTTTTCATCATCTTTGGTTCTGATATGACACTACCAAACTGCAAGACAAGCGAAATCTGAAATGCCACTGCTCCATCAATTTATTCCAATATAAACTGAGGGAGGAGGTTTCTCTTCTAAAGGGTAGTGTGCTTTTTTGGTGGAGTTTTTCACTAAACAGGCACGCCCCGTCCAAAGCAGCAAAAACTGCTTGTTCTGACACTCTTGTGCTCTATAGCGTGTTTGAGTTCACAAATGGTCAATACCAGTGCAGGCTTAAATATTTGAAGTACTGTGCCAAAAATCCAGCAGCAGGCAAAAATCCATGGGTGAAATCACATACAACAGCAATCTGCTATGTATCAGTAGCCTGTTTCTCTTGGAGAATATAAATTTACAATTATATGGCAAGATAGTTAAAAGAAAACAAATAGCTTTTGTACAAATACTTGGAATAAAAGCTTTACATTGAATAGCTAATTTGCTGTTCTTTTGACAAGAACTCTGCAGCTTTACTGCAGATAGTCTTAACCAAGAACTTGAGTGCAATTTTTTTTTTTAAAAAAATTCTTGTCTGTAGTGCAGGTTTGGGTCCAATAATTCAGTGAACAGTACTGGCCTAAGTCTGTATGATGTGATAGAGCAGCTGGCAGGCAATCAGAACACAGGTCAGTGCATCTTTCCCAGTGCAGGAGTTTCTTGGACTATGGGTCATGTACATTCAAGGGAGTGAAAGAAAGCTGGCAAGTCAGCAGTTTAGAGAGCTTCAGCTGGTGGTGCCACAATGCCTTCAGGCAGAATGGTAGCAAAGCTGAATGCTTTGACAGTGTTAAAGCACTGGGGAGGAGGAAAGTAGGCAGAATGAAGAGAGAGAGATAGAGTAACCTTTCCATTATCTGTTTGAATTGATGCCTCTTTAGGGGCAAGAGAAAAGAACATAAGGCAAGTCATTTGTCCCTTTCAAAAGACCTGGATTAGATGGGCTGAATAGATTTAGAGAACCACTATGAAAAGGAAAGTAATACTGCCAGAAACAGATCACAATGCTCACCTGACAAGATGGGTTTGGTAGATTTTCAAAAGCACTTCATATAAGAGCTTTTGGACAGGAATTTTTAAAAGCAATCTAAGATACTGCAGGATCAGAACATAATGTCCTCACAGGGGCAGAAGACTGATTAAAAGACAGAGCAGTCCCAGTGTTCCACATGAAGTAAATGATTGACCATTCACTCACTAGATCCTGGTGTGGTAACTGTTCTTTAAGCAGCTGTACCAGTAACAAGTAAGAGATAACAGCACACCTTGAGTGATTACAGAGGCGCCATAAATCCCCAAGTTTTGAATGCAGTGAAGGGAATGGGTGTGCCTGTAGAATCAGCACAGCTTTGGAAAAGGGCCACATAAATGGTCAGGAGTACCTGCTAGTTTCCCTGTAAAGGACAATTCAGTTGTCTAGTTGTTCTAAGAGGCAACGGGAATGGGGAAGAAGGAAAGAAGCACAAAGCAATAAGCTGTTTGGAGAACAGCTGCAGCAGTTTAAGTACAGCAAAGGTTTTCCAGCCTCTGCAGCTGCTGGTGAGGCTGGAGTGATGAAGGCTGCACTTCTGGTAGCAGTTCACTTCCAGCTGTGCCTTCCAGGCCCTCCAGCAGAGGTCAGGGAAGACAGCTGGAAGCAGCCACTCAAGACTACAGACAAGTTTCAGAGCCTGAGCTTTGCTTTTGCACGTTATTCTAACGAACACAGCAACTCCATCAGTCGATAAAGCAGTTTCCAGAGGAACTTAAGATACACTATAGAATATTTAGGGAAACACCTCTTTTTCTTCAGAACCTGGTCCAGAGTGCAACTTCATCACGTCATAAATGAAACTTCAAGCAAAAGAGCAGCACAGTGAAATTACAGACAAAAATGGCTTCAACAGAACATACTGGCATTGTTAAGAAGAGTTGAGTTTTACTTAAATACCTTTCTGAGAAAAGTCAGTATGGAAGAGTATGTGCTGGATGTTAAGATCAGTCACTTTTACAAGTATGGACCATAGTTTTTCAAAGACCGTGGTCAGGATTTGCAATAACCAGCAGCTGATTTGAATACTTCAAACTTTTTAACCTATAAAGTCCAAACCAGAGTTCTTGACACCTGGTCTGTTTGCTTCCAGACCTGCTCACTAATCAATACAAAAATGTTACAGAACAGTTCCTCTTCCTCTCTTTCCTCCTACCTCATGAGACAGAAGATTTCTGAGGAAAGGCTCATAACTTCAGGGAAAACAAACAAACAGAGCTCACTCTGCACAGTTGTCAGATACCCTTGTCATTCATCACAGCAGCCCAACACACAGTTCATGTTAGAAATCTTCTGAGTTACAGTTTATGAAACATTTGAGGAATAGTCTAGATCTGATTTCAGAAGGAAACAGCTGGACAGCAAAAAAATGCACGTGACAAGTTGTAAATGACATAACTCAAATAGTGCACGTTTATTCTGAACGGTATTTCTAAAGAGTTTGAGAAAAACAAAACCATGCTCCTGATGTACAACAAGGGCAATGATATAGATTAAAAATGGACCATCTTATTGTAAAGAATTTGCTCCCCCTGCAACTTAACTTGTAACATTGAGAATGCATCTGTAAACTGCATACAGCATACCTTTCACTAAATCTTAACTCAAGAGACCAGGGGTGGTCTTAGCCAAATTAATCAGGAAGCAGTTGCAGATTCAAAAGAAACATCCAAGTCAGCAAACACTTTACAAAACACAGACATTGTGCATAGCAGCTGACCCTGGATTACAACATGGGGGAGAATAAAACAATTTGGGGGATCAAATTTTTACTAGACACAGGGCACCATCAAGATTTAACAGAATATCATGTACGTTTGTTTCAATTATAACAGTTTGTCATATTTAGTTGGCAGGTTTAACCATTAGCTGCATCATGTAAACTCAGTCTGCATACACTAAATACATTCTCTCCCTTCCCCCTCCCAAAAATGAGGGATCTCTCTTCTGGATGATTCTTTTTCTCCTGTACCATGGTTTCCTCAAGCAGGAGTCTTTTTGTAGGTAATAGCTTCATACCTCAACCAATGTATGACAAAGCCAGTTGCAGAGATTCAGGAATAACTTGTATACACAATTTACACTCTAAAGCTGTTAGTCACATACATTTTTCTTGCTAGATCTTCATCCAGAACAGAAGGTGCTCGTGTTTTTGGGGTTTTTTTTTCCCCCACTGAAACTCCCAACTTTGGAAAAATTTAGTTGTTCACAAGCTGTTATTTCCAAGCTAGAAGGATGCCCTCCTGCAGCAACAAAGTAACTGAAGTTCTCTGCAGTAAGCCCATGCTTCACATAACTTCAGTGTCTCTGGGGAACAGCACTAAGATACAGCACTCTCCTCCCTCACTCAACACAACTGGTAGACTAATAGAATACAATTGTTTGTCATCCAGAACTACTGAGCTTCACTTGCCCTTATCCATGTACAGGGAACATTTTTCTTAAGATTCAGATTAAACCCTGTATTCAAGATTCAACAACTGTTTTCCAGGATTAATAGCCTGGGAAAAGGAGTCCTAGATTTCTTCTCTCTTTGACCTCCTACAAAACATTTTATCGGAAGTTACAATGAGGCAGGTCTGCTGTGGAATAGGAGCTTTAAGAATTGTTTTCATGGATACATTCATAGAATGATGGCCGCCCAAAGCAAAAAGAGACAGAAACAAAGGTTAATCCAAGTAACTTCAGACATCAGACTTGCACTTTTAAACCTGAAGAAAAACTGTCTGTGAAACACACTGATTTGTGGTAGCCTACGACAACAGCAAATCCTAAGAGTTCATATCCCCACACCCATCTACCCAACCCAAACACTTACCACTTAGTTCTAGAAGAATGAAGAGCACTTTGCTTGGCACCAGAGGCAGCTATGGTCTGAGTTACAGCTGTGCTGCATGAACATCCTCAAATACAATACTATCTCTCTCTCTCCCTCCACACACTTCTCTTGGTTTGGTCTACAGATGGCCAGGGAAACTATGTTGGCATAAGACAAGCTAATTGTGCTTCGATACATCCCCTTCTAGAAAGATGCTGGACTGCCAACATAACCACCACGAGCAGGTCCTAGCTGTACTGAAAATAAGCTTTTGTCAAAACTAGGCTGCCTCTGGCCAAGGGAACCGTTTGCATCTTTCCAGCCAGAGTCTGCCACCGAGTATTGCAGAGGTGCTCGGGCCGTGCAGATGGGCTGGTGTTGGGCATCTGCCCATCTCCAAGGCTCCAGTAGTGCAAACTCAGCAAATTAAGCAGCCGTTTCCCAGCGCAGGTCTGTCAGGATGCACTCCAACAAATGCTACACACCACTGTCAAAGAAGGAGTAAGGTGTAGCAGCTCCTATAGTCACCCCTGGGGTATCAAAGACCACCAAACGTGCAGCGAGGGGTGCCATCCCTTGCCTCACCACAATTATCATTTTGGAATCCTTGGTTCCCAAGTCACACTCTAATGACTGGACAGCACCTACTAACCAGATGTATGCTGCGATGCACACTACAGGTTGGAGGCTTTCAGAGCGGAAGAATTCAAGATGCAGATCTAAACTTTAAAAAACAAACAGGAAAACAATAAAGTTCAGCATCTCTGTGGGGAATGGGGCAGGTTGGTGTTGTCTCAGCTCAGTGCACTTTCCCAGGTGCTTGGAGAAGAGTCCAAGCTCAAGTTGGTATTTATATTGGCAAACATAAAATTGCTGGCAACAGTGCCTAGAAAGGAGCACTGGTATTCACGCAAACAAAGCATGAAAGGATGCAAAGCAGAGCTTAGTACAGTTTACTGTAGCCTCAAAGTTACAGTACTAGGAAGAAGCCAGCCAGCCTATTTTCCGAACCCATAAAATGCTCTAATATACGCTGCTTTCTGTGGTGCTCCACGAACACCCTCTCACCAGAGGAGAACTGCATTATTACTACTGAACAGGGGAAGGGGGAAATCATCTTCAAAGGAACAAAACCGTGCAGTTCTTCACCACCTCCTTCCAAAGGAGCTCATAAACACAGCAAGTCAAGCCAATCCCAAGCAAATCCAGGAGACCCTGCAAAGCTACGTGATTAGGGTCAGGTTCATGTCTGCCTTCTTAGCCTTGCTGTCTGCTTTCCTCAACCCTTACATCTGTCACCACAGATTCAGTAGCTGTAACAAAGTTATCTGGAGACAGGTGCTCACCTTATGTCATCAAAGCTGGTAAGGTGGTCACAGTCACTTTTTCTATCCCAACAACACAGATGAAACTAACTCTCAATGAGCCCTGCAGAATTTCACCCATTTTTAAAGCAAGAGTGTTGCCTCAGGATTCGCA
The DNA here is from genome assembly GCA_013398615.1 of Brachypodius melanocephalos. NCBI lineage: Eukaryota > Metazoa > Chordata > Aves > Passeriformes > Pycnonotidae > Brachypodius > Brachypodius melanocephalos. The sequence continues at coordinate 5,268,034 of VZSR01001342.1, forward strand.
GGTTTACAAGTTTATTCTTGCCAACACCAGATCCAGCTCTTACTCTGGCAAAAGTCTGCTGGGAGTTGGGTAAATGAAACTAAGAGAAAACTAAGACCACTCTAAATCCTCCTCTCAGTCAGTTAAGAAGTGTAGCACCAGCTTGGGTGAGGAGTATTTAAAAAAAGCATTCAAAAAGATCAGCCCAGGCAGAGTGAAAAGGTATGGTAAAGTAGCCCAACCTTTCCAGCAAAAGATGGAGGAAAAAGCCATACTCAAAAATATTGGGAAGAACTAAATATACTTTTTTGAGGTGGGGGGATTAAGAGGAAGAGAGGGAAGTACTGAAGTAACATTCAAAGGTTGAAGGAGAGTAAAGTACCCTGTAGGTTATAAAAAACACAATAATGTAGGAGTCAAAGGACAAGATATTGCTTTGCCTTTTCCCCCCCCATTGGGTTTACATTCTGCTTACTGAAAGAATAATTCTGAAGGAAACTTGTCATCAGGATAACCTGCTCAAGCCCTCCACACCTCAAACTTAAAAGAGATCTGCACACCTTTTCCCACCCCAACTGAAAAAAACAAAAAGCCAGCCCCCCACCCTCAAAAAAAACCAAAACAACAAAAACCACCAGAAAGGAGAGCTCAAAAAAAAAATCCAAATCCAACCAAAACCCAACCCCAAATGTGATTGGACAATCCTTGGAAGAAGCATTACATTTTGCTGGAGAGAGGTCAAGAAAAAAAATTAATATGAAGGGGTGTAGTAAAAAAAAAAAAAAAAAAACAAAACCAAAAAACAAAACAAACCAAAAAATCAACCAACCAACCAACCAGAAAAAAAAAAAAAAAGAAAAAAAAAAAAGAGGCCTCTCTTTCCTTATTTGGCGACAAGCAAGTGCAAGAAAGTGTCCGCTGGGGTTTAGTTCAGTTGTCGGTCTTTTGCACATCTGCGTTCTGGCCAAGACAAGGGGCTTTGAGGTTTTTCTGCAGCACGTGAGCATCTGCAGGCTCTATCCTCTTGTAGTAGTTCTTCTTCGTCTCAATGATCTCAAAGCCAAACTTTCTGTAGAAGTCAATTGCAGATTCGTTGCTGATCTGGACATGCCTGGGACAGAAAAGGGCATAGAGAGAGACAGTGGTCAGTATTCTGCCTCCATACTCAGAATGGTCAAAGACAAGAAAAGCAGCTGTCTAGACAAAGACAGGAACAGCAGTGTAAATCCAAGACTGAAAGTGTTGATCTTCTCAATTCAATTCTGGGCTAACACTCAGCTCCTGGATGGCCCATGGTTGTCAGTAGTAGTAAATGCTTCCCCTCAGTAAAACTCTTTCAAGGAACACAAAATAGCAGGGAGATTCTGAAGCATTACTACCTCAGTAATTTCAATTTTTCTTCATCTCAGTAAAGCAATATAGCAGATATTTAGTGGAAATATGTAACAGAGTTTAGCTGTAAAGCCAACTTTAATTTCCTGTAGTAACACCTTGCAGGTGATCAGAGGGGTTGTCTCAACGATGATCCCAACACACTGTAACACACAACTGGCAATGGTGTTTGATATGATTTTAACACCTTGCTCTACTCTAACTACTCCTCTCTCCTCACAAAAAAAACTGTATAAAAAAAGTCCTATGGATTTACAAAGTTCTTTTCCCTTGTATTTACTTCCCCTAGAGTTTTACAGATTTTGATAGCATGTTTCAAGGTCTCCAAAACAAATAGCCATCAGTTTTTTATCCTAAGTGACTAGGACATTTATTTGCACAAGTTTCATTAAAAAAAAAAAAAGAGAAAAGAAAAAATAAGAGAGAGAAAAGAAAGAAAAATGTTTGGCTCAACAAAAGGCATTCATTGAACACTCCCAAAATTCAGTGGACACTGCACAAGTTCATTAATCACTTTGTCACGACAACACACTGTATAGCCACAGAACCAAAGTAACTGTGGAATCAACAGGAGAACAAAACAAAGTATCTTAGTGTTAAGCCCAATAAGAACCAAAAACCTAAAAGGGAACTTTATTATAATGACAAATTCAGGCACTGATATCAAATTTGGTGCTTAACTGCATAATACGTTCAGATAGAAGATGCACAAGCAATAGACACAGTAATGAAATCAATGGCCCACTAAAAGAAATTTAGCCCAGTTTTGGGGGCTATTTATTGTCATGCCAGAATCCTTAGTCTGGGAAGTGTAAAGAAGGATTAAGAAGGATTTGGAGGTTTTTTTGCGTTAGAACCAGCAAACAGTTCCTTCACTTGTGCACACAGTAATGTGCAAAGGTAAAAAGGAAAGCCCCTGTCCCATTAGCAGGCATCTCAGAGAGTTTATTACCACTTCTTCTGAGGCAAGTGAGCAGGAATAGCAAGCCAAAAGCAGTTCTACTCAAGACACCTCTTTAAAACATGTTCTTCTTACAGAGATGGCACAAAGCAACAACTGTAGAGGACATGGAAGAGTTCGCACCTCCATGCCAGAAGTGGACTAAGTTTGAGGAGAAAGTCACTCCATTTACAGTGACATCACTGTACGAAACACTCCTCACAAACCATCTCCCACAGACCTGGCAAGTACTCAGGGTGTAGTTCTGTGGCAGTTTAAGTTCATCCCACCTTCTGTGGGCTTATCCCTAAGCAGTGCATCGTGCTGCCCTGGTGTGACAGCCAAGAAGGAGTTGGCTCAGAGAAGCGATCAGGCTTAAAACTGCATCAGCTCACTTGGTAACCACACAGACACCAAAGCACAGCAAAAAGCACAAGTGTGAAACCAGCACCAAAGGAAAAGCATAGTTGTGGCATTTAAGGATTTCAGACTCTCTTTCCAGGGGGACTACTGGGGTGATTGTCCTCTACCCCAGTGCTTGTTCTCTTGTCTGCATCATGCCAAGTGCTTATGCATACATGCAGTTGATTTAAAAGAAAAACAAAACAACAAAACAAAGCACAAGAAAACCCCTCCCCAAACCCAAAAACACACTAAAACGAAAAAACAACACCCAGAAACAAAACTGAAAACAGTTTCCCCAGCTGGGTCAGGGCACTGATCTAGTTTATTGTGTTGCTGCACAAATAGCTGACCTGGCAGTGTGCAAGAATGGGAATAGCAGTTGGGTCTTATTACTGAATGTAAACTTTGAGTGTTTGCAAACATCTCTGATACTCTAACCCGTTGAGTGCTGTCATAAAAGACAGAAAGCAAATGCATCAAAACTTGCATTATTTTCCATTCTGAAGAGGACCTTGTTTGATAAAAACAAAATCCTTTCTAAAAAGGTTTTTTGTCTTACAGTGGAATTTTGCTCTAGAACATAATGTTGTAACTAAACTATTTTCAAATTCAGCAAATTTGCAGAACCCTTTCTAAAGCAAGCACACTTTTAGTTTTTTCAGCATTACACAACAAGCCCAGAATATGACCCCGGGCTTTCCTGCTAGTACTTACAAGATGTTCCATGATCCCACTAAAATATACACTAAATCTACACTTAGATCTCCATCCCTTTGCTCCCATATCTACCTCTATCATCTCTCAAAAATACATGAATGTAACTCATTTACTTACAGATAGATGTTGTCGAAAGTGCCATCTTTTTCACAGATGTTTAAGACATGATTCAACATTTTAGTTCCTGCCAAAAGATAAAGAGATACTTAAGAAAACTAGAAGGATACAATTAAGTCTGTACTTAGCCAGGTGCTTCCCTGAGGAGAGGCAGGTTAACTGTAGGTAGACTAAAATTATAGACTGTGAAAACTAGGAAAGGCAAATAAAACATGATGTGTTCTCTGCTCATAAACCTTAATTCATTGTTTCTTTCAAGAAGAAATAAAAATCACAACAGCCCAGAAACATATGTATAAATCAGCTTATTTTAACACTAGTTTCAAGGTCTCAAACTCAGCTCAAAAGGCAGCCAAAACATTGCATAAAACAGTGAGGGCATTGGTAAACTTTTCTACTGAAGACCTAGTGAAACAATTTAAGGTAAAGTTATCTTTTTAATCCAGTTTGTCAAAGCAAACAGGTTACTATAGGTCTTGATTAATCTGTCCTGTGGGTTTGCAATGTGGAACAGAGAAGTATAGACAATGAACTATAGACAAAAAGCAGGTACTACCCCTGAGCAGCAATAATCAGTAGTGATAGAGACAAAATAAATAGAAAGCCCCCACATTTAGAAGAGTGAAGGGAGAAGCCAATGAAGGAACGCTGTGTTCTGTATGACTTGCATACTGGCTACATATCTCTGACAAATTATTTCATCTCTCTCTACAATTTTCACATCCATAGAAGCAGAGTATTTGCATCACAGTATGATAATATGATTAAGATTAAAGTAATCTGAAATCCTAAATTAAAAATTTCTACAAAAGGTTAATTTCTGAAAGGCAGGGAAGAATGAGCACACGATAAATCACACTCTTTCTCCCAAGTCCCTTCTAAAGAAATCAGTAGTCTGAAGTGCACTAACTTGGTTAAAAATCTGAAAGAGCATTTAGAAAGCTGGGCAGCAATGTGGTTTCTTTGATGTCTCAGATACAAAAGAAGACCCTCCTTACCTATTCCTAGCCTTCGGTAGGGTGCCAGGCATCCAAGTGTCATGATGTACAGTCTCTTCTGGTTCTGGGAGTGATCCACCCTACAGCACACTGCTCCCACTGCAATATCATTGAAATAGGCTGCCAGGGAGGGAAACAAAGGCTCATCAGTAACAAGTCTCAAACTAACTACACATACAGCTCTTCTATTACACCCTGTATCTTCCTTCTTTCCTCCCTCCCCTCTTGCTAATTCCCCTATCCAGATAAAGTATCATACATTGTGGACCCACACTTGGAATGAAGTCACCAGTGCTGCTTTGACACTGTGGTTGCTTATTACAGTTCACACCAACCAGCAGTGACATCAGGAGGTAAGCTGGCAATGCACAGCTGCTTTCTTCTGGAACAGAAAACATGCCTGTTTCCAGTGGGATGTCATCTACTTAGAACACAGACCCTCTGTGGCTTTTTTGAGGTTCTTAAACAGTTACTTTTCATGATGTAAAACAACTAAATAGAAGGAGCTGCTATTCAAAACCATTATGGATAGCAATGATGACCACTTCTGCCACCACAGCCCACAATTACTGGCAAGAACGTTCGTACCTAGTTTGGCAAGTTCGCCAACCTCCAGTACATCCTTGTAGAACTTGTCATTGTAGCTGACAGGAAAAATGACCTGGTTTAGCCTCTTCAGCTGTTTAATGTTGTGTGGCGTCACATCTCCCAGCTCGATCCGGCTACTGGAACAAATCAAAACATGCTTAACATCTGACATACTGCAACAGTGTTAGGGACACCCAAGATTAATTATTTTGTTTGTGCTTAGAGAACTGTCCCACCTCATAGTCAGCTCAATACAAATTTTAACTGCCACGTCCAACCCATACAACCAAGTCTTATGCTGGTGGCTGATTTAAGTCCCAAATCTAGATCAGTCAGTTCTATACAGTCAGAAGTTTCTCAGGCCACACTAAACACTAACGTACCACAGTACATGTGTGGATTTACTGGGTGGGAGACAGGAGAACACGGATCTCTGTAAAATATTAGCCCTAATATTATCCCACTCATTTCCCCTCTAATCATCAAGATCGTAAGAAAAAATTAAAAACCCCAAAGAAAATATAGGAGAAACAGGAAGCTAGAACAGAGACCAAGGAAATGAAGTCCTTATCCATGCTTCAAAGATAGCCTCAATTTTACCACCTATCAATATAAAGCTTATGCTTAGACAAAGTCATTACTAGACATCTGTCTCTAAAAACCAACGGTACTGCATGCAACAAATATATTAAGCCTGTTAATATGCAAGTGTGCCCTTCTCAACGTGTTATCTGCATCTACTTTGATCATCACTGAAACCTTTCTTCCTGAAAGCTGAGAGCAGAACCACAACCTTAAAATACACTGAATTATACTCAGAAGAAACAGACCAAGCTTCTCCCTTTTCTAAGACTAGCTTTCTGACAGAAACACTATACACACACAAGAAAATTTTAAAAAAATAAATTTAAAAAGAAAGAGATTAGTTACCCTTGGGTGAGTGCAAGTAGCTTTAACAAGGATTACAAGAATGAAAAAAAAAAAAAAAGACCAAGATAATCAAAATCTTTTCCCAAACGGTCACCAGAATATGTAGGCAGGTACAAAGCCAGTGCACATGAAATTAGAAAAGCACACAATTTTAGGTTCATATCAGCCCTCTTTTACTGAATAGATTTGGGCAACCAGATTGTTTTCTGCCCAAACAGCAGTAAAGAAACTGTTTCCTCTCAAGATTCCTCTCTTCATGTAAGGCCATTTGCACAAGTCCCTTTGAGAATTATATTCCAACACACAGTAAGTCCTGAGCTAATAAGGATGATGTTCTCACATTACAGAAGTACTCCCAGTGTAAACAAGCATGCAATCGAAGTTATTAGATGGTGGAGAAACTGTAGTATTTGTTTTATGCCCAGCTTGGCACAACTGCTCAGCCTAGCACAGCAGGGCTTCTTTAGGCACACAGAAGGCAAATCCTGATTCCAGCCAGCAGTGCTGCTGCCTTTTCATCACAAAGAGCAGGAGTAAAACTGTGGCATGTGGGTCCCTGGGTATATCTCTGTCCATGAAAGAGTTTTGCTAGAGTAGGGCACCTCAGTAACCTCGTACTAGGAGGGAAGAGAAGACTGAAGAGCCCCTTTTGCTGCAGTCTGCATGAGAGTAGAAACCAAAGAGAGGAGGTCTCAACTGCCCAGCTAGGTCAGACGAGCTGCAGGGCAGGAGGTCAGTAACGGAAGAAACCTCACATTCATACTCAGTTACTGAAAGCTCAGATCTCTTCTCCAAATAACACTATATTTATTAACCTGGTGATACAAAAAAGTATCAGTAGTTCCAAGCTTCAGTATTGCTGAACTCACAACAAAGTTGCTATACACCACTTCTACTTTTGAGCAAAAATTCCTGACGCAGACCATTGGCAGGTAGTGTTTTCTAATATTATTTTAAGATTAATTAGTTACTAATCAAACAAACCAGGCATTAGAAGACATTAACTATGAAATATTTACGATGACACTGCAACAGGACAAAGATATACTACCACAGGCAGCCAGGACAAGATGGCTAAGAAAGGGAACGTGGCTAGAAAATGGATCTTCACCAAGGTTTCAGAGAACAAATAAATAAATGCAGAAGCAGATTCTAAGGCTGGGAGCTGCTGAGCCAAGACATCACCTCTGAGGCTGGCATCAGGCCAGAGAAATGAGCTCTGTTAGTAGATGGCTAAAAGGCACCTGCTGACACATTTCCTCAAGCCCCTGGACTTCCACCCTCTATCTCTCACCACTTGCCACATTCACTGCTGCCTCCTGCCATCTCCCGCTGCTTGTCTCCTGTGCTCTGTCACTATCAGTTTGTCCTTGCAAGAACTGGACCAGGGACAGTATCTTATCCTGGAAAATAATATGAAAGAGGTTTGAGAAATGCTGCAAGAAGCATAAATCAATAAGGTAAATATATCTGTTTAAACAGTCTGTACTCAAACCATGAATTACTTTAATGTACAGCACTGGCTGATTAAATCAGCACCACATCTATTATGCACAAAACCATTTAATACGTAAATTAAATAACAATGTGGAAAAGAAGACCCACAGAATGAGAATTCATCATTTTGCCTGAGGAGAGTGTGGCAAAAGTGCCACTGAGGCCTTGAGTAAAAGCATGGGGAAGCTTTCAGCAGCAGTCTTGCTGTCCCCAAGCCACTCATTTCCATCCTCTTGCTGACACAAACACTTGTGCAACAATGTGGTGAACTAACACCCATTAAAACCAACCCGGACAAAAAAAGAAAAGTTCAGTTTTCACCCACATCAGTCCCCTGACTGGGCTCACCACACAAGTCCTCTGCCAGCATAAAGAGAAAGAAGGTTGTCATAGGCAGAACTATTTGGTTCTTGAGCAGAAGTGCCAGCTCACCTCGGTTAAACTGGAAGTACTGTTCAAGAGGAGGACAGGGATGTAGATTATCCAGTACATCTGTGAACACAGTCCAGAGATATTCTGCTACACTTTATCATTCATGGAACAACGTGCACTTTGATCCTAAGGATTTAAAAAAACTACTCCAAATAGCCAAGACAAAGCACCTGCAACAAATGACTTAAAATTACCACTCCCTTCTTTTCACCAGAGTAAAGCAAGTAGCTTTGTGGAGTCTTTTTCTTTATTGTTGTTAGTTTGTTTGTTTTTAACAGCTGTTTACAACTAGACCTGCTTCTTCAAGTGAAGTCAGCCAAATCAATAACTTAAGTAAGTTTACTATGTCAGCTAAGATCTGACTAGGCCAGTCTTGTGCATTCCAGCTTAGTAGAAGGTGTACTAGAAACACTTATCCTCTGCTGTTGCAAAAAAAAAAAATTAAATTACAAGCTCAAATTAGCATATGAGAGAACATAAAGATGTGTAAAGAACCTGAAGTGCCCAGAAAGGACATGCCCTTCCATAACAAATTATTTGACTCTGTGATGCCACTAATATTCCCAAGAAGATCCACACTTCCTATTGGCACCCTACAGCTCAAAGGCACTCAATGGAGGATGCAACAGTCAGCTGCACTCCATCTTAGATGCCAAAGCTGCTGGAACAAGCCAGTCACCCTGTCCCAAGCAATTGTTTTTAGCATAGAGGAATGAGGGACTCCCGGTTTATCAGGTCAGGTCTCTTACTACTACAGTGTTCTATAGATCCATACACTTTGTCAATGAAACACCGACCACTTAAACATCTTCCATTGTAAGGCTGTTCCCAAGCTACCATTATTCTCAGTTAGTTATTCCAGTGTACTCAAATGTAACCCTGTGCTGTCTGGAGGTGACAGGTACCACTGCACAGGCTTTTTCAGAGAGTTAATCATGGTCTCTTCCTACCTTTCTTCTAACTAAAGCCAAGCTCCTGGTCTCTTCCTGTAAGACTGGCTCTTAATCCCTACTATCGTCATACTAGCTCTTCCTTACATTCCTTTTGATTAAAGTTGATTTTCCTTGAACATGGCTAACCAAAACTGCTTACAACAGCCCAAACATTGTCTTGTCCAATGGCAGTAAGTTTTTCCTGTCACTACTAAAAGCATTTTTGTGACATATCCTAGGACTACGTGTGCATTTTTTATAACTGCTACATTCCATTACTTGGTCACGGGGGAAAAAAACACTTGGAGAATTCACTAGTAAAGGGAATTGGTTCCTTGTGCCTAGGTTGCTATCTGTTGAAAGTGCACAGCAACATTGCCCAGCGATATAAGAGCGGAAGTGAAGGGTGATCCACCAAATCTGAACAGAAGTGTGACTTTAGTGAGGTGACAGGCACCACTTCCTGAAACTGGATGCGTGCCCAGAACATTGGCATTAACACTCCTGCTCTTGCATGCCAGTGTCCTAAGATCCTCCAGGCACTGCCTAGAAAAAGCTTCACATGTTTTGTAGGACCAAATGCAATCTAGTCAGCCCTGCTGCAGTTGCGTTGCTCTGCCTGCAGCTTACAAGGCCATGATTGGAACAGTCTATTTTTCCTACAATGTCTTACATTGATACTGGTGGAAGTACCATAGGCTACAGGAGACATTAGTGTTACTTATGCTAGGACTGCCTTTTGCTGCTCAACATGTTTCAAAGGAGACCTGCTGTACAGAATGACAGCTCAAGAGGCAGCCAATTTCCAGTTACAGTTCAAGAGCAAACACAAATTCACTCCCTGGGAATGCCAAGTGCAGAACACTAGTTTAGAACCAACATCAGGGAGAAAAAGGGCAAATTTCGAGTTTCTTAATGCTGCAAGAATCTCAGTCTCATTCAACTTTATATAGTGCAAGTCTGTCCCCAGAGGGATGTGCCTGACTGAAACAGATCTCCTTGTAACTGATAGCTGGGCTCAGGCTTATGGAAGGCATCTGGCAGGCTAAATTTAGCAGAGCTGTATCTGAAACTTCCAAAACTTACTGAGGAGTAAGTCAGGAGAGGCAGCACAGAGAAATGGGCCCTAACAAATTAAGAGGACTTCAGAGGAGGTTTGTCACCTGCTAAGCGGCCGGCTAGCTTTATTGCTTCTATTTTGGCTTCCAAGTCAAAGCAGGAGTCTAGACAGGATAATCCACTCATAAAATAAAACCAAGCTAGAACTATGAAGGCTATAGACCTGCTTAGATACTACTCCTAGGCCAAAAGAGCCTCTCTAGTGTTTTGGGGTCTGGGGTTGTTGGGATTTTTGTGGGGTTTTTTGATTGGTTTGTTTTTGTTCAGGTTTTTTTTTTTTTTTAATAGATGAGCTGCCTTGCTACACATACAAGTTAGTCTAGTTCTTGTGGGAAGACCAGAATGTTTTCAATTATCTGAAAGATCTGTGGGCTGCATATCTACTCTGCTTCGCTTGTCAGAAAACCAGAAGGATAAGTACAAATCTAGCATGCAAAAAGTCTTACCAATTTGCTCTGAGACCCCTGATCTTCTTTAGTCCTGCTTACTACTGAAAACATGTATTGCATGACACCTGATACCCTGTTGGAGGTATGAAGCAATTTTAGAATCAAAATTAACAAAAGACTTCATTGAAGACCTGCAAGTCTACTGGATCTCTCTCTGAATAGGTTTCATGCATCACAATTCCCCAAAACATACATAAGACCATAGCTGGCTCTGGAAAAAAAGGAAAAAAATTTCACAACACATTACAGCCACGTTTCTTCATTATATCTGGATATTGTATAATTTACTCTGCTTCAACCTAGAAAACCTGACCACATACAAAAGACTGGCCAGTCTTCACACGCAAAAAGCAAAGTTATGCTATAACGGCCTCACAGTTTTTCCAGCTGAAACTTGTCTAGGTCTCAAATCTTCAAGTGAAAAATAAACATTCCCAAGAATATTGTAAGCCGTCCCATTCTGCAGATGGATACAAAGAGCAGGAATCACTATGCCAGGCTGACAGAAGCTTCAAACAGTAAAACAGCAAAAATAAATGTAGCTGGTCTAGAACAGAAAAGCAGACGCACGTACATCACTTAGCTGTCCATAAAATTCTGCTGCTCCAGAGCACCTCACAAGGTTAAGGCCCAAATATTTCATCAGCCTATGCCAGGTACATCAATATCAGATGAAAGAGGAAACAACTTGTCTGCAGTCATACAGCAGATAAAGAGCCACCAGAAATCCCAACTCTTCGTTGCTGCTCTGTTGCTAACCACTTTTCCTTGGTCAAGTAAGATTACAAGAACATTGCTTTTGACCCATGATTGCTAGACAGAAGTACTTCACTATTTTGAAACAGCTTCCCTCAAAATTAGTTTTGTGCCTCCACTAATTATATCCTGAGATACCTTATAGATAACTGCTCCTTTCCACACCCTCACTGTCCCCAGATATAACAATCACTTGCCTCCCAGAAGATCATGACCCTTTGCTAATTAGTGTTCATGAAGTACCTGATGATCATCAGGTAAGAACAGAGGCTTATCTTCAAATTCAAAATAGAAGTTGTGCTTACAAAGTACCTTATTTACATAAATTCTGCTTGAGGGGACTTCTTGTATGTACACAGGTAACAAACCACAGAATTGACATATCAGGAGAAAATAATTTTTCTGCTCCACAAAACTTTTTCTATAGGCCACTGAAAATATACTTCTTTACAAATGCCTTTGTCAATTAGAATAGTGGAAAAAAAAAAGTCAGTTCATTGTGGGTTTCCTACCTATACTTTGGATTTCGGTCCCAGAGTTGGGTTTTGCAAGGTGTTCAAATCACACATTGTATTAATAACATACTGCGCAAAATTAACTGAATGTGCTATCAGTTTTATGTGCCTACCTTAAAAACACTTCTAAGGCAACAATCATTTCCCCCCGCCCCGTCCGTTTCCTAATTTTCACTAAGAATGAATTGTTCTCAAATAAAAATTTGCGCCAAAAATCTAAAAATAAATAAATCTCCTTTAACTGCAATTTTCAACCTAATTTGTGAACTTTGCTGACAATTCCAAGTGCTATGTAGAGAAAACTTTCACAAGCCTTCAGCTGCTGCCTGGGTCTCATCATATACCCTCAAGAGAACATAAATACAATGCTCAGATGGTGGAAATCAGAATTTTTTTCAGGGTTATTGACTCTAGTCTGCTAAGCACAAAAAATCACATGGAGCCTGGAATAGAACAGGGAGAGGGAAAACAAAGGCCAAGTGAGCTCAGGAGGTGCTTCATGCATGAAGATCTTACTATCAAGCACAGTATTTTCAATTAATTAAAGAAAGAAATATTCTGCCCACAGGAGAAGTCAAATATCTTAATCTTAGTCACCTAGTGACAGTGGAAATGGCTTTGGCTCTATTTTCAATAAAGCCTGAAGTATAATTTCCTTCTCATAATGAATTAATTCAATACACTTTGACACAAATACACAGTTGGCCCATTTCAGTGCTGTGCTTCTCCACTCTCAGGTCTTCAAGGCCAAGAGTCTTCAAACAACCAGGTATTCTTCTGTGCACAGACTCTCTCTCTTACCCCTGGCTTCCCCGCCTAAAACTCCCTCCTAACAAACTTCTGCTGCTTTACAACTAACTCCTACATGGACCACATCTTCCCTTTCCCTTTTCCAGCCAGGAGTAGAAAGTAATCCTGACATTGCCTGCCTCACTTAGAGCAAGAGGGGTGCAAGGACATACTGCACTTCTCTCTTATCAATTCCCAAACAAAGATAAAGATCCAACTTCTTATGTTCTTTCCTCTTCTGTATAAAAATATCTAATGCCTTCTCAGATTATTGGTCTGAACACTTCTAATGCATGCCAAATGGCAGGCTTTTCCAGTTCTGAATGATTTCTACTTGGATTAAAGTATTTTTCTCACTCAACCATCACCCATTATTTCTCATTTTAAAAGAGATTTAGTGTGGCAAAGGAGGATGCATCATTTCTTGTCCTCAGGAGATGGCAGCAGAGTCTGAGGCATTTGGTGATTAACTAATGTCACTACATTTTTCACAGGAATGTCCCAAACCACCAAGCCACATCTACATGCAGAAAGAACTGAAACAGTACTCAAAACACAAGACTGGGTTCTAAAGTGCTTCAGTAAAATGGCTACAATCCCTCTGCTACCTTCCTATCCTCCCAATCCTTCCTACTTCATGGAATGTCTTAATCTGGTTATGGAATTAAACTCAAAGTGGTCAGAGTTACAAATCAGTTAAAGTACCTATAATAAACTGCATTGAGTTTTTTATAAACTCATTTAGAAGCTGTTAAGCCACCTGTAAGCTTGCATATAGGCAAGGTCTAAATTTACCATCCATGAAAATAAATGCAGACTATAGCTCACACTTGGACATTTCTAGGTTCATAAAAAGCCTAAAAATAAAGTGATTTTCAAGCTCAATTACCTTTTTTGTCCTGCCTCCAGTGCATATGACCATTCAGCAGTTTTCTCATAAACTTGGAACTTCCTCCCATATATGTTAAGCTTAGCACTGTGCCGAGCAAACGGAAACAATTCAGCAGCTCGGCACAAACTCTGTCATACTAACTCAGGAGAGAAACATTCCTCCCTGTTCTCCTCAGAAACATGATCATCTTCAGGACCTTGAAAGGTTTATTACTCTTTGAATCCCAGCAAAACAAGCAGAGGTATCAGAGCTTACCCATAATGACTCCCCACACTTCAGAAACAATATAGTTATTTTTCTGCTATGCTCAGTATCCCCCAGCTGCGATGTCTCTCCTGCAAAGGCAGCCAGAGCCGCACAAGCCTGCAAAGTCTCAGGGTTAGGAAGTTCTCTGGGGCAGCAGGTACCTGTTGTGGAGGATGTAGCCTGTAAGACTCTTCCACAGCAAGTCAGGAGGACCCTGAGGATACAAAACCTGAGACTTGGCTACAAACACGACAAAGTTGAGAGGCAACCTCCTAGAAGTGTCTTGCCCAAAAGTAGTGCCCGCTTCTTTCTAAGGCTGGTTTAACACACAGCACTCTACTTAATCCCTTTTTCAATCAGTTTTCCACATGGCTCAAGATGTGCTGCTGCATGACATTCTCTCAGGTGTTTCCCATCAAAACTGGAGAGAGATTTGGTCAATGTGACAAAATAACACATGCCCAGGATCACAGGCACTGGGCCCTGCTTGTAACATGCATCACCAGCTCCATGTGCGTGACAATCCTGGTCACACAGCAGGTACATGCATGCAATGGAGCCCACAGGTCCTGCAATAGCCTCATGCAATGGGATTTTCAGGAGGGCCATGAGGAAAAGGCTGGATGCCTTATTTTCATAGGTTTCATCTGAACTGAAACAAGTCAGAAATGCACCCTTACTCTAAGATATCAAATGTCACAGACAGCAATCAGCAAAGTATCAGTGAATCAATGGAAGACTTTCAGCCTTAAAACCAGCAGCATAACAACTGTAATGAAAACTGCTGAGCAACAAGTGAATCAACACCATGAAAACAGCAAAATGTAGGGAGTATTATTTACATCTGCTCTATAAAACCAGCCAGATTTCTACAGACAGTGGAACTTGAGTCCTTTCCACTGGTATTTTTCCACATGCAAACACAGTTCTAAAACAGATTTTCAAATTCAAGACCTAACAATAATAATATATAAGAAATGAAAAATTATTCTCTAGAGAAACACAAGGATCACTAATAGAACAGTGAATTGCCTCAGTTTTTCAAGTCACATTTAAGAAAAAAAGGGAAACATAATGAGACTCTAATCTATTAAAATTATTCAGAAGGTGAGGATAGAGTGAACGTAAAGCCAAGTCTCACAAAACCAGGTGGAAGCTAACAGCAGTTCCCAGTTCAGAAGATGGTGTTTAACTCATCAAATAAGAGAAAACTCACAAAACTGTAAGGTAGAAGAGGCCATCTAACCTCAAACATCTTGATGACAGAGACACGACAACCTGCTATGCATTATTAACACACATCTACGTGCTATTTCGAATTCAGAGAGCTACGAAAGAAGGCTGCAAGCAACACACATTGACTACACAGTCTTTCATATCTGAAATTTCATGCCAATGAACTGGATAGTTTCTTTTCCAATTCTTTCTCTGCCAAAGTACTCTTCATAATGACAGCTGATAAAACATCAGCTGTTCTAAGCGCTTCCAAAAGCATCTCTGCATTTTGTGGTGTGCGTTAGAATGCAGTGCATACATTCCTAGAAAAAAACAGTCAGATGGAGTCAGTTTGTTCAGAAGGACCTGTCCACAATTTTGGATTCAATACTGAAGACAAACCAAATTCTCTACAAATCCATTTCCCACACCTTCAAGCCCATCAGTTTCTGTATGCTGAGAGCTGAGGCTTTAGATTGATTTTTGGTCCCATCTTTTGACATGACTTGTACTTTAGGGATCTTCACTGATCTTTGTAACTTAAAAAACAATTTGAATTTGTTCCAAAGTACTCCTGTAATTTACACATTCCTTTCGAACTATTCTCTAGTCCTTCGAATCTCATTGTATTTAAATGGGGTTATTTTTAAATTCGAGCTCTGTCGGCATATTTGCCTCCATCTGAATTTCTAGAGAACACCTGGATTCAATATGAGAATCTGCACAGGAATATGAATTGCTTCTGCACCAGAACTTGCTGTGTGGTGCTAACAGTGTTTTGGCAAGACAGGAATATGCTCTTTGTCAAAGAGATGAAAGAGTACCAGAAGAGCAGAAACACCAAGCACAGAACCCAGAGCAGTAAGTCCTGAAGTCGAACCAGAAATAAAGCTGCCTGTAAGTAAAAGTAAAGTAACAGAAATGAAGTTTGGTGCTCTGGAAGCAGAAGAGTGGTATGCAGGTTTTTTCTCTGTAGCTTTTTATTTTTTAAAAAAAGTTACAAGAAGTAAAAAAGTCCATGAAATGAGAGCTCCTGATCAAGCAAAGCCAGCTCAGTTCCTCAGGGAGCACTGAGCACGGCAGACAGCTCTGGCCATGCCCTGCCAGGAGATCCCCACAGCTCCAGCCTGGCACGCCTGGGCCGCTTTCCCACTCACATATCCAGGCTCCAGTAACCCCGTCCCAGGACTGACATACAAGCAAAGCAAGGCTAAGCTGCAGCAAACAGCAGGACGGTCAACAAAGGATAAAAGGAAACCCAGTTCTGTCGGGAGCGCTGCGGAACGAGGATCCCATCAACTGCCACCTCATCTTGGCTGATCCGTGCTGCTGCTCTTCCAAAACTCCGCCGTCCTCCTTACAAGGTGACTGAGAGTGGGGGTGCCCTGTTTTATGTAGGCTGGTGTAGGTGGATAAAGGGTGGTCCAATACCCCAAACACACCTATTTTATGTCACCTGAGAGTTCGTTCATTTGCAATCATCCTGAACCTCTTTCTACAGACACCTGCCAGCCCCCCACGATGCCTGAAGCTGCTTACATACTGTAAGAACCAGCTAAGAGTCTGTTATCAAGCACTCTTGTATGACCTCACCCCTATTGCTAATAAGCTAAACCCCTTACCATTTCTTAGTAAAAGCTTAAGTGATTCAGCTTCCATTCACCCTGCCTTAAGCTGCCAAACTGGAATAATAATGCCCATCATTGCATAACACCAGTTCCAAGGGGACTGGTTTAATGCTCTTTTGAGAAACAGCTGGGGAAAGCTTCCTTTGTGTCTATGAAGAAACTGAGGCACAGAACTGGAACAAGCACGTTTTGTGCAGCACAGCTGATGCTGAAATTAATAAACATTAGGTGGTTTATCCAACACTGAAAAACCTGTCCCAAAGTGACCTGGACAAGGTCAGGCAGGTCATCTGACACCAAAGCACAACTGTGAGTGTAAAGGCCTCCACTCCCCTGCACAAAAACGGCGCCTCATTGCCCCCATTGAGAAGGAAATCAGTGTTTGCAGCCATACAGATTTGAAATCTCTACTTTTCAGGAGACAGAGAGAAACGATGTCAGGCCCAAAGCAGCGGGTGTGCTACAGAAACATGACACAGAACACAGCTCGTTTGTCATCCATCCACACTGTACAGCCTCCACGTAGCAAATAAAGACTAAAAAAACCAACAAAAGTGCGAAGAGAATGTTACACACAATAGCACTGCAAAACCACACACATCCGAGGCTGGCAGATTTTTCGCACACAGTGAGCGGCGCTTCTTTGCTACCGCCAGACAAGGACCAGACAGGGAGACAGCCCGGCCGGATTCCCGCCCGCTCTGCAGATCGCCAGACCCTGCAGGGCGGGATCCCCCGAGCACGAGGAGCCGCCGCGTCCCGCCCGCTCCAGCGCGGGGCTGAGTGCGGAGATTCCTCGCTCCGGCGGCGTCACAATCGTGACGGCGCGGGAGCCCCGCAGGCAGCTCCTGCTCAGCCCAAAGGGCGCCAGCGGCGGCACCGCC
>VZSR01001342.1:5285553-5360486 GCA_013398615.1 Brachypodius melanocephalos
TCGGGGGCGGGGCGTGGGTGTCGTCACGTGATGCAGGACGACCAATCAGCGCTCACCGCTGCGCCGGGTGGTCTTCTGCGCGGAAGCGGCCCGCGCCGGGCGGGTGTAGCTCCGCCCTGAGTTGGGCACGGCTCGCGCTCGGCGCTTCCGGTGTGCGGCGCGGCGCATGCGCGCGGGGCCCGGCGTCAGCTGATCCAGCGCCTCCTTTGCCGCCGCCGGAGGGACTCGGGCGGATTCGGGCGCGCCGGGCCGGCCCAGGTGAGACGCGCTGCTCCCTCTCCCCCTGCCCCGCACCGCCGCCTCCGCCTCCCCCGAGCTGCGCCCGGGGTTGCCCTCCTCTGCGGTGAAGGGGGGGGTCGGCTCTCGCCGCTCCCCGCCCCGCTCGGACTCTGCCCGGGAAGGACGCGGTCTCCCCGCGGAGCCGCTTCCAGAGGGAGCGCGGCCCCCGGCTCTGCGGAGCGGGTGTCGCCGGGCCCCTGGGCAGCCGACCTTCACGGAGCCGTGTCCCGGCAGGACAGCCCGCTGCAGGCGGCCATGCGCTCCCTCGCCGCTCTTCGCAGGGAGAAGAGACCTGGAAAGCGAAGCAGCCCCTGAATGAAAAACCTGCTGAGCGCTCGTCGAAGACGCCAGTGGGATGCTTTAGGGTTATGCCAGAATTCCTTACAGAGGAGGAATGGGGTGATAGCGGCTGGGTTCCAGTGCCAGGTCATCCCACCATCTTGAGTGGGTGGATCTGAATCTTTCGGTGCTTTGACCGCAGCCCAGCAGAGAGCGAGCAGCAGAACTGTGGAAGAGGAATGTTGCTGCCGGCTTCTCACTGCAGTGCCCATCCGTGGCAGAAGAGCCCCGCTGTTTTTCTGCAGTTGAATATCCTGGTGGCACATCAAATGTGCTTCCTATTCCTGCAGCCAGTGACAAAATTCTGCCTTAGATGAGGTGTTCCAATCATCACTCTTGGCATTCACTTAAAGGCAAGAAAGAAATCTTGCATGACTGGATTCTGAATGATATTGTTCATGTTACAGGTAGCTGTGAGATTGGACTATGTGACACATATGTGTCAAGATCCATCTATTCCATACAGTTGCCCCAAGTGATTTACTTTATTAGGGAGAAAGTAAAGTCTTTCTTCTTCCTAAGATTTTACTGTCTTCCCTCAGAGAATTTGCATAAAAGCAATTTGGTGATGGTTTTATTCATTGTAATGTGATACTTCAGCAAAGTACACTGGCTATTTGATCTAGCATGGTATTTCAAATGCTAATTCTGCTTGATGAAGTGGAGAGGGGGTTGAAAAATAGGAAAACCTTCTGACAGACTGCTAGAAGTGATTTATTAGCAAGAACATGCCAAATACAAACTGGCATTTGCAAGTGAGAGTTTGAGTAACTGAGGCAGATCTTCAATATAAGTTGTGCTGTATTTGTGCTGACTTCTGCACTGTGCAGCTGAATGTTTGCCTTCTTTGTGTGGTACTTTCAAAGGTCTTTTCAATGACCAGCAAATATAAATATTTAATAATATCCACATTTTATTATTTTCACATGTAAGAATATGTGAAGTGAGATCAGAATCTACAGGTCTCTGAATTACCAAAAGTGTTGCAGACTATTTTTGCTGTGCCCATTGGTCTGTAATGTGAAGGCCTCTGGGAAAGCTATATGCTTTTATGTGGGGAAAAAATTAGTCTTAATTTTATGATCAGGTGGCAAAGACTGACATTCAGAAATAGTAAATCACCATGGACATCAGCTTGAGAGAACAGGGAAGGAGAAATGAAGGCAACAGTGGAAAATGGCTGCTGGCATCAGCTGACTGTTCAAAGGGGGGTTGTAGTCTTATGTTGCAATAGTAACACAAGATCTCTGTTTCCTGTAAGTGCTGCCTTGTCATTTTCCAAATCAAGAATTATTTTCTACAGGTAGTGCTAATACGAGTGATTAGTGTTGCTTCATTTTTATAGAGCATTAGCTTAAATTCAGCTTTTATTTTGGTCTAAGTATATTTTAACCATTTTATGCCTCATTGACCTTGATTTACAAAGTCTGTAGGCCTTAAGTGACCTTCTGTTGCCTAAATTTTTTTCCCAATATGACTTCATGCATTTATCTTCCAGACTTGCATGGGTGCTGGTGTTACGCACTGTCATCCAAAGCTGCTAGACCAGCAGGTTACCAGATGATTCCCCTGAAGATCCTTTTAGAGGCAGTGTGCGTTCCCCCTTGTGTTTCAGTGCCATAATGGTGTGTCTTTGAGTTCTCAAGCTCTGAAAGTTCCTGCTGATAAGGTTTCCCACGTGCTTTTAAATTGCATGTTTGTAAGCAATGGCTGTGTTCCTAATTACTCTTCTAGAAAGAGTAAAAGGATTACAGGATAATCTAGTTGAGGTCTTTGGTTACTCTAATATTGACCATAAAATGTTGAAAGCCACTGATGACCAAGTAGTAATCCCTCTTTGTTTTTTTTTTCCTCTATCTTTTTAAAAGACAAAAGAAAACTCTACAAACACAAACCATGCATCAACCCAGTGCTGCGTTGCCTGAAATATATTCTTTTCTCCATAGTTGTTTCATTGGTTAAAAAGTGGGGGATTTCAGACTTGGAAATATTTAGGCATTGTTGAACAATGTTATCCACATGATTTTGGTTTTTTAGGCTGGAAACTTACCAATGAAAACAGACCATGTAGTCAACTGGAATATCATGCTCATTCATTCTTACTTGACATCTTAAATCATGTGATGTCTTTAGCCTTCCAGCTGGACAGAGAGAAACAGGGTCCTACTCCAGCAGAAGTAGAATGAATTTATCTTTTCAGCCTTTTTTTTTCCTGTACAGAATAAGCCAATAATCACCTAGATGTCCAACATGCAAAACTGGTTTTTACTGGATCTTCTGTTGGTCATTGTTGTATCTTCTTTTATGGTATGAAAAGCTTTTTGCTTGTCTCTGATGTGCTCACTCCATTCTTTCCTCTGGAGTGGACAGCTAAGCTTATACCAAATTCTTGGGTTTGGTCATCTCTCATGGCATTAAGTTCTGCACTCTCATAAATATTTTTTGGTTGGTTACTTTATTTCATCCAAGCATTTGCTTCTGTGTTTGTCAAGCTCTCAAGTTCAACGCCCCCATTATGTCAGAAACATTGACCGTTTGCTGGCGTCTTTTTAGGTGGATGTGTGTATATGTATATATGGCTTTCCTAACAGACTTTGTCTTTCAAGCCCTGGTTTCACTGAAATGATACATTTACTTTGAAAACCAGTAAGATGCATATGGATACATCCTGAAAGGCTAACAGACCTTGTTGCTATCACTTAACCAAATGGCAGATAAAGACCAGTTTTTTGCTTGCTTCATCAGCTTGACTACTCCTCTGAGCTTGTGTAATAGTAAAATTTAGTGTCACCGATCACTCTGTTAAGAAATAATTTGTCTGACAGTGGCCTCTCCTTAAATTTTGTCATAGTTTACAGCATTTTGGGAAGTCTTATGTTCAAATCAAAAGTAATCAGCAAGGACCGAAACTAGTATGGGAAGCTGCCCCAGTTAACCAAGACTCATTGTGCTGAACAGGTAAATGAATGAAAAAGCCTGCTGAAAACAGACCCATTGCAGATACAAATACTTGAGAGAAGTGATGTTCTAGAGGGTCTCTGTAATATAAAATCCTTATCTTTGTCCTTCCTCATCAATTGAAAAGTGCTCGCATTGTAAGGATTCTCATAGCCAAGATGACACATTAGTGCTCTGGTGACTTTCAGCTGACCAGTCTGCCCACCTGTGTTTCTGCCAGACAGCATCCCCTGAAAAATGCCAGAATGTGTGCTGTGGAGATTCTGTGTCCAATCTTAAGGCTGCTGTAAGCTGTGCTTGCTTACTGAAGTGATTTGTGGTGATTCATGTAAGAGAGGTGGTTTGGATGTCTGCGATTCTGGTCTGTGTTCTGTGCCCTAAGCAAGGAGAGCAGTCCTGTTGTGGTTGGGATGGTTGGGTGTGAGGAGGTGTAGAAAGGATATGGGAAAAGCCATGGACTTCGTAGAGAGAGAGCTGTGCCTTTATAATAATTTATAGCTGGACAAAAGCTTTCAGGTATGCAAGTTTTGTGTAAGAGCCTGAAGAATGACTTGACAGTTTTTTAATATCCTAGCAAAGAAACTGCATCTTCCAAGAGCTTCAGTTAGCGGGACAAACATTTGGTGTTTGTTCTTGTTAGACTGTATCATTACGTTATTTCCACTCTGAAAGTAAGACCTTAGAAAGCAGCTCTTCAGAGAAAACCCTAAGATGGTATTTCAGACTATATTGGTAAAGATATCTAAATAGGCAATTTTATTATGTGAATTGTCTATAGATCCTTGAAATGTTGAGAGTTTTGTTATGGGATAAATTTGCATGAGCTGGTAGATATTCAGACAACCACCACAGTATGTAGTTTAAATGATGTGAATATGTTGGAAGGCCTCTGGCTGTTCTAAATAAGCTATAAATACTTCAGGTAATTGAACATAAAATTTCCAAATGTAGCTCAGCTTGCTTTAAAACATAAAGATACAGTTTTTCCATTACAGGAAAAGTTAACCTCAACTTAATTTCCTTTTACTGGAATCCAGTGCCAATAGGTGTGCTGTGGTTCCAGCCAGGTGTTTCATTATACCAAAGGTGCTATAAAAGAGTACTTCTATCTGCTAGGAGTGTTGGATCTTTCTCAAAGACTTTCATATAGACTCATTACTGGTTCTGCTCTTCAAACTGCTGTCAAGTACCTTGCATAATAAACTGAAGATTCCATAATATCCTAACTTTAAAGGTGATCTGAAACTTAAGTTTAGTGATGAAATGCTTATTCCAAACTCATGCTCAGTATTTTAGCTGTTACACCTGGGCAGAAGGGGTTAGTGAAACTTAAAGATGAGACAATGTGTTTTAATGAGCCCAAACAACTTGTATGATTCTGCATGTAAAACTGAGCCTGACTTAAAAATATAGCAAGGGTTGTTTTGTAAAATTGCACACCTTTTGTCTGTTGAGGTAAGATCTTCAGCTCTTCAGAAGTGACTGCTGAACTGTAGTAAAGTTTGCTGGTATAGTTGCTTACAGCTATGTATTAATTTCATTTTAACGTTTGTCATCTTAAAGATTAGAGCAACAAAAATTATTTCAGGTAACAGTGCCAAATACACTGGAAAATTGAGTAACTTTTAGTTAGTAAAAGCCAGGGTGGGTTTTAGTCTGGCAGTAATGTTAGTGAGGTTAATGAAAACTGTTCATCTAGAGGAAATGACTGAGCACAGCACTGAGCAGATGGCTGCAGAACTTTTCAGCCCTAGCAGCTAGATGACAGGATCAGGATAAGAAAAAAAGGTCACTGTAGATGGCAGGAATTAATTTTGTATTAGTGTTCTGCATTATGGTTTAGATTTCAATTGCATTAGGTCTTTCTTTTGTGTGAAAGTCTATCAAGTCAAAGAAAGGGCAGAATGTGTAGCAGGCTGAAAGGAATGTCAACTTTTTCACAGTAATAAAATTGTGAAGCAGTGTAGCAAGTAAGAACTAAGGAGAGGCTCATCAATTTCCTCCTCTGGAGAAGCCTCAGCTGAGAGGAAAGAATTTGTATAGAAAACCCTATTATGGAAAACCATATCATATGAGTCAGTTGATGAACATTCTTTCACATGGACAATGTGGTTTTCTCTAGTAACAGGAGTATCTTGATGGTTTGGCTAGGATCTTTATCAATTCTAGGTATAGCATAACAGCTGTGTTTGATGTTTGAAGGCTGCTTATCTGCTGAGCTGATCAGATCTTCAGTGGGTCAAAGCAGTTATGCAAAGAACACCTTGCCAGCCTTTCTACCTAGTTTTATTTTTGTTGCTGACTTCTTGGTCATGTTCAAAGAGCTTTGTTCTGGTATTTTTCTGGGCTAATTGAAGGAATTTCCCAAGCTGCCAAACAAAAGCTTGGGTGCTTGAGTAACAACCTGTGATGGTGGTACATCTTGCATGAACAGACTCCACACGCTTGCTTTAGGAATATATACATTTTGTATAGATGTATCAAATAGAAATATATTGTTATGTCTTTAGCTTGGATACAAGGCATGATGTTTGTTTGAAGTATCAGACTTGTAGGTATTGACATCCCTACAGGTAAGCCCCCATCAGTTTTTAGGAAAAGGACAGAAGGAGCTTGTGGTGGACTTGAAGAATTCGATGTTGCGTGGTCTCACTTTGTAGCCATTGTGTGCTGCAATGACAGTGGCAGCATAATTCTCTTCCCTGTCTCTTTCCTTGAATACACGTGGATTTATGTGTACGTGTGCTGAGCAAAGCAAGCCTCATATGAGAGGAAGGGGCTTATAGGAACCCAAGGAACAAGTTATGTGAAAGATAAATGGTCTTGTAGGTTTGCAGATGGGTCCACAGTATTCAGGTTCCAGATTTATCTAGAGCAGAGGTGGCCTCAAAGTGCCCTGTGGCAACTGAAATTGTATGAATAAGTAAATGGAAAAATGTCCATATTGTTGAGTTGAGAAATAATCTTTCTAGCTCAGAGCTTATAGCAGTAAGGTTGGTGCTGTTTGCTTCACAGTGTCTGTGTCATGAGAAGACGGAGCCACATGGTTGTGTTGAGCACAGGACGTGACCCCTGCCTGGTTTCATTGGAGTGCAGATGACACAGTTGGAAGGTGTTTGATAGAGCAGAGGGTTGTGCTGCCATACAGAGGGACCTGGACAGACTGGAAAAATTGGCTGACAGGAATCCCATGGAGTTTGACAAAAGGAAATGCCAAGTCCTGTACCTGAGGCACAATAACCACATACCCTACTGCAGGCTGAGGACTGACTGAGTGCTGAAAAGAACTGGAAGTTCCCAAGCTGAACATCAGCTGGCACTGTGCCCTTGTGGCAAAGGCAGCCAGCACCATCCTGGGCTGTGTTTGGAAGAATCCCACTAACAGGTCCGGGGAGGTGGTTTTTCACCTTGGTTAAACTTGATGGAAACCACATCTAGAGTGCTGTGTCTGGTTCTGTGTTCTCTGGTAGAAGAAAGATATGGCTTAATGGTGTGCATCCAGAAAAGAGCCACAAAGACTGTTAAGCATTTGGAGGTAGGAAAAGCAGGTAAGAGAACTGGGATTATGTAGCCTAAGGAAGAGAAGGCTCTGAGAATCTCATTGTAAAGTATATAAACACCTGATGGGAGGGAGCAAAGAGGATGGAGCCAGACTCATCTCCGTGGTACCTGCTGAAGTAACATGACGCAATGGGGACAAACTGAAATCCAGGGAATTCCCTTTAAACATAGGAAAACACTTTACTGCAAGGGTGTCTGAACACTGGGACAGGTTGCCTAGAGGGTTGTTGTCTTCATCCTTGGAGGTAATCAAAATGCATCTGGCTGTGGCCTTGAGCAGCCTATGTCAGCTTGTGTGGAGCAGGGCGTTGGAAGTAGATGATTGCCAGAGGTGCTTTGCAACCTCAGCAGTTCAGTTGTTTAGTGACTGAGAAATCTGGAGTCATTTTCCCTGCTGTGTTATAGTAAAATTATAACTGCATAGTAGGAAGGAGCGAGGTTCCTGAGAATACTATTGGGCTTCCTTTCCCAGTGACCTGTGCTAGAGTTCTGGGCGTGTTGTTTTTTTGTGGGACAATATCCAAAAATCTAGATATGAAAATGGTGCCAAACTTCTGCATTTGTCTAGTAATTCAGGCACTGTATTTTTTTTTTTTTAAATACTTCCTCTTAAAGATATAATCTGTTAGAAGGGGAAGTATAAACTGTCCTCGTTACAGGAAATCTGTGGCAGTGATTATCCTGTTGTTTATGAGGCCCTTGCAGCAGATCTTCAGGCAGCTGGACACTGGGATTTATGCACTGTGCCAAAGTCTGCTCAGGTGAACACAGTAAATGTTGGCAGTCTTGAATCTGAAGCATCACTCCAATGTGACACTAAGCTGATTGCCCAGTGTGGGTGGTGATCTTTACTATCCTGCAATGTCCAAGTTTTTACTAAGAAGAGGGGGAAGTATGACTTTCTGTAGAAAATTTCCTTTGGCTATGTTTTACTGTTCATTCCTGTTAAGCTTTCTGGATATCATATGTAAGGGCTTATATTCTGACTCCATTTTTCTACCCTTGAAAATCAAAACACATTAGTCTGTTTCAGATATACTGAAATCTATGACCCTCAAGTTCAAAGTTATTCCAGCAAAATGAATCCTAGCACTGGTGACTTACTGATGTGATGCTGCTGCTTCCAAATTACTGATAAAACATTTGAAGTGTTGGTAATCCTATAACTTGCGAAGATAGGCTTGAGAAGTTGTGAAGGCTGCAGGGAACTCTTCAGCTTCATGCAGGTTCTTAGGGAGGGCTCACACAGCTGCTCGTTCGATCTCCAAAAATAGATTCCAGCAGCTGTCACTCAGGTTGGCACAACTCTCTGCTTTGTGGAGGTGCTGGATGTTGTGCAATTGCATCGGTGCTCCTGCTGGCCAGGGGAAGGGCTTCTGAGCATAGGAAAGCCCCACAAGAAGCTCCTGGAGGTAATCAGTATTGTTCAGCATGCTCAAGCAATTAGTATTGCAGTGTGTTCAGCGCCTCCCTGTGCAGTCTGTTGTTAGACAGTTGTTCTGTTAAGCTCTTCCAGAGCACAGCACACACTGACGTGGCTGTATTACACCGGAGAGCTGGCAGGTGAACGGATTCCAGCAGAAAACACGCACCTCTTTCAGGGATTTTCGAGTAGTTGAATGCACCACTCGGGACATTGGAATTCCCGGCTTTGTAGGAGGCCCTTAACGCCAGAGCCTTTTCATTTCTTCCGCTCGGTCCTGTGCAGCAGGGAGGGCGCAGATGGGAGTTCAGCTGGGCTCGAGGTGGCTGGAATTGCTATTGCGGCATTCCTCGGTGCTGGTGGGAGAGAGAGGCAGAGACTGATGACTCATCAAGTCAGGTGGTTGTGCCTCTGCTGTGTGTCAGAAATCTCTTTCCCCTCTGCAGCAGCTTTCTCATCCCTCTCTGGAGGGGCTCTAGAAGGACGATTATTTCGCAAAGGGTGATGCTTCACTGCTGAATTCTAGCTTTGGAATTGGGCCTGTGGGTTTTTGGTGCTCCCCGCTTCTGCAAAGTAAGGTAAGGATCTGTGTTTATGTGACAAAATTGTCGTAGATTTTCTTCCTTGCTTCAAGAAGGCTCCTTCTAAAAATCTCACCGGAGTCTGAATTTTGAAAAGATCTTTGCGTTAAGGCAATTCATCGTGTAAATTCTGCATCTGATCAAATGTTAGATGCAAAACCCAGGAACAGTGAAGGAAAACGGGTTTCTCCAACACTGGGAGCAGGGCAATTACATTTTTGGGGCTACTGTGTAACCAGATTACTGTGCTGGGGAGAAACCAATATAGAAAGCTGAGGTTATGGGCTCTTGCTTGTTTAATTAGGACTTTAAAATCAGTGTAATAAATCACCTTTTAGTCAGAGAAGGTTCTGCTGCAAGTAATACTTTGATTTTTGGCACTATTAATCAGAAGATGACTGCTAGAGCTTAAGAGCATGTTTGAAATCACTTGGTGAACTGTTTTAGATAAGGAATATATAAATTGTAAAGGATACAAGATGCATCTTTACTCATAAGGAAATTAAAATTAAGCTAATATCCTATGTAGGTATGCTAGTGGACTTTTGTAGGAGGGAATTGCATATAGTGCCTAATATCCCATGTTGGCAAGAGGCCTTTCAAAGGCCTCAGGGGCTTTGAAGATTTATAAAATGGTCAGCTACCATGGTTTCTGGGGTACATACATGCTTTAGGGAATTTAATTTTCTTTGAGTACTGGCAATGAAAACATCTAACAGGGTAGGAAGGTAAGGCAGCATTTTGATCCTCAGGGATTTTTCCATATAAATTGAAAATCTGTACTGCTAGTATACAAGCACAAGAAAATGATGCAGAGATAAATAACAGGGTGGATTTTTTGCCTTTTTTTTATTTTTTTTTTTTTCTTTTTTTTCCCCTCCTAATTTGTATTCAGTGTTAAGAGATGTGTAGCCCCTTAAAAAGAGGTCAGCCTGGCTGGGTGGGCACTGGCTTTGTGTAAACTGTGCTTTGGAGGTATAGTGGAGGTGAAACAAAGGTGAGAAAAAATTCACACCTTTTACACTTGAAATAGTTGATAGGTATGTGTTTAAAAGCTGTTGGTGCAGATGCTAGAGATCATGGAAAATAGAGGGTTTGTTAGTGTGTTGCTAGGTGGTCTAGTGGAGGAATGCCCTGCTCTTTTACCTGGCTTGGCCAATAATTTGGAAAGGTGCCTGTAGGAAGAGAGAGGGTGCAGAGTAGCCACAGGAGCAAGAGAGGCAGGTGCTGGCTATCAGGATGTTGCCATTTAAGTGCAGAATGGCTGTTCTGAGGTTCTTACTTGCCTCCCTAAAAGATAAACAGTCACTTCAAGCAGGTTTTGATTATGAAGAAAAGTTAATATTAATTGAAACTGGCCCAGTGTTCCTGCTTTTCCTTGCCTTTGTAATTTGACTCTTTCATATGGAACATTGTTTAATTGCCCAGCTGTGTCACTAATTCAGTTATGAGAATGCTGTTTAACTCTATGGTGCTTTTAGAGAAGATGTTGGTAGTAGGACACTGGACATTGTTCTGTATGGTGTATTGAAGTAAATGTTTAATCTGGATTTATAAGAACAGCTGCTTCTTTCGGTATGAACAGCAATTGTGCTTGCTCGAGTTTTGTGATGTTTTTAGTTGTTAAAAGCAAAAAAGATGAGATAGTTGTGTTAGTCAGATCATACCAGCTGCTCAGGAACTGCAGATTGCTTTGTAAGGACCTCCCCTCTGCCATTTGTCAGAGGAGACATTTGACAAAAAAGCAGCGAAATTAAAATTATATCCTGGATCTAAGCACCAGGAAGTGTGAAAGATAACCTGTGGCTGAGGAGGCTAGAGCGATCTAATGGATATCTGGCTTAACCTTTGGGCTCAAGGCCCATTAGCAGGTCTGCTGCAAGCTGGTGGTGACTGAGCCATGATCCACTGTTGTGGTGGCTGCTGTGGAATAAATCAGTGGCAGCCATGATAGACAGTACAGCCCACAGAGACATGGAGCCTGGAAGAAGCTATTCCTTCAGGGTGAACAGGGGTTTGGAATTGTGGGAAATCTTCTTACAGAGCAGGGCCACCAATTTAAAACTTACAGATCAGTAAAGAGGCCAAGGGGCAGAGGACTTGTATTGTTGTATTAAAAAGCTGGAAAACAGCTGTAGGATTTCAAGAATAGCAGAAGTCAGCTACTGCTCCCAAAGAACAGACAGAAACGAATCCTTTAATTGTGCTGGAAAGGGTGGCAGTGGAGTTGTCTTGCTTATTGTACCTGGGGTAGGTTTTTAAGCCCAAGTATACCTTTGCATTTGCTGCCTTGTGGAAGATGCTGGGTCTGATTAGGCTTCTCTCAAAGACTGAGTGTGAGTGTGAAGAGATGCCTCCCAGTTCGTGTCACCAAAGCAGGGCCTTGCTGTTGATTAGAGCGGGAGTGCTCTGTGCTGGGGCTGCCACAGTGCACCTTTCACCAGGGCTGTGTCCTAAGTGTGTCTGTACAGGAGAGATGGGAAGAGTGTGGACTCACAGTTCTCTAACACCCATCAGTTTCCAAGGTAACACACAGCATGATAAGGGCTCGCAAAGCAAAACCAGGAAATGCTCTGAGCTGCACTGGAAGCAGGACAGCCCAACTGTTGGCCACAGGACAAACATGGATGGAGGAAGTCTGGTGATAAAACAGCTTTTCCAGTGCCAGTTGTCTAAATTTGCGAAACAGTTACTGGCAAGAGATGACAGCCTGTTGTTTAACTGTTGCAAATTGGGGGTTTTGGCCATTATTCAGCATAATTCTTCTGTAATGCTCTGTGGGTTTCACTGAGAGCAAAGACTGTAATACGTCGCTGTGAGACACATAGAAAGGACTCACGTGTCTGTGTGCTGGTGCTTCTGAAAATCTGTTTCTTCCTCTAAATACTGTGATTCAGCACCTAAAGATAGCAGAAATTGAATTTGCACAATTAATATTTGTAGTATTGCGTTTTAGAGACTGGTGGCAGTAAAGCAGACCCAGAACATTCTCTTGCTCACTGAGAATTGTGGAAAACTCCATATTTTGAAGGAGGATAGTGGCATGGGGAATACAAAAGAGATTTTTCTGTTGTTTAAATATCCTATTATCAAGCTTAAAAACAGTGCAACAGTGTTAGGGCACTGTTACACTGCATCTTTTTCAATCAGAAGCATTCTGTGGAGCATATTACAGAGTGGTGTTCTACCTGTGTTTCTTCAGTAAGGAATCTCAGATTTTTTGTTTGTTTAAATCAGTTTTTCACTTTTTACAGCTTTAAAATCATACTGGAAATAAGAAGAGAGCAGAGGGAAGAGGAGGAACTTACTACGTGTGTGTTCTTCAGGACTGACTCTTTTTTTTTTTTCTTTTGTTCAGTTGAACAGGCAAAATGGACTTCTCCAAACTCCCCAAAATCCGTGATGAGGACAGAGAGGCTTTTGTTGGCTATGTTTATGGAGTTTCAGGACCTGGTAGGTATTACTTTGTAAAAGAAGCAATAAATTTTGTTTTCTGTGGGATCGTGTTAATCTTCAGTTGAAAGCAGAGAAGTGTAAAAGAGCTCTGGGTGGTGGTTTTCATCTTTTTTTTGGAGGGGGTGGGGGACTTCAAGAAGGATTACTGATTTATAGTCTGATAAACTACTAAAAAACTGCTAACAAGATGGTACTATTAATTAACTTTTTAAAAAAATGAAATGAGCAGAAGCAGGCAGCTGAATAAAATCAACAATAATAATAACAAAAGGTAAGCTTTCTGTATGAGATAAGACCCCTTGGCTGGAAATCTGCAGGGCCCAGTGTGCTAAGCTTATCTAAAAGGGTATGAAATATACAGTCCATTCTCACTGAAAGTTTGCCCCTGTGCTTTCTGAGATCCTCAGTCCCTGTCAGTGTCAAGCTGTTCTGCTTACTGCACTGTGGGCTGGGGGAGCTCAGCAAGAAGCCACAAGAGTCAGGAAAAGTTAGTGCAGCTGGGAGAAGGAGGACTCGTCCTTCATCTCTATCAGCTGAAATAGTTTAGGCTCTGATAGCAGCAGCTTTTGAATACATGCAGACTCTACTGGCTTTTCTGCTCCCTCCCACATTTTCTTCATGAGCTGAAGGAAAGGATGGGAATGTGAGGACAGAGGATTAGCAAGTATTTTTGTTAATGCAATGTATTTGATGAATAAGAAATTCCCTACCTAAATAGGCGTTAGGTTTTTAACTGCAAATTCTGTAACTGCAGAAGTCGTTCTTAGAAACAATTTTAAACTGACACAGCTTTCTTTCCCAAGGAGTGGAAAACGTATTTTTGTGTAATTATGTGCATTTCTGTGATCATAATATACAAGACATAATACATTTTGTTCTAAAGCAGCCAGGGCTCCATATATGAACTGCTGAAATCTAACTCAAAGCAGCAGGAAGTTTGAGGCCCAAAACATGCTGCAAAACAGTCTTCATCTGTTGAAAGTTAATTTAAGTGCCCTAAGATAGACCTTGCTTTTCTACAAAATAGAGCAAAAATAGTGTTTTCTTAAAAGCTTTCTAGGTGTCCCAAGGGTATGTAACAGTGCCTTGCCTTGATGTATCCATGTTTGAGTCAGCATCCAGATGCTATCATGGTAAACAGAAGTTTAAGTGCCTTGAAAATGCTGGCCCCCAACCACAGGTTTATGTAACTATTTGCCATTGTGTGTTTTAATTTAGTCAGATGAGAATGTGGCCCAGCTCACTGCAAGGGAGAAGAACTTACAGAATTTTTTTGTCAAAGTTCACAGCATCTCACACCCTCAACGTTTGCAATCTGTCAAGAAAGATAAGAGAAATTATGGCCTGAATTGTCCTGTGAATTACTACATTCTCATAGTGTCCTCTTATTC
Source organism: Brachypodius melanocephalos (assembly GCA_013398615.1). NCBI lineage: Eukaryota > Metazoa > Chordata > Aves > Passeriformes > Pycnonotidae > Brachypodius > Brachypodius melanocephalos. The sequence continues at coordinate 5,299,542 of VZSR01001342.1, forward strand.
TGGATAAAGGACAGAGTGAAAACTGTAGGAAAACTTACTCTTTTGACTTCTAAACTAGAAATGTCAGGAATTGTGTCATCCTTTTTTGAAGTCAGAAGTGTGTGTCTGCTGTGGGTGAATACCAGGTTTATGCTGTGCAGTTCTTCCTGGCTTATGATGGTTAAATTTCCTGAGCTGCAGGAGAAACCAACTCACCTTTGTGCCCATCTTTTACAGTGGTCACAGCCTGCAACATGGCAGGTGCTGCCATGTACGAGCTGGTGCGAGTAGGACACAGCGAGCTGGTGGGGGAGATCATCCGCCTGGAAGGTGATCTGGCAACTGTCCAGGTGTATGAAGAAACATGTATCCTTCTCACTGCTCCCTCCCTGCTGCCAGACCGCACAGTCCAGAGTGCTGGTGGTTAGGGTAAAGGGGGTGGAAATCAGCCCTCCATACTTTGGGTTCTGGCAGGACGTTCTGCATTTTGTAAATGTTGGTGGTTTTGAGGTGAATCTTACCTTGTGTGGCTGTGTACTGAGGAGACTTCTTTTAACTGGAAATCAAAGTGTACCTTAGAATTCAAGTGCATTTTAATGCCTCTTTGTTAAGGCTGTTGACAAGTGTCAGTCATAAATGGCGAAACTGAGCAATATTTGTTGCATCTTTTTCTTTGCTTTTGATAACTGTGCTTGTATAGTGCTTAAATAAGAAAGGTAAGGTGGGCAGAATGCCTTCTTCTGGACAGAGTATTTTGCCAAGCATAATAGATTATACATTTTCTTTTGCAGTGAGCTTACAGCATCTTGGTCTAGCTATGATGCAGCATATATTCTAAAATCTAGGCAACTTAAAATATATTTTTATTTTATATATATATATATGTATATATATGAGAGAATGTCAGAAAAGAAGTCCTAAAACTTGAAGCCAGGCCTCTTTCCCCCTCCCAAGGGGGCTCTGTCTGTAGAGCCTAGGAAAAAGGCTGTGTTGGCACCCAAACCTTGGTTCTTAGGAGCTTGCTGGTAAACTGCAGACTAGGTCCTGTCTCTGCCTAATAATTTATCATTTTAGATGGCATCATTGTTACAGTATCGAGTAGCTTTCCATCAGTACATGGAAAAAGTTTGAGTATAGTTTACTTTTAATTTCCTGTTGAGCAGAAACTCAGTCATAGGCCTCTCTGAAGTCAACTTATATTTAATCTCTTGAGTTTTGTGTAAGTTTTGGAAGTTTCTTTTGTATTCTGGCAGGCCCTTCTGCCAAGGTGTTGGCCCTTTGCAGGGGAAATGTCCATTGTGCATCTTTGGAGCTTAGGTAGTGCACAGACCTGACAACTTGATACAGGATGAGAGGGCAGTAGTGCTGGCCTTAGACAAACTCCTTTTAAAATTAGGCTGCTGTTGAAAAAAGCTGTGCAGGGCTCAAGATTAAAACAGTTGTGTTCTCTAAACAAACTCTGAAGTGAAAAATTCCATTTTGTAACATTATCTGAATGGAACAGCCTAATCTGTTTTCTAGGTTTGAAGATGTAAGAAATGTGTGATGTTTTGTCATCCCACTGCCTGGCACTCCAGTGAACTCATCCATATTAGTTGACATTAGTTGCCAACAACAGTTGACTTAAAGAAATTATTGTAAAGCAGAATATTTGTCACTACTTTGCCTCTCTAGAGGATGGTGAACTTTGCTGATTGATCAAATTCAGAATTTAGAGTAAAGCCTACATACTTCTCAAATGGTGATGTGTAATATAGGAATACTATTACCTTCAAGTCAGAGAAGGGGTTTGAGAGTATGATGTTGTGAACCTGATGAATTCTGCCTGGTTTTTTTTCCCTTGTTCTGGATGAACTTTTCCTCAGCAAATCTTTAGCTGGCGTCTCTGTAGGAGATCCTGTGCTCCGTACTGGGAAGCCCCTATCAGTAGAACTGGGGCCTGGCATTATGGGAGCCATTTTTGATGGCATCCAGAGACCTCTCTCAGACATCAGCACTCTGACCAAAAGTATCTATATCCCTAGAGGTGTCAACGTGTCAGCTTTGAGCCGAGATGTCAAATGGGACTTCACACCTTCCAAAAATCTGCGGGTAGGTTCTGACAATCCTGCGTTCCCCTCTTGCTCCTCCACCCCCAGAGCTTAGTCCTGGAGCAGTGTGGGAGCTGTGGTTAATGCAGCATTTATTGACGTTTGCAAAAAGGAGTGCTAGGAGGTGGTAGTGATCTATGAGACTGGATGGGGATCACCAACACTTACTTGATGTGACTTATGGTGTGTTGCTGCTGCATATGAGAAATTTACAGAGTGTTAGTGTATTTATCAAGCGATAGAGGAACTCATGGAATTGCAGTAAGTGTTAGCAGGAGCAGGTGTTACCTGAGCAAAAAAAGAATGACTCCAGCACACATTTTGCAAATGGTGAAGGTAGCCTTAGAGATGGAAAATGTCATGGCTTTAGCCCTTTGCAGCATCTTTTTTCCAACCCTGCAGGTTAGCATATGCTATCCTTTCTCTTCTTAGCACATTAGGTTGAGAGGTGGAAAAGAAATGAAGAAAATTCCTTTTGTCTGTCAGTAATTGCTCCTGTCTGAGCCTTGAAAGGCACTTGAGCACAGGTAGTGTTGCTAGCAATGCTGTTGGAGTAATGAGTTATGTAAATGAGCTACTGTGCTGTAACAAGGAATTTTTAAAAGGGGTAATCACAGTGCTAGACTTAATAGCTGTAGTATTTTTTACAGTTTGTCAGGATTCTTTTTTAAAAATTATGACTAATAGACCTGTTCTGATTTTAGGTTGGCAGCCACATCACTGGTGGAGATATTTATGGTGTGGTGAATGAAAACTCCCTGATCAAACACAAAATCATGCTGCCCCCACGGAATAGGGGTACAGTTACATACATTGCTCCTCCAGGAAACTATGACACTTCAGTAAGTCTCCCAAACAGCAGTTGCTGGTATATTCCATGTCTCTTTTATAAGGTTGATGTACACTCTCTGTTCTGCATGAGGCCAGCTAAAGTGTTTCATGCTACAAAGTGTTGAGTTAATGATCACTTCTGCTACCCTGCCTGCAGGGGTTGCATTATTATTTTGTGCAGCTACTTTCTATGTATGTGGCTTCCCAATGGCATTTCACTATGCCATGTTTGATGACCTCTGTGGGGATCTACAGTATCTTATGAATATGTAAAATTCAGTTGTTCTTCAAAAGCATATTTTTAATGTATGCTGTATCTTGCACTGTTTTACCCCAGTGGCCTTGTAAATATGGGAAAGAGCCTTCCCTTGGGAGGTGATAATTGCATGTTGAGAGCTCTGTGGTGTTACCAAAGGCCTGTGCAGAGCACTTAAACTGAGAATTTGTGCTGGTCCAGCGTGCAGCTGTTTGCTTACTTGACATGTCTGGTGCTCTGTGTTAGGATGTTGTGTTGGAGCTGGAGTTTGAAGGTGTGAAGGAGAAGTTCACTATGGTGCAGGTGTGGCCTGTACGTCAAGTCCGTCCTGTTACCGAGAAGTTACCAGCCAATCATCCTTTATTAACTGGCCAACGAGTCCTGGATGCCCTCTTCCCGTGAGTACTTCCTTTATTTTCTACTGTGTAAGGAATCTCTCTCTTAGAGCGAAGGAGAGGCAGGAGGCCTTAGAGCCTTAGATTTTTTTAAAGGTAAGCTTTCACCATGTGTCACAGCATAATTTAAAAAAAAAAAATTAACTGAACTTCTCATATTTATTTGGTAGGCGAACCCATTGGTGGAAAAAGGAAGTTTAACAAAACTGTTCCAGTGAATTAATTTAGAAAAGACTGGACATGCATAAATTTAACATAACCATGTCACATCTGCAGAAAGGCTAGAACTTTCAAGCTTGTTATCTTTATTTGAATGCATGAGTAGGATATCTTTCCATGGTCTTGAGGATGTGTGGTTTCCAATAATTTTGAGGTTGCCACTTAGGAAAACTGTTGCACTTAACTATAACACAAGGTCCTCATTTAAGCAGCTAAGTTTTAAGACACTGAATTCAGTTATTTTGGTCCTAAAACGTTGTGCTGCTTATTCTCTAACACACAGCTGAGTACAGTTACTCTTTTCTTAGCATTTGCATTCCATTGCTGCTTCCAGCTATGAAAACTGCGATGTTTCAAGCCCAAAAGTCATGCTGTTGTATCAGCATAAGTCACATACTTCAAGGACAGGAGAAGAAAAGGATGGTTCAATCCCTCAATGTTTTGATTTAGTGAAATACCTCTGTGCTTCTCACCCAGAACATTGAACGTGACTCCTGTCATTCTGCTTTTGATGAGGGAGTTCTAGTGGAAAATGTTTTAATATGGGAAAGAGCTGTTTTTTAGTTCCTTGCAAATCAGAGTCCTTTTTCTTTACTCAGGTGTGTACAAGGGGGTACAACAGCGATTCCTGGGGCATTTGGTTGTGGAAAGACTGTGATCTCACAGTCTCTTTCCAAGTACTCCAACAGTGATGTCATCATTTATGTAGGCTGTGGAGAACGAGGAAATGAAATGTCTGAAGTACTGAGAGATTTCCCTGAGGTTAGTATGGAGATTTCATGGAGAGTAAACCTTCCTGGGAAGACTTGCTATCATACTGGTATTGTAACCAAGTAAAATATCATGTTGGTAGAGTGACTTGTAAAGACCATCTTGCCTGCCTTGAAGCTCTGGCAAAAATCCCTTTTGGCTTGTTCAAGAATTATTTCAGTGATCCTCTCAATAAACATCTGGGCTAGTTTTTGGGTGTACCTTCTACATTGTTTAAAATAAAGCCAGAATGAATGTCAGAGAAGAATTTAGCACAGTTATAAACATCTTACCTGTCATTGCTCATGTCTCTAACTTGACCATGCATGGAAAATGCAGCATCCATTTACAAGTTGCAGGGTGGTGATAGTTACCAGATATTAGTTTGACATGTTAAGCTTTGGAATACCTTTTGAATGAATTAGAAAATACCTTGTTAACAAAAAAAAAACCCAAAACAACAAAACAAACAAAAACCCAAAAACAAAACAAAAAAATCACAAAAACAAAACTCCAAGCAACAGATTTACCAATCCTTGTACCTGTTACTATGTTTTGGTGAAGTTGTTGTGTGGGGGTCAGATAGTATGAACTGTCAAGTGGAAAATTCACTGTCAGAAATAAGCGGTAAAAGGCTTGGGTGTGTTGACTGGTGACAAGGTGGGAAAGTCAGGCTAAGGTGGCCTTGAAGAAGATAAATCCCAGGGTTTTCATAAGTGGAATTCTACACGAATGTCAGGATGTGCATTCTGTTGTTCAGGTGCTTGTAAGGCTTCACTGAGGTTAAAAATGTGGTTTTATGTCCAGTTGTCAAATACTGACTTGGCTTCTTGTAGATAGGGGAAAAAACTCTGATTCCTAATGGACTTATGACAGGAGGCTAAGAATTTTTAGCTCTTTCAGCCTGGAAATCTCAGAGAGGACAATGTGCTTCCAATGTGCAGTGGGTTTGTCATTAATTATTTGAATGGAATCAACAGGGATTTGGCAGTTGCAGAAGATGAGGTGAGGCTGAAGCATATGCATTAAAAAGTTAAGCTGTGTGCAGTCTGAAAGACAAACTAATATATATCCTAAACTTTTGAATCTCATCTCTGCTCTTAGTAGAATAGCTGTGAGGAGAGTATCCTGATACAAGGCAAGTAAAACAGTAAAAAAAAAAACCAAGCAGCAAAAAATAAAAAAAAACTTGCTGCTGTTACAGTTTGGGTGTTTTTCCTTTTCTTGCATTTTAGTTAACAATGGAAGTTGATGGCAAAGTAGAAAGCATCATGAAGAGAACAGCTCTGGTAGCAAATACTTCCAACATGCCTGTGGCTGCCAGAGAAGCCTCCATCTATACTGGTAAGATTTACTAGAGGATAGAGAAAGTTGTGTGTATAAAGCAAACTGTCATGCTCCAGTATTTTCAGTTCCTGAGATGGTCATATCAAAAAGCCTGTCTAATTTCAGAAGTAAACCTTTCAAACCTTGCCTGCACCAAGTCGTAGGATCTTAATTGAATCTGACTTGCTTGCATGTAATTGCCATTTCTGAATATTGAGTAATTTTTGTTTATAAGGTGAACTTACTGTGCCAGGACTTGTGCAGATTTTCTGCATGTGTTAGTTCTGTAAGCTTTAGGTTTTGACTAGCTTTTTGCTGACAAGTACAGCCACTTAATGGGCAGTATCAGTATTCTCCAAGTTGGTGGACTAATCTTTCCTTTGCAGCCTCTTAAAGGCCTTTTTAAAGTTCTTTTTTATGAACAGTTGTCAGATAAATCAGATAAAACACAACCTTTTCTCACTCTTGTATGCTGGTGGTTTGAAAGGGAAGAAGACATTTTACACTAAGAAGAGTCTTTGTTCATGGTTTTGGTGAGGGAAAGAGTAGCATCAGTGACATTGCAGTGTCTCTTCAAAGAAATACACGTGAATGTAAGATGAGTCTGAGTGGTTCATAAACAAACATGAGGAGAGTGAGAAGAAATAAATAGCAACAGCAAAAAAAAATAAAACAGCGGGGACATAAGTGGGAAGAACGAGTAACTTCCATTGTTGGTTTCTGTCAAAATGTAAACTCAAATCATTTGGTTTATTTGCATCTTTCTGAAAACATATGAGCATAGAATTCCTTTCTGAACTGTATCCTGCAGCATGCTGTTGTCTTTGTTCCAGGCATCACCCTGTCTGAGTATTTCCGGGATATGGGCTACCATGTCAGTATGATGGCAGACTCCACTTCCCGATGGGCTGAGGCCCTCAGGGAGATCTCAGGGCGACTGGCTGAAATGCCAGCTGGTGAGTAGCCTTTCCTCAGTCCAGTCCTGTAAATGCAGCCCTTAAACTCTGAGCCTTTGACTGAATCCCTGTGTGTTGGTGTTCGCAGACAGCGGTTATCCTGCCTACCTCGGTGCCCGCCTGGCCTCTTTCTACGAGCGAGCCGGGAGAGTGAAGTGTCTGGGAAATCCTGAGAGGGAAGGCAGCGTCAGCATTGTTGGAGCGTGAGTGTTGCACTGCTTTGCCTCTGCATTGGCTGCAGTTCTTCCTTGCTGTTTTTGTATGACACAGTGCCTTTTTTTTCAGACAAAAATGGGTCTCGTTGCTTGTGCAGCTGCAGATTGTAAAAATATGGGAATGACTAGGTAGATACTTCGTGTCTGTTCACCCAGAGCTGCTGCTAAGTTGTGCATGGGGGCAGAAGGAATGGATGTGGACAGGCAGCTCTGTGAGGTGTGGAGTCACAGACACAGCAATCAGATCAAGTGGCTCAAGGAAGAATGTCATTAGAGCTCTCTGAAAAGTATGTCAAACCATGCTCAGAGCAGGAAAGAAGGGGCAGCTAGAGCAGCAGTGTGTGCACTTCGGGGCATGAGTCATGATCTTATGCTCAAATAGAGAATTCCACAGAGCAGCATATCTCAGGCTGGGATGTGCTGTGAAAAGCCTGTTGTCCGCAGGCATTCTCCTAGGTGATACTGGTTTGTGTATCATACCCTGGGCAAAGTGGATTCCCTGTGTTTTCAGGAGTGCCTCTGGCATCTGCAAGATTACCCAGAGCTGATTCTTTACTCTGCTTAGCTCTGCTGTTCACAACATGCATATATAAGGGCTATCTGCTTTGAGATTGGAAGGCTACTTTTTTTTTAAATCTCTGGGAAGGTGTGTGTTGGAGCATCAAGCACCAGTGAAGTAGTTACTGTATAGGTAAATATCAAAAATAATTTCAAATTGGGATATTGTTTCCTGTAAAATCACTGCACTGTATATTCATGATGTTCTATCAGTACTCTTGCTGAATCTGTGCAGTTGAGACAGGTTTGATGATCCAAGCTGGAGTTACTACCTGGAGCTAACATGACTGAAATTACATCTTAATACTGTCAATCAGTCACTGATGTAACTATTTTATGGTATGCCTGATAGTACCCCTGTGTGGGTAATCAAGCACTTTCTGCAAACATATTGCAATCTGTTATTTACTTGAAATCACGTTGACTTTTCTGGTTCTCTGCACTGAGCTGTGCAGTCAGTCATATGTTCAGTACTTCAGTACTTTGAACTGTGAAAGCAACTCTGATAACCTTTCCTCTTCTCTTCCTGCTCAGTGTCTCTCCCCCAGGTGGTGATTTCTCTGATCCTGTCACATCTGCTACCCTGGGCATTGTTCAGGTACGTCCCACAACATTGCAGCTCCTCTATCCACTTTGTTAGACTCCTGATGGTTGTACTTCAGCACATTTGTGCCAGTGGCTGAGGTGAGAGAGCTTTGACACAGTGTTGTAAGGTGTTTTGGAAAATGTTCTAACACTGTAAAAGGTGACCTTGTGTGATGGTCTCAAAGTGATGTGTTTGAGATCCCTTTGGAAGTGGGAGTGAAGGCAGCAATTCCTTCCAGTACAGCCTTCTCAGGGATATCTGTGTGCTTTCTACATGCTGCCCATTGAGCTGCACTACAAATCTATCTGTTCCAGCTGAGATGGAAAGCAGACCAGTTGCATTGAACCCACATTGAAACCACAAAAAAATCCCCAGAGAAGCTGACTTGGGAGTGTCTTGCCACTGTTGGGAAAAGCAGTTACATCTGTTCGGTCTCCACTTTACTTAGACTCCAATAGTGACATTACTATGGCTGACTGCTCCTTCATGAGCGGTCTTAAGCTGAGTGAATCTGAACTCAGCTTAAAAATTGCATCATTTTTTGAGAAGTGTTACTTGAATGTCACTGCTACAGTTAACAGGCTCTCAGGCTTCCATTTGTGAAGCCTTTGCCATGGTGCATTAACTCCAACCTGCTCGACTTGCTCTCTGTATTTTTTTTTTTAATAGCCTTCAATTATTTTAGTTCACCTTTGATTTGGAGAGCTGATTGACCTTTGTGGCTTCTGGCAGGTTTTCTGGGGCCTGGATAAGAAGCTGGCACAGCGCAAGCACTTCCCATCTGTGAACTGGCTGATCAGCTACAGCAAATACACACGAGCCCTGGACGAGTACTACGACAAGCATTTCACAGAGTTTGTCCCTCTCAGGACAAAGGCCAAAGAGATCCTACAGGAGGAAGAGGACCTTGCAGAGATTGTGCAACTTGTCGGGAAGGTGAGTGACCAGATGTGGTGCCATTGAGCCATCCTCCATTTCCTTATGGTTAGTGCAGGCTTTTACCGTGTCTTAGAGCAGACCTGACAGATACTGCATTGCACACAAGATCACTGGGAGATGTCAGACTCGCTCACCTCAAACTGTTTTATTCCAACTTTCCTACATGTTGTTTTACTTCTAATGATAAATAGTTTTTCAGATTTGCTAAACCTTGGCTTGGTGCTACTTTTCTCATGCAAATGAGACTGTGGGACATCTACTGCTTGCTTTAAAGTTCACTTGCTTCAGTGTTCTAGTATTGCTGAAATGCCCTTTGCTGCAACTTAAAGTACTGTTCCATTGGAAGCAGTCTTTGTAGAGAAATTATGCAAACCCTCGTTGCTGTTGAAGTCATCTGAAGGGTTACAGTTTATTAGAAACCATGTTGCCAGCTGCAGGACAGAGGTTTTGGCATTTACAAGTCGGCCTGTAGAAACAAAGTGAAGTCTGCTTTTCAAAAAGCTTGATATTATCTGTTTTTTCTTTGGAAACCTGTGACATATGGCTCCATTTTGCAGGCATTCTTTAATTTCCTTTTTTCACTTCAATGTTTTGAAGAGAAAGCTAAATTTGGACAGGAAAATTTCCATTGAAAGCTCTCAGAAGGGACTCAGTGAAAACGCTGTGTTTCAGCTTAGCACTGTAAATATGATAATTGGCGTGTTCCTGGCACATACTTGACAGTAGTTTAATTCCTTGATGTTCAGATGAGCTATTATGATTTACAGAGCTGTAGTTGTGTGTGTGTGTGTGTATTAAATACAGTTACTTGAAGGAAGTTTGCTCACGGTGCTCTGTCTCTTCACTGGTGATCTAGTCCAACCAAGATGAGACCTTTCATCAGATCTTACCTAGTAGAGCTCTCTTCTCTTGATGTGTCTTTGAAGAAAAGGAAATGGGGTCATAGGACTTTCTGCAGTTCTCTATTTACAAAACCATCTTCTAAAAGACTGGTTTGCAAAGAAGGGTAGGATTGGCTCCTTGGTGTGGAAGAGAGATTGAGCCAGTACTTGTGACTAGGCATTGTTCTCATGGTAGAAGTACTGGAACTAGCGATTTTTTTCTCAGTTGTTTGCTTTGACAGTTCTTTTCTCTCTGGGCTTAGCTAACAACTGCAACAAACCTTTAGAAAGGGGGAATTGTGAAGTAAATCAGTAGGTTTTTCTTTTTAGCTTTGAATTCTGTTAGTGTCCTCATGAAAGAAGGTCCAAACTTCCTGTCTAGAAAGCAAGTTGGGCTGCTTAAAGCTCAATCAGGCCCCTCTAGCAAAAGGATGATGAAGGTGGAGAAGAGCAACCTGTGGTGCCAAGCACTGTGCAGCAGGGTTGTGGCTGTCCTGTGGAGTATGACAGGCACTGTCATCAACTCCTTTTCTTTTCTTGAATGCCAGGTGGGAAAAGGACATTGGTAATGGTGCAGACTAGTACCAAATCCTTTAGCTTGGTCTTTGATCTTGCATGCTGAGATCTAGTCTTTCTTCCATAAGGATTGAGGAAGGTAAAAATGAATTTCTCTTTATGTAGGAAGGTGATGTTTCAATGTATCTCATAGCAAAGCCATGTGCATTTTCAGTGTCTGGTGGCTTTTCCATGTTCTTAAAAGAGTGGGAAGGAAGTTCCCTTTGTCATCAGGTAGACCTAAAGCAGACTTAGTGACTGTTTGGCCCATCTTAATTTGGCAGTCAATTAAATTGGCTGTTCTATAGCAGGGAGTGAGAAATACCCAAAAGACAGAGTTCTGCTTGATGCTATCTTAGGAGGGTAGGAAGAAGACAGGTACTGAAAGACAGCTGTTCTTGGCCAGGACATACTGTATCTTCATGCACTAGAGTACCAAACTAACTGTTTAGCTTACTTTTCTAGGCTTCCTTGGCAGAAACAGATAAAATTACCTTGGAGGTTGCCAAGCTGATAAAGGATGACTTCTTGCAGCAGAATGGTTACACGCCTTATGACAGGTAAGATCTGACTGGCCACTCTGCCCTCTTAGTCCTGTGCAGTCTGGATTGATACAGTTCTTCTACATGGAAGCTGACCAGTGCAGAAATTCATGTTACTGTCCCTAAAGAAGTGGAAGAACTGTGCTTAGGTAGCCCATGCCACAGTGCATTCACATTGTCTTACCCAAGGCATGCAGACTCCTTCTGAAAGGAGAACGCTTCAGGCTTCCGAGGTCCTCTGTTGTTCTGCTAGCCAATGTTTCTGCAGTAGCATGTCTGAGGAGGACAGGACTGCTTTATTTTCACAGACAACATCCAAAGACTTCCTGTTTATTCCATCAATACACAAGGAACTGCCTGCAAGAATCTGCTTTCAGTTACTATTGCATAATTCTTAAGTTTGATCCATCAAAAAAACCCTTACTCTTTCTTTCTCCCTAGAGAATGTCGCTCTTCTTCTTTCTATGCTATCCTTGTGTTTTAACAGCCTGACAAGGGGCCTGTTTTTACATTATCTCACTCCCCAGCCCAGGCAGATGAGGAAGTCTTGAGTACTTCAATACTAAAAATGTAGACATCCATCATTTTGTAACAGTGTTTGATCAGGTTACTAGGGCAGGTATGTGTGTATGCTTTAGGAAGCCCAGGAAGTAGCACATAAATAATAATGAGATACCTTTTATGGCACTCACCTACCCATGAAAAAACGGAATTGTATGAAGTGCTCGTGTCATAGAGAACTCTCTTTCCTGTGAGCAAAGAAACTTGCAGAGCTGTCATCCCAGGCTGTTAAGAGGAAGCCTGCTCCCTTGATGGACAAAACAGGAAGGAGGAATTCTGTTGGCTGCTCATTGTTTTCCTTCACTTGTTAGCATTGGCACAGATTGAAATGTGAGACGTGTAGAGCAGCAGTTCCTGTTCGCTCCAGTTTTGCCTGAATGGGAACTGCTTCAGAAACCTCAACTTCAGTCAGCTTCAGGATGATTGTCTTGGTCTGCAATCTGACTTTAAAAATGCAGGACCTATTTGAGGCAGCCCCTCTCTTTTGGCAGTATGTATACATTGAAAATCCCTGGAGTAAAGCAGGCTGGCCCTCTTTCTGTCAGGGGAGAATGCTGTTAACTGTTCCAAGATGCCTGACAGGTCCTCTTCTATTCCATCAGGTTCTGCCCTTTCTATAAAACAGTGGGAATGCTTTCCAACATGATTGCATTTTATGACATGGCACGCCGTGCTGTAGAAACCACAGCTCAGAGTGACAATAAGATCACGTGGTCCATCATCCGAGAGAACATGAGCGAAATCCTCTACAGACTTACCTCCATGAAGTTCAAGGTATGTTGGTAAGGTAGTAGGTTGTCCTGCTTCCTGTGAGCTTCCAGGGCTTCTCAAAGACTGACTCAGTGGTGTTGACCAAAGACCTTTGAAAAAGGTCTGTGAACAGACCTTTTGAAGACAGTAAAGAATTGGTTTGTGAGGTCAGTGCAGAAATCTAGTCAGGTGATGCTGACTGCACAGCCTTGGCAACCTTACCTTCGGCAGTCTCTTTTGTGTTACACAGTCATGGTAACAGTACAAGCACCTTTTCCTGTTTGCTTTGGGGGTTTTGTGATATAATTCTGTACAAATATTATAACATAGTTCTGAGGAGATTATTATCAGAGAGAAGCAGCCTGAAGTCAAATGCGGGACACATTGTATTGCTAAAGGAGTGTTTCTTTCCTTAACTTCTATTTAAAACACCTCAATTAACGTTTTTACAGTTTAGTTTTTCCTGGATTTAAACTTCAGGCTGCTTATACCTGTCTCTAATATTAAAGAGAACTGCTGGAAGTGGGGAGAGGAAGGGAGGGGTAACTTTAGCATAGGCTTAAGACAAAACTAGTGGATTGGAGCACCTGCTCTGGGTAACTTCAGTAGCTGTCATTTTAGGGTACAGCTTTACTAAAACTCATCCAGAGCATGCTGGTGTAACAGTTCCTGGTAGGACAGTAGTAACCTGTGATACTGACAGATATCCTCTATGAAATATGCTTACTCTGTTAAAACTCATGTAAGTTGGTACTGCAAATCTTAGGAGAACAAGTAGCATTGGATTAAATATGTTTAGAATGAAATGTTCTGCCATGCCAATGTATCCTGTTCCTGCAGGGTACTGGCTTGTTTCTGCAGTAAGTGGGTTCCTGGTACATATCCTCAAAGCATCAAGAACATAACAAGATGCCCTTGGGGACATGAACTTCTTTGAGGGCTGGTTATGTAGAGATAGGATAGTTAAAACAGTCCGTACAATCTCTGGCCCACCAGTGGGCACCTGCAGTACAGCAGAGCAGAGGGACAGCATGGCTGAAAAGGGGAATTCAGAGAGTGAATAGATGTTAAGTGGAGCTGGACCTCTAATAGTTATGAAAGGAAAATTGTATTCCCCGGATAACAGTCTGCCAGGTGTTAGGATTCAGATGTCCTGCATGGTGCAGATTGGGTACTTTGGAAAGACAATGTAAGAAGCAGTGCATCCACACATCTGAGGCCTCTATGTTTACCAAGAGTTGCACTGACCCAGAGGATCTTAGCACTTAGAGGAGAGTGGTGAAAATGTTCAACAGATTTCACAGCCTGACAGTTAATGCTTCTTGCAGAGAAAACCTTGCAGCCTCTGAGCAAAGCTGACAGTTGCATTTTTTGCCTTTGTCTTTCATGAAAAGTGTTCTGAGAAAATGAAGATGTACCAAGATATTTTTCATATTTTAATGATTACACAATGTGTTTTAATTTGAACCAAACAACCTCTAAGTAATGGCAGAGTAACTCTTCCACTTACTGGGGATGCACTGCATTTGGTGTAGGGATAGGAGCTGGTATTAATCACTGCAGCTCTTAAATCACACAGCATTAATCAAGACCCTCAGTATTTTTGGTTGCTTTCCAAATCAGTTGCTTTTCAGTGCAGTAACCACTGCTCATGGGAAAAAAAAAAATCTCTTTCCAGTATCCATTCTGCCTGCTCACTAATGTGGGAAGAAAATGAGATTTAAATGCTGTGGCTGTTGGTGAGACAGACAGGAAGCAAGGACAGAGCTACAATGCCTGCTCTGCTGTTGGCAAGTGTTAATCCTGAGGTCAAGAGGGTACAGCAGTGGCAAACCAAGGCTGACTTAAGTACCATGGGCTTTTCCTGATGGCTCTGTTTACTTGCCGTGTTCTTTCAGGACCCCGTCAAAGATGGTGAAACAAAAATCAAGGCGGACTATGCTCAGCTGTTTGAGGATATGCAGAATGCATTTCGCAGTCTGGAAGACTAGACTTGACCTCTGTGACCACTCCAGTTTGTCCTCTCAGTTCCTCATCTCAGCTCCTCTGCTTCCCTACCTTACAAGAATGATGCAACAGTACTTGAGTTGATAAATAACCGTATGTTTCCCCTGTTCATACCCAGAGAGTGTCTTTACAAAAAACATTCCTATTAGTTTGTATTTGGCATTGCTTTGTGCGTCTGAAGTGGTGAGTGATGAGTGAATGGGCCTGGCTGAGTGAGGAAATGCTGTTGTACACTTCTAGGGTGGGAAAAATTTTACCTTTCCTCTCCCAGCTTTCCTGGTAGCCAGTCTTTCACCTCGGGATGTAACCAGTTGAGCTGCACTGGCAGAGGAGGTGTAGGTCTTCATGCAGTTATGCGGTACATTGCGAGCTGGCAGTGGGAAGGGCATTTACACCTGGCACTTTGCTAAGTGACTATCAGATGTAGAACTCCCTGTTCTCAAGCAGAATTTTTGACCATATTCTGATGACATGTTGATACAACCAAAAATTCTTCACTACTCTGTCATTTCTGAGTCTCTCAGCTGAGTCTTTTGGTATTGAAATGTGGTAGTTCTGGTCCTCTCCAAGAAGGGACTAACTAGAAGATGAGCATATACAAGCGACTGGTATAATTTTGTACACTGGAGAAATACAATTTTATCTTCCTGCTTAATACAGATAGGACTGTTGGACTCAGCATCAGCTAAAATCAAAGCCATAGGTGCTCAGCTTCCAGCAGAATTTTACCTTCTTGGCTCCCATTCATCCCATAAAATTTCCTGACACTCAGCTGCTTTACTTTGTGAAGCTTGTGACTGCTGCCATGTACTGCAGGGCATGGTTGGCAAGGTACAGTGATGCCACATGTGCTGACCACAGCGTGGTCCTTCCTTGGTGGTGCTCTGCCAGTGCAGTTGCCCCCAGTGCAATGCCCAGGTTATGCCAAGGAAGGGAAAGCACGTGCTTAGCCTTTTTCCTCCACCTGTGCTCACGTGGCCTGTTGGGCGGTGGCACAGAAGGTCCCCAGCTCCTGTGTAAGAGGAATGTATGATGCTCAGCTGGGGGCGGGGGATGAATGGGGGAAGGCTGATGAGTACAAAATGTATTTACTCCTGCCTTGTTGATTACAATGCAAGAGAAACCAGTGGCTCTGGTGTTCTGCTCTGTGCTCTGGAAGCACTCTGTCATGCAGCTGAAACAGTTGTCTCTTGGGCTTTTTTATTGGTAAAACTAGACTGACATGAGGAATGAGCAGAGCGCGGCCTTTCTATCAAACTCCCCGAGACCAGCACTGATCCCATTGCTCCAGAGTGCAAGAGAGAGAGATGCTGGCATCCTCTCCAGTCTCTCCCTCTTGATTGTGACAGGTGGCATCCTGTGCCCAGCTGGGTTCCAGCTGCCATCTACTGCTTTGTTAGTCCTGAGACAGCACCTGTTGTTGGTGACACTGTGCCTCCATGAGCATTAATTCTGCACTGAAGCATTTCCACCAGCGCCACCTTTGAACAGTAGTGATGATGCAAAGGGATCTTGTGCTACGGACCAAATGCTGCCACTTCCATTATGGTATCAACCCACTGTTTGTCAGGGGAGAGCCCAGCTGAAACTTTAGAGGGATTGACTGTTTTTGGTTCTCCCAAAAAGAAACTGCTCCTCCAGCTGATATTCTGGTAGTGAACGCTTAAGTTTACAGCTCACTAAACTTTTGGTGTATGCTGCTTATTTTATCAACGAGCATGTGTGAATGAGTAGTCACCATCCAAGCCCTGGCTGGGCTCATCGTTTGTACCCTTCACCACTGTACAATGTAGCATTTCATGCTAGAAACCAGATGTTCTTATCTCTTTAAATAGAGGATGTTATAAACTTTACAGAAGATGTCTAAGATAATGCAGTTCTAATATTTATTGTGCTGTACCTGGCCCTGAAGTGTGACCAGTTCAAAGTTTCATATATATTTTTGTCCTTTTTGTTTTGTGTCTGTTTTCAGTGTTGAGATTCTGATGTTCACTGTGTCCTGCAAGTCTTCCTTCCACAGCTGTGGGAGGAATTACAACATGGGCAGAACCCCACCACCTACTTTATCTTGTATATTTCATAATGTATGTTGCTGGAAATTGTGTAAAAAAGTAAATTAAAAAAAATTGTTCAAGTCAATGAAAATAAAATTGATTTAAATTAGATTTTATCTGTCCTATTTTCTTATGTCAAACTAAACATATGCCACAGTGGTGTACACAGCAGCCCATCACAAAAGGTCATGGCTTGCTTTAAAAAAATTACTTAATCACTTTAGGGATTTCTTTAAAACTGTAAGCAGTAATTTGGCATGGCCTCTTTACTTCAGTTCTCCCATTCCATTACAGCTTCCACAATCTCCTCACATATTAAGTCTGAGGGCAGGTATTTTTAGGATTGCTTTTAATATAATGAAAGTGTAATTGTAAGTTTGCCTTTTGCTGCCATGCATGCAAAACAACTGTACTTGTACCATTTTAGGGTAGCACTGCTGGCCACAGCAACTCCTTTTGGCTAAGGTGTTGAGACCTTCTGTAAACAGCAACACATAAATGAAGAATACACTAAAAACATCCCAATTGGCCCATTTTGTAGATTTGACCACTCTGTAACACCTTTGTAACACTGTAACCACCAGTGTAACACTCTTTGAAGAAAGTGTTCTGATATTTCATAGAATATATTAAGAGATACAGCAAGCTCAAGGTGTTCAAGTAATTCTACCACCTCACACAGAGGTGGAAGTCATAAGCCCATTTCCTGACAACCATGGTCTAGTAGTTCTCAGTAAATGTTAAGAAATCCATCAAGTGAAGCGATGAGTTCAGGTTTTGGCAGTTTGGAAGTTACCAACTGGCAGTGTCCTCACTTCATCCACTCGACTTTTGTGGATCTGGAAGGCCGGCGTCACCCAGCGGCCACAGGAGCACTGGTCCCCCCTCCAGCTGAAGGAGCCCAGCTTTGATGTGCATTTGGGACACAGAAGCTGCAAGAAAAACCCAGGACTCAGTCTTAAGACAGGTGCTCCTGTTGATCTAGTTAAAAACAGGCCAAAAAGCTAAACTGGAAGGGCTCTTTCACCCTGGGGTGTAGCAGACAGCTGTGCTGGCAGAAGGGAGGGTGTGAAAATGCAGGTGCTGGGACCTGGTGGGATTCCAAGATAGTTTTACCAGGGCCCAAAAGACTCGGTCAGTCTGAGACCACTATAGGCTTCTGAAGTCCCACAAATCTTTCTCATAACAGAAACAAACAGCAGATAAACCCTGTCCAACATCCTGGCTGCTGTTGTCAGCTCAAGCAGAGCACCAGCTTGTTTCTTCGTGAATGATTATTTTACATTTAAGAATCTGCCCATAACATGGAAAATTCATGACAGAAAGGCTGGGAGCACCTTGTGCGCGGGTTTTTCCTTTCAGGGAAGAAACAGTTCTGGCTTTGCAAAAAAAACCCCAAAACAACCCAAACAAAACTTCAAAGAATAAAGCTTCACCTGTCCTTCCATTACTCCAAGCAGTGCTGGTTCCATCCATTGCACAGGCTCGATGAAGTAGGAGGTGCACTTTTCCTGGCCATTCCCAGAAAGCCGTGCACAGTCTGTTACCCTCTTGTGGGCAAAGGCTGTCGGTCCCATTCCTTCCATGTGGGACAAAATGCTGGAGCTCCGGAACAGAGCGCGTCTGCACCCCGGGAAAAAAAGAAGTAAAATGGGTTTTTTTAACTGGGCAAATCTACAGACAATTTAAAACTGGGATATGGATCTCCTGACTCTTAAATAAAGAGGAGTACAAATTCTACATTTTTTGATTAGTCTAGAAGGTTAACAAGCACCACTCCAGGGAAAAAAAAAGTTTTGTATTTTGTACTTTAATTTTTTTTTTCCCGCAAACACAGTGTGGAAACTTAGGCAACAGCTCATCCCTGACCTGACAACAATGACAAGCCCATTGATTTACACTGGATATTATTCTCTTGAGTGGCTTTCACAATGATGTTTCAAGGAGAAATACAAAGTATTTTATAAACACGTAAAAATACATATTTTTTATACATATATAAAGTACCTGCATTTCCTGCATCTGTAGAGAACCTCTGTGTTCACAGTTTGACATACAGTGGTAGGATCAACTGCAAAGACTTCTCGGGGCAAGTCTTGAGGTTCTGCAGAGGGGTCAGGACCATGTTGTGAATCGGATCAGCTCAGCCACGCTGCATTCCTGGGAATGAGACAGGACTGCGCCTCTGCCCCAGCCACAGCCTGCAGGAGCCACCTTCTTGCATTTGTTCTCTCACCAATCCCAATATATTAAGCTAAAAACAAAGAAGCCTCATCCCACTATGCCTAAGACTGGGATTTGCTTAATGCAAGGAACTGGGATCTAGACTATGGCCTCAGCCATGGTAAAATATTTTGCTTTATGTTCTTACTTCAACAGAAAGTAAAGACAAAGGAGGTTTCTGAGCAGTTGTGCCAATGTTTTAGTGCCTAAAATACAGAAAGCCTGCAAAAGGCAGCTGGCAGTGACAATGACACATAAAGGGCAACAGCACTGTCACGCTGAGTTTGAAACACTGAGATTTTGCAAGAAAAGCTACAGATTATTATTATAAAATTACACCAATACACAGGTATCTTTTGTGAATTAAAGTACAAAAGTTTACTTCATTACCTGAATTTCAGCTTTATCTCAAGTTTTGCATGTTATTTTTTTCATCACATTGACAGACTTTCTGAGGATGCTGTTTGCTTTACCAGGGATGTAAAAATGAAAAGTATCAAACTGACCTTTAGCATTATTTGCACTTTGCTAAAGAGTGCAGCTCCTTACAGATCTTACTTCCTATCTCTCAAAGGCACATTTTTTCTCCCACTGATGAGCTGGGATTCTCTAGGGCTGTTGTAACATGAATGCTTGCCCCAGCCAAGTCCAGGCGCGGCTGCTTGGAGGGCAACACTCGAAGCCAACCCCTTTTGCCAGGGCCTTCTGCTTTCGTTCCGGGACAGCCTGCTCCCCTCCTCGGGAGACTGCCCCGCGCTTGGCTCCGCGCACCCGCGATGCTCCCACTCACTCACCGGAGAACCTCTCGCTGAGCATCTCCAGCCGGTACCGCTTGTAGAGGACGCTACTGGTGTCCACGGCGCAGCCCATCGCCTCGTAGAGCTTCAGCTGCCGCTGGAAGCCCGGGTTCACCCTGCGGCGGGGGCGAGAGGACAGCGGACTGAGGGGGGCTCCGGGCGGGCGGGCGCGGCGCGGGGGGCGCGGGCGGGGCACTCACTGCGCGTCCGGCTTGGCGGCCCTGACGGCGGCCAGCGCCTCCTCCCAGCCCAGCCCCTGCGTCTTCATCAGGTAAGCGGCGACCACGGCCACGCTGCGGCTCACCCCGGCGTGGCTGCAAGGCAAGGGCGGCCCGTCAGCGGCAGCGCCGCCGCGGGGAGCTCCGGGCCCTGCCGCAGCCCCGGGCTCACCAGCGGACGAGTGCGGCGCCGCCGCCCGCCCGGGCCGCGCCCAGGAACGCCGCGCACTCATCCAGGCGGCTCAGCAGGTCCGCGCCGGGCTCGTCCAGCGCCCGGACGTGCATGGCCCGCAGCCCCGGCACGGCCGGCGGCTCCTCCGCGTCCACCGTCAGCACCGCCACCACCCCCGCCGCCGACAGCGCCTCTGGGGACGAGCACGACTCCGCGCCGCCCAGGTAGAGCCCCGCCAGCACCGGCACCATCCCGCCGGGAGCCGCCATGGCTACGGGAGGAGAGGGGTAAGCGCCGCCCCCGGCACGGCAGCGCTTTCCGTTTCCCCTGGCAGCATGGAAGGAATCATTTCCGTCGTAATCGTCACGCTGCTGTGCGTACCGGTGCGGTTCTCTCCTGGCTGCGTCCAGGCGTCTTTTATTCCCTACCCCTCTATTTCTTTACAAATGCTCAGAAAACAAATATCACAGGATCGGTCAGGTTGGAAGGGACCACCTCCAACCCTCTTCCCTGCTCAAGCCCGGTCGCCCAAGAGCACATGGTACAGGGTTGTGTCCAGACCGTTCTGGAGTATCTCCAGTGAGGGAGACTCTGGACAGACAACACAGAGAATAGAAAATTTCATCTCCCCTTGAAGGTGCTAAATAGAGCTTCAATACTAACTCGCAAAATAGATAAGAGTATAAAAGTAGACACACATCATGCTAAATGTAGCTGCAACCAGTGGATAAACAGATAATGAGGGATATAGTGGCTTTTGTGGCAAAGCCATGTAACAAGAAGCAGCAGCGCATGCCATAAGAGAAGTTCAAGCCAAGGTCATCTGCAACATTGACGGTGTCCGGAAAATCCACAGATGGCCAGAGGTTTACGTCCGCGTAGGAGACAGAGGAGTCCTGCAATTTTATTCGAATAAAGGGAGACAGTCCATTCGGGCACACACCCGCAGGGTTTTTTCTCTCGAGGTTTCTGAAGGCGCAGCCTCCTTTTATCCTAAACTCCCGGCTGCGCATTGCCCTCTTCCTTTTCTCATTGTTGAGGTACAGGGAAGGTACAGCCTTCCTGAACTGCCTACCACATATTCCCCCCTTAGACCTACTACTGTACCCCAAAGTTTAGAAGTTCAGGCTTGTGCAGACTCACTTGTTTGTTTCAGGAGCCTGTCTGGGCTCTGCAATAAACCCATTGCCCAAAGTTAGCAGAGACGGTAAGACCCATTTCAAAGACATTAATACCGACACCTTCAAATTCACCCATCAAACTGTTCATGAAGACATTAGCTTTCCTCTCAGGGGCACTCAGTGGGTGTGACCACCAGAGATGCCTTTAGATGATCCTCTAGGACCATAAAGGACTTCCAGTAGGAGGTGGATGCGTGCAAATTATTTCTAGGAAAAGTGATGTTTCTGTATTAGCTAGGAAGGACACTGCAATGAATATGTGTGGTCATGATGGAATTTTACTCTGGACACACCTAAATTACAGAAGATATTTTCTGTCTGTCCATAATACTCATACGCTCATAATAAAGAATCACTGCTTTCTAATGCTTTAAGTTGTGTTAGAAAGTTGTTTGCCAGCTGTTTTCTGTCTCACTCTATAACCTCTCTACACAACTTGTTCCAGTGCATGGTCACCCTCACAGTAAAGTTCTTCCTCATGCTTAGGAGGAACTTCCTGTGCATCAGTTTCTGCCCATGTCCTCGTGGCTGGCACCAGTGAGAAGAGCCTGGCTCCAACTTCTTGGTTCCTTCTCCTCCCCTCCCACACTTTTTTATCATGGCAAAATGCCAAATTTCATTATAAAGACTTGTGCTGAGGCTCTGTCTGTGGCTGGGACACAGAACCTTGCCCTGTCTCCACTATATGGGATAGAAAAGCATAAAGGCCCTAATTACCATCACTGGGGGAGTTATTCTAGTGCTGCTCCCTGCGAGACATCTGTAGGCAAAACTGCTGCAAAAACATCTGCAGGGGCCTCTGGGATCCTTGCAGGATGCTGAGTAGGCACGGAGGAGGTGAGACTGGCAGTCACCTCAGATCTGATAAGGTGAGACTGAAACCAGGTGCAAAGGGAGATCGTTATCCCATTCCCACAGGAGAGGTGGATGGAGCTGGGGCACCATGGAGCAGCTGTGGTGCTGCAGGAGGAATGGGCCACCACAGAGATGCTGCTGAGGATTCTGCCCACGAGACACTTCCATGCCAGTGCCAGCAGACAGCATGCACCACTTACCAGTCTTGCTGGGAGATGGGCAGTGAGACAGAAGCTTCCAGAGCTGTGGAGTTTCCATGTGCTGCTGGTGCCCACTGAGCACACTGAGACGACTCTTTGTAGTGGAGATGGGCCCCAAGGTTTCCAAGGGTGCAAGGCCACCGCCCAAAGTTTGCTGCCATCCTGCCTCACCTCCCTTGCTTGCCCTGGTGCCTGTGTGATTGTGTGACTGTGCAGCAGTCCAGCTGGCATGCTGCTCCAGGAAAAGGCAAATCCCCTCTTTGGATGGATCAGTTCTAAATTGCATAAACATGATCCAGAGAGTGTGCCTGTATATTTGAGTATGGGGAGTCTCTGACAGCTCTCATTTAGACTATTTAAAGCTACATAAATGCGCAAAACGTCCTCTTGCAGTTGCCACAGCCACCAGTGAGAAACGAAGTGTTTACTGAAAAAGCATTTAAAAATGTAGACAACTTTCCAGTAACAGCAGGGGGAAAAAAGCATGCTGAAAGCAAAGACAGGTGGAAATTAAAACCAGATAAAACTGTGTGTGGACCTTTACTTGTGAAAGCAGATAACAATTGTAGCAAACTACTGTGGGGAAAAACCAGATTATTCATTTCTTGAATGATCTGAAAAAACCCTGCAGACAACTGCAGGTTACTGAAGGGGCTATGAGTTTTACAGCAGGGTGATATTATCCAGGTATTATGTGAATAGTAAGGAGTGATTAATAATCTCCGTTAACCTTCAAATCTGTGAGTATGGAGGGGCAAGCAGTATTGTCTGCAACTAAAACCAGGCAGGGCTTGATGCAGGATCCCAAGAAGCTGGTCTAGTGGTAGTGTTAGCACTGCAGTTATCCACACTTTCTAAAGCCATGGATAATGAGGGAATGTGAAAAAGATGTGATTTCAAACTGAAAAGCTGTAGTGGGGGTAAATACCAACTCCTTGGGGCAGACACCGCTGGCAGCTTGGTACCTAATGGCTTCCCACAACCGAAACTGCCCTCCCTAAACCTCAGTGTTTCTCTGCACCCCCCTTTGCTGTGTTTGCCACCTGCAACCTGAGGCGATGTGTCCTGAATTGGCTCATGAGTCCCAAATTAGAGTAATTTTTTTTTTCAGTCTGATTTGCAAACCCTTGTTCTCCCCCCACCTCCACCTCCCCCCATCATCTTCTCCTCTACCACCGAAAATTGTGATGTTCTCCCCCAGGTTCCAGGAAACCGTGTGACTAATTAAGCAGTTGGGGTGAGCTCAGGTGCAAAGGAAAAGCTGGTCAGATGATGGGCTGCTGCCCACTCACTCCAGAAAGTGCATTCCATCTCTGCATGTGTCTGCCCTGCTGCTTCCTAAGGGAAAGGAAAATGCCAGGCTTCTCTTGGCTGCCTGCTCTGGATCCTCACAGCACAACCAGATTGGCAAAACCGATTTTCCTGCTGTGGGAGCAAAAGCGCCGGGGCCTGGGCACAAGCGTAACGCCCTCTTCCCTCCTAGAAGAATTTGTCTGCATCTGTCATCGCACAGCGGGGTGGCTCTGTTCCTTCAGGCTTTTGGGTAGTTTGGGGCCTGTGCATCAGAGGATTTGTGAGAAGAGTTTGCTGCCCACAGCCCGGGTTGTCAGGGGTGGCACAAAGCAAAGTAGTGGGGACGTCTTTGAAAAGCCATATATGAGAGACAGCAGCTCTGGATTTCTGTGTCTTCCTCACATCTAAATGTAGCAGGAACGTTGCACAGGTCCTGCTGTGAAGGCGCCTGGTAGCATTTCTTACCTCTTGGAGAAAGGGTGTTTTGCTGAGCTCAGAACTCTGGGAACTGGGAAGTCCTCCATGGCAGCATCTCATCCCTTACAGCAGGGAGTTCACAGCAGTCACAATGTCCTTGGTAGCATCCCATCCCTTAGAGCAGGGACTTAGCAGCAGTCACAGTGCTCTTAGCAGCAAATTTAACTTCTGATTTTTGAAAGGCCACTGTTCCCTGCATAACTACACTCTGTGTGTCTGTATTCCCATGTTTACCTTTATCCATGTATCAGGAGGAAGAATTGCTTCATTTCCCAGCAGGAAACCTCAGACTTGCAGAGGCAGCTAGACAAAAAAAACAGAGAAGGAGGCTCACTCTTGATACTCTGCAGGAGGATTTCATCATAGCCCTGTGTGGGTGGGATGTTCCTACCTGTCTCCACACTCTCGGCATCTGCAGACATGCAGTTACTCCACATGTCAGACAAAAAAGAAGAGTTTTCCAACTGCAGATCTGATGCTCAATTACAGAATGGAGCCTGACAGCTACTACTACTGGGTATTAATAACTCTGATTTGTTTTATGGCTTTAACAGCTGTAGCAACCAAGATTTATGATGACACATTACGTTCAGCAATGCATCACATAAGGAAACTAATCTGACAGTGCCAGGTCACTGAGCTGACTTAAAGGCTTTTAAGTGAGTTTCTTCTGCCAGATTTGCTGCCCTATTTACTGGATAAAAAGGAACAACTTGCACTGTTTTAATATAACTCCATACTTGCTGCTGTTTTGGCAGCTCAGAGACTCTTTTTCCTTTGTCACACTGCCTTCCCAGGAGCCAGCAGATCCTTCTTCATTCCCCATCCTCTGTCTGAAAACCCTTTGAAACACGTCCAGTGCTGTGTATCCTGAAGAAGGGTACACCCCAGAAGAGGGGAGGAGGGAGGAAGCTGGGAGGAAACACTGGAGCAACAGGCAGAGATGAGGGATGGAGCAGTTGTGGGAGAAGGGGGAGATGAATTGTCCAAGAGCAGAGGGGCACGGTGGCTGCCAGCACTCAATGTCTTGTGGCAAGATTTTGTCTGTATCCCAGTCACTCTTGGAGAAAGTATGTCTTGCAAAGATTGGGATCACCCATTACTTCTCCCTAGACTTAGAATTAGAGCTGGCAGCAGGACAGTCCTAAATAACTGCTAGATATTAAGATTGTACCCTGGAGCTGTGTCTGGGCCTGTGTCAGCCATGTCAGCAGCCACAACACCTGAGCAGTAGCCCACGATTTTTAATCTCTTGTCTCAGCAGTGGGATGTATATTTCCATGTTTTCTATCCTCATGTCACCGTAATCCACTGCACAGACACAGGTGGATGGATAGCAGAAGGCAGCTTCTCCTTGGGGGTAAATGGGCTTGTTCATTACTCAAAGATGCATTCCTCATCATTCCTGCAATTTATTTAGGAGCCTGGTCCAGCTGGCTTTAATGGCGTTTCCAATTCCCATCCCAAGGACTCTTTGTGTGGCACCCCTGAAAAGCAATTAAAAAGACCAACTTTATTGTCAGAAGGTCTAAGTCCACTGCAGAGAGTACTGTGCAGTGTACTGTTCCCTGACAAATACTCCAGTTCTGCAAGTCAAGATAAAGAAAACACCCTAAAATAGAGCTGAGATACTTCTTTGTGTTTAAAAATATTTTTGTGAAACAAGAACTTTTAAACAAATAAAGTATGAACCTTTGATTAATACTTTAACACCTGTAATAGCAGTATGTGCTGCAGCTTATCTTTGTCTCTACTGGTATCTAATAAATATTCCCAATAGAAAGTATTTCTTAATAAGTACTTCAATTGCTTCCCATGTGGCAACAGAAAATATACTGCCCAAAATCATCAGTTATTGTCAAAAGGCAATATAATTTGAGGCAGAGATCTTGCTGAAGAAATATTCTTAAGAGGTGAGATCATTCACTGTTTTAATCTCCAAGTGAGGCATTTCCTTACAAGTGGCTATGCTTCTCTCATTTGTGCTACTACTTCTCTTTGAATTCCCTATTTCTCTTTCTAATTTTAGAAACATAGGGAAAAAGTGTTGAGAGAGATCTGGATCCTCATGTCCAGCTCCATACCACCACAGGCAACCATATTACATATTTTCTATTCTAGCTACATCTTAAACCTAGTTTTAATCCCTTACCTCCTGCAAGGCTGCAAGGCTCTGAAATCATGATTATCTCATTGAACAACGAGATGGTAACTTGCCTCAAATCTGATTCTTGTGTCAATGTTATCCTATAATTTAAGTAGGTAATTTTGTTTTCTGTTATTTATTCCAGGGGGGAATATTGGAGTAAAATAAATAATTATTTAACCCATCCCTATTCCTGCTCATCTTTGGCTTTGTTGGTGAAACACAGCAGGTCTGTTGTGTTTGCGAGGCAAAAAGGAGCTTTCCAGTTTCCTCATTCAAGGCCAGCTCTTCTCCATATGTTTGCAGGTTTTAATTCATCTTTCTTGACTGTGTATGGCCAAACAGTATAACAGATGTAGTGGCGATTTTTTTTTTCCAATCCTTTGTAAGTATTTTTTTTACTTCTGTTAGGATTATGTCAGCTGGCCTGTCCTAGGTTGTGTTGATTTCCCCCTTCCCTTCTATTGAGTCCTGATTATCCTAACAAAAGGCAGATACCCCTCTATTTGATGAAATGTTGTGTTCTCAGCAGAAATTGTAACTTTTGCCCCCAGAACGCACGATCTCGCACCCTGCACTATTAAACCACCAGCTGATTTTTATGACACTGCCTCTCCAAGTTGATTCCCCTCCAGTCATTCCATCATCCTTGTTGGTGTGCACAGAGCCTCCCACATCCCTCCAGCCACAGTTTCCAGTAGCAGGCTGTTTCAACACTGCTGTAACTCCTTGTGAGCCTGTCCTTGTAGGTTCTGGATGAGAGCCTGTTTGGCTGTTTCCAGTCGAGCACCACAGAGAACTCTTTGGCAGACTTGGACGTCTGGGATCTCTGCTGACAGCTGCTCTGTCTGGGACAAGGTGCCTTCGGAAAAGCCCTGTTGTATTTCAGTCAGCTCTTCATCATAGCTCCCAGATTCACAGAATCACAGAATCAATTATGTTGGAAAAGACGTTTGAGGTCATCGAGTCCAACCTATGACCAAACACCACCATGTCAACTAGATAATGGCATTGAGTGCCCCATCCAGTCCTCCTTTAAACAACTCCAGAGATAGTGACTCCATCATCTCCCTGGGCAGTCCATTCCAGTATCTAATCTCCCTTTCAGTGAAGAATTTCTTCCTAATGTCCAGCCTGAACCTGACACAGCTTAAGACTGCGTTGTCTTCTGTCACTTGTTGCCTGGGAGAAGAGACCGATCACCACCCTGCTACATCCTCCTTTCAGGCGGTTGTGAAGAGCGATAAGGTCTCCCCTGAGCCTCCTTTTCTCCAAACTAAACACCCCCAGCTCCTTCAGCCGCTTGTCATTGGAGTTGTGCTCCAGATCCTTCACCAACTTCGTTGCTCTTCTTTGGAGTCGCTCCAGCCCCTCAACTTCCTTCCTGAACTGAGGAGCCCTTTGAAAAGTTTCTATTTACATGGAAGAGGGGACCGGGAATCGTCCGCTGGGCGTGTATGGAGCTCTCGGGGCGAGTCCCCGAGGCGGCGGGCGAGGGCTCCGGGGCCGCCCCCGTCCACTCCCCGCCCCGAGCCCGCGGGGCTCCCCGGGCAGCGCGCCCGGACCGGCGGCCAGAGCCGCCCCCGCTGCGGCGGGAGGGGAGGGCCAGGCCGGGCCGGGCCGGGCGGGGCGGGCCGGGGCGGGGCGGGGCGGCCATGGAGGGCCATAAAGGGCGGCCGCGGGCAGTAGCGGGGCTGGCGCGGTTGCTCCGGGTGAGCGGCGGGGCTGAGGTGAGCGGCGGGGCCGGGGCTCCTCTCCTCTCCGCTCGGCGGGGCTGAGCCGGCGGGGCGGGCGGGCTCTCCTGGGAGCGGCGCTTCCGTGCCGGCTGTGGGTGTTGGAGGCGGCGGGACGCGGCTTCACCGCTCGCTGAGGGGATGAGCGTCCCGCGAAGAGAGCTGGACCTGCCGCCCTCAGCGCCGCTGGACTCCGCGGGGACAGGCCCGTGGAGCTTTTTGGGTGTTGTGTCAAATTATATGTCTTACAGGAGAAAGTTGCTGCTGCAGGGTAAGGCACTTTGTCGTGACCAAGGTGAAGGCTCTTTTTTGGCTCTGATTTGAGCGTTGTATTCAATGCTCTTTACTCAGTGTTAAAGATGGGTAGTGTCTCCTGCCTCCGTAGTGGTTTTCTTCCCAAGGAGTGAGCATCCTCAGGTGTCAGATCTTGTGAAGGGAATGGCTGGCAGTGAAACAATAGGTGTGTGAGCTGTTATCATCCCGAATATGCTGGAGTCGCTAGGAATCTGTTGTCATTAATGTAAACCTTGCTGAGTAAGCAAACACAAATGATTTGGGGGCGAGAGGCTTTGGAGATTGACAGCCTGAGAATTAAGCTCTCCACTGAACTAGAAATTAAATACTTTGCCTTCCTCCCCCCAAGGGCAGCAGTGTGTATTATTCTCCTAGGTGAGGGTCACCAAGCAGAACCAAGTGTGTGTGGTGGGGTTGGAAGCACTGGTCCAAGTCCTTTCTGCTCACTGGGTGAGTGAGCTGCATGTGTTGTCTTGGCTGCAAGAGAGGGGTACAAATGAGAAGGAGGAGAGGGAATAGTTTTAGAGGTAGTAGCTGGAAGCACTTGCAGCTTCAGTTAGAAGTCATGGGAAGACTCTTGTGTTCTCTAGTGATCTGAAGGATTTAATGGAAATACAGTGAATTTACAAAGGAAATATACTTTAATGTGCTTGAACTGCCTGAGAGCAGCTGTTGGCAGGCTTGATGCTTTTGTGTTTATGCTGTGTAGGAGCATTAACAATTGAGCTTTAAGAACCTTTTGATTTGCCCTAGATTGATCCTCTTGCAAATCAAAGATTTGTTTTGTGCCTGCTGGTGCTGATGTGATCCACAGCAGCAGAGTTTGTAATGCAGCAGCTCATGCTCAAGGACAGAAGCTGCTTCCCCAGAAGCGTTTTAACCTCACTCTGTACTTGCTCTAGGATTTGACTCTCTTCATCTGAAGAGGTGGCAGGTCAAATAAGTTACTCAAAAATTAAAAGCTGGAAAAGGAGAGGTCTGAGATGACAATAGCTGCTCTTTGAAACTTGCTTAAGAATGTTCCATGCGCTGTGCTGTTGCATGCTAGGAAATTATAGGGTTTGTTTTTTCATTCTTGGTAGGCAAGAATTAATTTGCTTGAGTTTGACTAGTCTGACCTTGGCAGCTGCAGTCTTCAGGAGTACTTGGGGGAGAAGAAGGTGAGGCCTCAAATAGTCTGTAGCTGTCAGGAAGCACCTGGCTACATAGAAACCTGGAACACTTAAAAAAAGAAACTGGTATTAACATCAGTTTGAGTTGCATGACTGTAGAACATCTGTAAGTATCTACATGCTACGAAAGACAAGTGACTTAAGAAGACTTGTCACAGTTAATCAGATCATTCTCTTGTGCTTAAAATGTTTAGACAAGGCTGTGGCCAAGTCTGATTAGTGAGATTCTGGGTGTTAAAAGAGTAACATGAACTTGATACACATCATCTGAATTTGTCCCAGATCTTAAAATCTTGTTTGCCTTTCACAGATGAGCAGAAGTTGGGGAAGTATGAATATTTCCAAAAAGGTGGTTTGGTTAGGCAGTGTCTCTGAAGAAGGGTAAAGAGTTGCCTACAAAGACTGTAATGCCCATTGAATGTTGTTACCTGACTTTGCAGCTGAAATTCTGCCCAGGATGTTGAAGAACTGCATCTTTTTGCAGGAGCAAGATGTACTTGGCCTTTATCCTGTGAGCGATAGGTGCTGGATTGTCCAGAAAGAAAATAGTTCTATGGAAATGAAGAAATCTTGTATCTCTGGCATAATTTAGGAGATATCAGTGGACTGGATGTCCAAGCCCTGAAACTAACACCTGAGGGTCTTCTATGGTTGTGTCAGTTGGAGACAGCCGTTTGAGCTTTATATGCATTATGAAACAACTTCAAAGCCTAATTTTCAGAAGTGCTTCACAGCTCATCTCACTTCAGCTGGTCCTGCTGATGACCTTAGCCTTAGGTAAACCTTGTGTCATCTTTGGTAATTTCTGTTTGACACAAATGACTTTCCTGAAGTAACTCTACCTCACCAAAAAAAAGAACAATGGCAGCTGATTTTTTTTTTTTTTTTTTGCCTGCACCAGTAGAAAAGCTGTGTCTCATTTCAGGTGAAAGGATTGCTGGTAATCATTAATACATAGAGTTATTTCTTTCTAGTTTGGGTCTCTGTGAATGAATGGAAGAACAGAGCCTAGGAAGCACAAACAGAAGGTCTGACTTCTTTTCTTTTTATGTTCTACCTCCGTACAGTTTCTTTGGAGAAGAAAAGCCCTGAGATGGCAGGCAAAGGAAGTAGCACAGCAGACTCAATGTCCTGCAGTGTGCTGAACTGGGAGCAGGTCAGCCGTCTGCACGAGGTCCTTACAGAGGTGGTGCCCATCCATGGGCGGGGGAACTTCCCGACACTGAAGATAACTCTGAAGGACATTGTCCAGACGGTCCGGAGCCGGCTGAGGGAAGCAGGCATCGTTGTCCACGATGTCCGTCTGAATGGTTCTGCAGCTGGCCATGTCCTGGTCAAGGATAATGGGCTGGGGTGCAAAGACCTGGATCTCATTTTCCAAGTTTCTCTTCTAAGTGAGGCAGAGTTTCAGTTGGTTCGAGATGTGGTCTTGCGATCCCTCTTGAATTTCCTGCCGGAAGGAGTAAGCAAGCTGAAAATCAGTCCCGTGACCCTGAAGGAAGCCTACATCCAGAAGCTGGTCAAGGTGTACACAGAGACTGACCGTTGGAGCTTGATATCGCTCTCCAACAAGCATGGCAAAAATGTGGAGCTTAAGTTTGTAGACTGCATACGGCGACAGTTTGAGTTCAGTGTGGACTCGTTCCAGATCATTCTGGACTCCCTGCTCTTTTACTATGACTACTCAGAGACTCCCATGTCGGAGCACTTCCATCCAACTGTGATTGGGGAGAGCATGTATGGAGACTTTGAAGCAGCTTTTGATCACCTCCAGAACAAGCTGATAGCTACCAAAAATCCTGAAGAGATCCGAGGTGGTGGGCTACTGAAGTACAGTAACCTCTTAGTACGAGACTTCAGGCCCATGGATAAGGACGAGATCAAAACTTTGGAGCGCTACATGTGCTCCCGATTCTTCATAGACTTCCCAGACATCCTGGACCAGCAGCGCAAGCTGGAGACCTACCTCCAGAACCACTTCTCCAAAGAAGAGAGGAGCAAGTACGACTACCTCATGATTCTGCGCAGGGTGGTGAATGAAAGCACCGTCTGCCTCATGGGACATGAGCGAAGGCAGACTCTCAACTTGATTTCTCTGCTGGCTCTCAAGGTGCTGGCGGAGCAGAACGTCATCCCTAATGCCACTAATGTAACCTGTTACTACCAGCCAGCACCTTATGTCAGTGATGCAAACTTCAGCAATTACTACCTTGCAAGTGCCCCTGTGCTGTACAGCCAGTCCTACCCCACTTGGTTGCCTTGCAATTGATCGCTTCCCTCCAGTGCTCCAGGGTGTTGGCTACTGAAAGCCTGGAAGCTGAGTGTAAATACAGACAAATGATAACTGTCAGTTGGATGTTCTCTAATGGAAACATGACTGTATCAGACTGTCCATTTCCTGGTGTGCAGCGGGATTATGCAGCCAGGTGACCTGCTATGAACCTTTCATTGTATCTCTACAAATGCCAAAATGCCTTATTACCTCTTCATTGGGAGAAGAAAACCGGCAGCCAAACGTTAAGAGGACCAGTTAAGAAACTTTGTACTAGCTCTGGAAGTGGCTGTTAACATGTGATCTAAGTGGAGTATTCAGTAAACCGGGTTGGCTAATCGACTGTAAAATGCCTTAAGCAGAAGCTGCTCCTGGAGTAGCAGCAAAGCTTTGCTTTCTATTCCCTAACCTCATTACTCTTCCTCAGTCCAAGTTCTGGCCAAATTTTTCTTGAACTAATTGTGCCAAGACTGGGCTCATGTTATGCTTGGGCCGCTTTTACTTTGTCTGTGTAGAGCTGGTAACAGTATGGATACTGTCTGTCTTGTAGAGGACATAAATGTTGTTTGCTGTAGTGCCTATGGATATGTGATCCTGCCTTGAGTTCAAGATTAATTTATTGGAAGTTGAAGATAGTTTAGTAAGTCTATTCATAAAGCATAAGCTGGTTAAATTTTTCCTGACTACAAAAACTTGGAAGGTGGCATTTCTAAAAGTGCACCAAAACACAACCTAAAATTTGGTAATGTGAAAAGCCCTTGAAATGAGGAATTGAAGTTTTAAATAGAATTGGAGCCACAGTTTGAACACTTAACTTGGAAAAATATTCTTGAGTCCAGCATCAAGCTAAAGCCTTTTCTGACTGTCTTTCAAAACAATTTTGGCACGGTTGGGAAGTAGCACAGCTCTTACTTTGGGGTTTGACTGGATTTTCTTCCTCACAGGTCCACAGCCAAACGAACAGAAACCCTAAACAAAAATCCCAAGCCACTATAAATTGCAGGATTATGTGCACTCCTGCCACAGTACCAATTCTGGAAGTGCCTCCTAAAATGAATTTCTCATTGTACAACTTCAGGCAGGTCCTGAAGGTTTGCCTTTCTGTCACCACTGAAGGGTTGAGCTTACTGTGTTATCACTATCACCTGGTCACTGCATGAGACAGCATTTTGAGTGGTTAGGGTAAAATTCTTCCTTCTTATCACTCTTAACCCTCAATTGAAGAGATGTACAAGCCCTAAGCAAAGCTCTCACAGAAGCTGTGTTGAAAGCCTGGGCCTGAGTTCAGAATAGTCTCTGGAAGAGTATGCACTCCTTTGGAGGTACAGGGGGCTGATCTTCCTGAACAGTGTGTGCTGAACTTGCTGTTTTGAGGCGCCTGGCCTTTATAAGGAAGGTTAAAAATCCCTCAGTTATTTATATAGTGGTGTTATTAACCAGATGATTTTCACTGAATTATAATAGTAAAATACATATAGCAATGCTCTTGAGTTCCTTTTGTTTAACCAGAGACATAGACTAGAAAGGCAAATCTTAGAGCTATTTATTATGTGCTGGTGCAATATTCAAGAATGCTTCTTCACTGAATCTTTTTTATTGCTTCTATAACTATTTATTACTGTTTCTGCAAGCTTGTAAGACCAAAGTGCCTGATCCAACAAATGATTAAGGCTTAGAAGATAAAGCAGAAAGCAGGTGGAACACCAGTGGTTGGTTGCCAATCAAGGTGGAAAACAGCAGCAGTGCTTTTCTTAAATGACAGTAAAAGTTGCCTGCTCCTCATAGGACCAACAAATTCTTTCCACTTTTCATAACTGCTTCATAAAGACTTTCTCAACAGAGCAGTGAGACTACTTCTCTCTTCAGGCTTCTTTTAGTTTAGGAAGGCAGGGAGAGATGCAATTTACAAAGTGGACTGTATGTAGCCAAGCAGGCTTTAGCTTAATTTCCTGAACAGTTTTGATAGTAACTTTGGTAGCAAAACCACAAATAATTTGGTGGATTATATTGTGGGGCTTTTTCATTAAAAGCTTCCTGATTAGTCAGCCAAAGGACCTAAACTTGAAAACAAACCTGGCCTTTTTCATTAACTGTGGCCTGGACTTGGTATGGTTTATAGACAAGACATCTGTCATCCAAGACTTTGACTTTTTAAAAACTAACATGATGCCAGTGTTGTCATATGTGTTAAACTTAGTGCAAGTTCCCTGCTGGAATGTAATCCTAGGCAAGAATAACTCCTGCATGCAAAGCAATACTTGGCCTAGTATAGAGTGTCACCAGAAAGAAGACTTAAGAGTTTGTAATTGCTGCCATCTCTTGCATAGATGTGCTTGAAGCCAACTTATGCTATAGCCATTGTAGAAGTGAATGGTTGCCTAGAGGGGCTTAGACTCAGGTATCTGCCTTCTGTGATGTCGTGGATGTTCTTTAGGAACTGTTTTTGTGAAGTGCTGAGATGCTTGGGAGGAGTCCTCACTAGCTGGAAACACAGACTTGTTTTGCTAGTCTTTAATGCCTTGGCTGCTGAACATCAGGCCAGGTGCATCTCCTGGAAAAGGAAATGCTAGAGAAGGAAAAAAGGCTGAACTGGATTCCTAGTGAGATAGAGCTATGGGGAGGTTAAGTTTCCTGCCATAAGTGTTGGGCTTTTGCTGATGTAACTTGGTGCTGAGGCCTCTGGGGAAGCTGCACACTGAATTGGTGCTCTCCGAACAGCTGAGTGCCTGAGTTTGGGTTTTGCAGGATTCTTGAGTTCCCTGTCTGGTTAAGATGCTCTGGCACATGGGGAATAGTGATGCTTTGTAACCTGGCTCTTAGATACTAACCTCTGGAATGGTTAAATTGTATCCTGAGGCTGCACACTGCCTGCTGCATTGACCCTGGAGTACCAGTGGTTGATGGGGCACCGCTTGTTCAATTCCCTTACAAATAATCCTGGTTTAGCAGGTAAAGCTGGGGTACTTGGTAGCTTTTCATTACTGTGCTGCAAGCAGCCTACCCTTTTCTGTTCTGGGTTCTCGGGGCAGCTTGATGGTGCAGGTGGCAGTGGCTTGAATTGCTGTGGGTTAGCTGCTTTGAGTTCAGCTTTATAGTGACCCCTATAGCAAGGGGTAATTTGAGAATGAGCACTAGGTAAAAGTGATGACCCTAGGCCAAGTCTAGGATGCCTGCTTGATTCAGTCACCCCTCAGTACTAATAATGCCTCTGCAAACCTGTTCTAATCTCTTGTGTGTCATGTGGAGGTTAGAGAGAGACTGCTGTACTTCAGACTCTTGCCTGATACATTCCCTCTGGGCAGTGGCATTAAAACAAAGCTGCAGGAACACTCAGTGCATCATTCCTCAGGATCAAGCTTCTACTAACTAGGCTGTGGTACAAAATAGCTGTTTTCTTCGTGTAGCTTGTCCACTGCTGGACAAAACCAGTCTGAGGTTAAGCCCTTGTTGACAACATTTATTGCCAAGTTCCCCATGACTTGCAGTTTATTGTTGCAACTTTCTCACCGTAAGATAGACTTTTTTATTTGATACAGATGCTACCAAGGAGACCTGGTAGAAGACTATGTTTTAGTCACAGGTAAAATCCCTGTGCTGATCCATGGTCACTGTGACAAGTTGTGAGCTGAAGTGTAGTTTGTGCTTGATCTGCTAGAGATTTAATTATTGCAGTGTTTGTCCTCAGCTCAGTCAATCACTGAGCTGGGGGTCTAAGACTACTGCTTGCTTCTGAGTAACCATTTTTCGAAAGATCCTCATGCTTTCACATTAATCAACTCCTTTACAAAGCAGTAGGTAGTATTGAAATCTAGTCCAAATACCTAAAGCTTTTTATTGAAACTTCAAGTTCCATATTTTGGACTTGAGTTCTGGGGTTAAGCATTTGGTGTGTGCCTAGGCTTTGTGGGTTCCTGATTCCTAGAATAACCACTGATGTTGGTAGTGATCTCTGCTTGGCACTAGATGAGTAGTTGGGAAAAAGCCTCTTAGAAGAGAACCTGGACAAATTGCCTTAATTCCAAACTGTCAGTGTACTACTGATGGTACTTGTTTCCTAGTCCTCTCACTCAGCTGTCAGGATTCTGTAATTGTTAGGCGCAGGAATAAGGGGTAAGTTGACCACAGCCACCGGCAGCTTGGTCTAATTTGGGCATTGGGAGAGCCAAATGAATAATAAAACTTCTAGCCCTCACATCAAAGTCTTACTCAATTGTTTCTTGAATACAGTTAAGTGTATTTAATAAATGTTCTTTCTTTTCAGTGGAGCTAGATGTAGAGTGGGACATTGGTCAGTAGTAGAGACTTTGGGGGGAATGGTTGGAGCACTCTGCTTTTTCTCACTTAAATGCCTGGATTGGGCTTGTCTCTCTGAATAAAACTGCACTTCCCATTGAAATTTAGAAGCCCTTTTTTTCCTGTGTTTATCTTATTTTTTACTATTAAAAGAAGTCAGCTCTTGGAAAACCTGTGTCTCATATCTTTGAAAGAACTGAGTTGATTTTTTTTTTGTTGTTTTTTTTTTTGGTTTTTTTTTTTTTTTTTAAATTTCTCCCTCTTCTTTTAGCTGGCAAAATAGGGAACTAGAAATATCTGAATTTGTGATGAGCCCAAATGTGAGATTGGTCACAGTAACTTTGTCTACTGTTCTGCACTGTGGTATTCCCTTGTCATCCTTGGAAATTGGGGTTTGGACCTTAATGATGCTGAAATTCTTGTGCAAATAAACTTATGTTAAACAACTCTTGCCTCAAGCTATTTTTGCATCTAAATAATGCTGACAAAGTATCTGTAGAGCTTATTGTCCAGTGGGTGTGCAGGTGCACTTGTGAGGTGAGTAATAGTGTGGGGTACACAGTAATGCTCGCTTTAAATGTTATTCGAGGTACATTTTTAATATCTGCCTCAACTTATTGAGGATTAGTCAGTTAAGTGACACATGGTTAATCTTTCATTTTCATTATAGAGACAGCTCCTAGAGAACCATTTTTCCCTGTCTGATCATCATCTGGTCTTCCATTTTCAGACATAGTGAAACACAGACCTAGACCTGTTAGGTAGGGTCTGGTCTGAGCTAGAGCCTGCCAGTCTGTTCTGTGACACACTCCATTTTATCTGCTACTGCAAACTTCAGCTCACGATCCAAGGGGGCCAGAAACAAAGTCAGCAATTGTTCTTCAGGTTATTTACAGGTTGAAAGCCTTTACTTTCACACTGTCCTAAATGCTGATGCTACTATTAACCAATAGTCAGTGGGAGCTGAGCAGGCCAAAGCTAGGTACAGCTAGGCTCCTATGGCAGTCCACTTGCTGCTTCTGCTCTAGAATAAAGAATAAATGTTCTTAAAATTGTGTTTGCTTCTAATCCCCTCCAGAGTTCAGACAAACTCTAGCCTCAGTAAAGTATTGCTGGAGAAATTCCAGTCTCCAGGACCTTGTAACACCTGCAGTGGAAACTTTTGTGGAATTTAGAGGCAGTATGATCCCATGGAAGTAATCATGAATGTTGTGTAGTCCCTTTTCCAGATCTAATTGCTTCCCTATGAGCTTAAATAGAGAACTGATAATGCAGCTGGGCAACACAAACCATCTGCTTGTTGCGTGAGGCTCTCTTACCTTAGCTCCTGTTTGTCACACCGTGAAAGCTTCAGAGTTATTTTGGGTACCACCCTTATGTTTTTAGAATACTAAGCTCAGCTTTGCAGGGTCAGGTAGTGAAACAACAAAATAGCTGTGCTTAGGCAAGTGGTGCTAGAGTAATCTGTATGTTCCATATAGAGCTTGTATAATGGTAAACATTCAGAGGAACTAAAGAAAGATGGTTTTGCTCTATTGCAGTTGTATTGTTAGTGAAAATAAGTATCCTGTTCTGGTGTATCTGCCAGAACTCTGCCTTCTCCATGCTGTGCAAGGTGAGCTCAGTGTTGTCATGGGCTGTGAGGCACTAGACACATGGTATTCTATATTATTGTCATTATTCTGTCAGGTGTATTATTTTCTCCTTCTGTGATGGAATAATTAATATTTTTGAAGTCGCAGTATTCAAAGTGCCCTTACAGAGACAGAATAATTGATCCTACGAGAGAAAAAAATCTGTTAATTCCTGCTTATTTAATATTGCTTATTACATATTAATGTGTTTAGTTCATCAATACATTAAGTACCTGCAGTTGCCATTTTCAGCAATAAAATAGCATTTTTGTTTATCCAGCACATACCTCTGGAACATGGGTATAAACCATAGCAGTCATGTAGCAGTGCTGTGATCTGTTCTGCTTCATCTTGATGAGTTCCACATCCTATAGGCAAGGCTGCCCAGCCAAGGGACTATTTAGCCTGCCAAAGCTTAGTGATATTCCTCCTAGGAAAGGGTTGAGTCATCATGCTGGAAAAAGTGAGTGTTGACATAACTGTACAAAGCAGCTGCTAGAGCTGAAGCTGGTAGTTTATGTGTACATTAAGGAATCCTGTATATTTGTCAGTGTTATCCCATTGACCCTTGGTTAAGTGGTTTAATTAACCAGCAGGAATGAGTTGTCTAGGCTGTGCTGCAAAATGCTGGGCTGTTTTTCTCACTGCTAAGTAGATTAGAAGACAGTCCATGTCACCCCACTGCTTGGAGAATGGAGTAGTGCAAACTCTGGGAGGAGTTTGGCCAAGACAGAGGACTGGCTGGTCTAGTCTGTGTCAATAACCTTTTGTCACTGAGAAACCGCTGTAGAAGCTCCTGCATACTTCAGGAGTCTCCCAAGGCTTGGTTGCACCTCGAGCAAAGGGAAAAATGTCCCCTCTTGAAAGAGAAGGCTTGAAGTGTGACAATTCTAATTTAGTCACTGTCCCCATGCAGCAAGGCAAATGTGAGTGTGCCAGATACGTGGAATGTGGATTACACCCACAGACTGGTGCCTTCTTACTCTGGAACTGACTGTTCACCTGCAACAATTCCCTTCCCTGCCCCCTCTCTATTGCTTATCTGAAAAACTTACTCTGAAACCTGTATCTGAGTGTTCCCCTCTGAAAGTTAGTGCCCTAAGCTTGCCCTAAAGATAGTGGCAGTTCATTGTGTACTGGGAGAACCTGTTCTAATATTTGATTTTGGTCATTACTGAGAATTTCAGTTGCATTTTCACATTGAGCTTTGGGCTTCATCTTTGGTCTGTGGATTGTTGCATCCTTATCAACCATGATGAGAAGTCCCAGAAAGTCTCCTGCTATCCACTCATCTCCTCAGTTCTTGGATGAACTGCAGAAAATGGGCACTTGAAGCTTTATGTTGTGTATATTGGATTCAGGAGCTGAAAACATTTTCTTCTGTAACATTGTTGTTCCTGTTCCTCATAGCCAAGCAGGAGTTGTTAGCCCAAAAAATGGTGCTTGGATTGCTTCTCAACCCCTTGATGTTTGTGTCCACAAACTCTGCCTGCCATTTTTACCATGGCATTGTGGCATGCCAAGTGCTTGTGCCAAGTCAGTTATCCATAGTGATTTCAAATTCCATCT
Organism: Brachypodius melanocephalos; assembly: GCA_013398615.1. NCBI lineage: Eukaryota > Metazoa > Chordata > Aves > Passeriformes > Pycnonotidae > Brachypodius > Brachypodius melanocephalos. The sequence continues at coordinate 5,338,521 of VZSR01001342.1, forward strand.
GCTGCTTTCTGAGGCAGCCTCTACCATCTGCTATCAACAACATCTGCGCTCCTGGTTTCCAGATGTAGTGCTTTGTACTTGGGAGTATTAGAAAAACATTTTGTCTGAATTCTATGAGCAAATTCTCACGAAGTGGATAGGCAGAGTAACTCATCTTCATTGTTTACTACCGTGCTGTCTTCAGTGTTGTGTGGTTCTCACAGTTCTGCATTGTTCTTGCATACTGAAGGGTACATGATGTGATTGTGGGCACTTTGAAACCTGCAGGTGGTTTAAAACCAGAGTCAACACAAAGTCCACAGAGGTACTGGATGCAGGTTATTTTGGGAGTTTTTATTTATTCTGCAAATACAGAGTAGAGACAGCAAAGAAACCTTATATTCTGTCAGTGCTTAACAGCAACTCCTCAGTCCTTTCTTCTGCACCCCCACATCTAAAACTCTGCAGTTACAAGTGTCCTTGGGGCTTACTATCTCATTACTGTTTTTACTTACTGTTAATAAGGAATAGATGGGCAGTCAAAGGGTCTTTGGTTTGGCACAACTGAAGTGCTCCATGTTTCTGCTCTTGTCATCACATCTGTAACTCATCACAGTCATCTGCCTGTCTTGCTGCTCGTGTGGGGTTCCCCAAATGTTGCACAGCTCAGACTCATTGCCAGGACTGATGTAAATGTCTCAATCCCCAGGAGTTTCGTTCCACTTTGTCTTCCTGGGCAGCTCTTCTTAAGGCTGGGACAAAGTGAGTTATTTTGGGGCTAAGGGCCTGCCATAGGCACAGTCCAAATTCCCTGTGACACCAGTGGGAGTTTGTCCAGTGCTGTGAGGGATTTGCTAACAGCCTGGCAGACCTGAGTGACATTGGTTCCTGTGTTACAGCTGTCCTGCTGCCCAGCTGCACAGGGCTGTGTTTCTCCAGCCCTGTTTGACCAGTGGAAGCAATGTGTGCAGATGGAGCTCAGCCTCCGGCATCAAATTCATGGAGTTATTCCAGAGAAATGCTGCTCACAGGAAAAAATCCCCCCAGTGTCTGCTTTGGAGCAGAGGAAAATTTGAATGTGGAGTAATATTCCAGCTAAAGAAGTGCATGCCTCAAATTGGTGGTTAGCCTCCCTCCTTGCAGCACTTCTCTGGTAGAAGGAGAATTCCTATTTAATGCTGTTTCCCAGACCATGGGCCCTGAAGAGAGGCAAAAGCACATTTTGGTAACAGAGGGACCTGCTGGCAGGGCCAGGAGTGGATATTTTAGAAGCCCTGCCTGTCGATGGGGTGGGAAGGGAAAGGGAGGCTGGATTGTATTGGGACATTTCAGAAATCAAATAGAAGGATTCAGGTTTTAAAAAACCCCACACAGGTGAACCAGAAAACTGACAGAGAAGTGTTCCATCTTCTTGCAAGCAGGTCTGACCTCGAAGTGCAGCAGCATGCCAGCAGGACTAGCAGTGGGGCTGTGTTATGCCCTTGCTTAGGGTGCTCTACAAGTATGATTTGTAACTTTTTGCAATACTCAATTGCAAAATAAACCGTGGTAAACGTGCTCTTCTGTTATCATGGGCTACACCTGGCTCTCAGCACTTTTGGTGGGAGCTGTGGCCTTCAGAATGCTCAGCCAGATTTTTGTTGACTAGTTAGAAATAAAAGATTTCTGTATGGGTATAATTGCAACTACAGTTGTGAGTTTCAGTTGACCAGGACTTGAATTTTAGTTTTAATTGAAGTACCAGGTTTAGTTTGGGTTTTTTTTTAAAGGAAATTTCTTTCATGAATAAGAGTTCATTTACTAGCAATGTGATGCTTGATAAAACTGTCTTGCTGTGAAACTGCTCGTGAAGTTATAACTTTTAAGCCCAGAACAGCAGTTTTTACTTTGAACGTGCTTGCTTCCTGGTTGCTGGTTTTACTTACTGCTAATAATGAATATATGAATAGTGCAAGGATCTCTAGATCACCTCAGAGATCATTTGACTGATTTGCAGTATTATAACACCATGTCATCATCAGAGAGTTTATGTCCCCTGCAGCCAAAAGGTCCAGATCCCAGCCCTCATGGAAAAGTGCTGCTACAATGCGCTGTAGTGGTCTAGACTTGAATAAGAGAAAAACTGCAGAAAAAAAAATTAAACCTGTTTGTTGGAAGGTTGTTTCATTTTGTTTTTGTCATTTGTTTGTTTGATTAGGGTTTGTTGTTGTTGGGGGGTTTTTGTTTCTTTTTTTTTTTTTTTTTTGTGATGACTGTTCTTCAGGCTGTTGCAGGCATGCTTGATAGATTTCAATCCATGTTTAATTTGTGAGAGGACCATCCCTCTCAGAGGAGGAGGAGGTTCATTTCTATACACATTGCATTGTAATACATCACAAATAGGCTGCAGTGTAACAGCACTGGCTTGTGGCACTGCTTGAAACAGTCTGACAGCCTAAGTGGCCGAATTTTGCATCCATTGAAATGACACTACTTCAAAAATTGTATCAGAGGACTGAGAAACTGCAGGAAGGTGTTTGATGTTCATGTGGCCAGAGCTGTCTGAAAGGCCGTGGTGCCCAAACTTCCTCTTGAGGAGAGGATTTCTGTGCATGGGGCATTTTAGGGAGGGCCTGGGGTGCTCCTGGGCACTGAGCAGCAGCACAGGGGCCTTCAGTGCCCTGCCACAGTCACTGCATAATGATGTGAAGTAAGTGTCAACTAAACCTTACCTCCAAATGATGTGAATTAAATGGCAAGTTAAACTTTGCCCCCAAATTTAATCAGGCTCCATAGAAACCTAACATACTTTTAAATTTTTTCCTGTGGTTTAATTTCCTTTTTATTTCCGTAGCAATGGATTCTTGGGAATCCAGACATGCCAGAGTGCTGGCAGTTCACCTAGACTTTAACCAAATCTTTATTCTCACACTATTGAGTGAGCAGAGAACACAAGCATTGAGTAAACAAGGTGTAAGTGCTCTATAAATGTTATAAACAAATATTTAAAGAGTGGGTTTAAATGTATAGAGGATCCTTATTACTTATTTTATTCTTTGTTAAACACTTATTATATCTTTAAAGGGCTAAAATCTTACTTCCATTAAATAGTTGCCATTTTGATTTTTCTTCAGGTAGGTGCTGTTCGTAGCCCGGCTCCCAGATATCACATGGAGATTCCTGTCACAGGTGATAAGAACAGCAAAATGTAGGTATGACTGTTATTCAGGCTAATGTTTTACTTCCTGTGCTCCAAAGTGAAGATAATTATATTTAAAAAAAAAAAAATCTCTTGAAATATTGCAGAGAGTCACAGCAATAATTTTCTTTCACAAAAGAGTATTTATATAAATTCTTTTCTTTAAAAAGATGCATTGAAGCAAGCCTAGGGGTTTATTTTGGCTATGAGTTCCTGACTTACAGCCACCTAAAATAAGCTGCTTTGGCATTTCACAGAGTGTTGTGTCCTGTGCCGGGGGTCACTGTGAGGGGAGGCAGCCCCTGGTGTCAGTGCATGGCTGCAAAACCTATCTGGGGCTTTTCTGCTTCTTGGCACTTTGGCTTTGGGTTATCTGGGACCTGAACTCAGCCTCTGGTTAACCTTTACAGCGTTTCTTCTTATCCCAAACTGCTAGAAATATGACAAAAATACCAGGAATTTTCTTTCAAGCCCAGTGGAGGCATGTCACCCTTTCTTGTGGCTCTGATAACTACGTGGGCTCTGTTCTTGCAGGCTGCTCTGCTGTGTCAGGGTGGGTGTTAGCGATCCTTTCAGCCGAAGGTCTGCAGGGGTCAGGGTGGAGACATCTCCTGCACGGAGAAGGAGCCTTTGCATCTTCTGTCTCCCACTCTCACGTGAAGCTGAGTGACTCACTTGTCCCAGCTTTTGGGTTTTTTCCGTGTCCGAATGTGGCAGGAAGGCAATGGCAGGAGCAGAGGTTCAGGGGAAAAGTCTGACTCAGAGGCCAGAGCTTTACCACAGAACAATCCACATCTTCAAAGCACATTCAGTCCGTGCTCTTAACCATTTTTCTCCAGTTATCTTTGCTTGGGTAACGTTATTGTCAGCCCCATGAACTTCAAGGACTCTCTCAATTCCAAATGAAAATGACTCCAAACCATTTAGGAACCAGAATTAGAAAACCTGTCAGTTCTGAGTCTGTGCTGGTGACCACACACCTGAGTCAGGCTCAGCCAGGAGGCATTCAGGGGTCTGGAAGCTGGTTTTGGAGTACCCAAATGAGAACCTTTAGGACATTAAACAGAGTATTCCTGCCAGAGGTTTGGTATATTGTGATGTGTCTCTGAAAGCCTCATATCTCAACAGGTGGAAATTCTGAGGAAGACAGATACGAAAAAAAACCCCCAAACTTTGTGGAGGAAAAAATACATTTTCAAATGGGAAAAGTTCTTTAGGAGGACTATGTTAGATAGACAAAGAGCTGTGTATGCAAGAGAGATGAGAGCTTCAGCTAAAAGTCACTGTAATGAGCTCAGTGAGACTGATACCCCTGAACTGGTAGGGAGTGGAGAAAGACACGCATCAAACTCATTTTCCGATGTTAAATTCCAATTTGGAGTGTTAATTTTGTTTTTCCTTGTTGGCTGGTTGGGCTTTTCCCCTGTCGCCCAGCTTCGCCCGAGCAGCAGGCACGTCCGTGTGGGTGCCCCGCGGAGCAGCGCGGAGCGCTCAGCACCGCGGACAGCGCCCGCACCCGCCCGGCGCTCGGCTCCCGGCAGGGACAGCCCGACACCCCCGGGACACGGGCCGGGCCCCCCGGAGGCTGCCGTGCTTAGGGAGGGTGTGTTCTCGTGTGTGTGCATGTGTTTGTGTAGGACGTTTGGGTGTTGCACACAACCTTTCGTTAAGAGAGCTTGTTAACTCTTTTAAGTGCTCCCTCATTTGATGGAGAAATCTCAAAAAAAATGAGGCAGAGATGCTGCGGGGGTGGTTAAGACACAAGGAGATGTGGAGGGATGTTCCGTGTGATCCTGGTCTGAATGGAAGGCTCTAGAGGGAGGCCGTGTTTTCCAGGACCTATTCCCACCAGTCTTTCGGAAGTCAGCCTCTTTCTTCAGCTCCAGCTGGAGCCTCATGTCCAATCTTCTCAGGGGTTTCCTTGAATCTGTCACCTTTACAAATACTGTGCATCCAGCTACTCAGTGATCCTTGTGGCTTCCTACCAACTCAGGATATTCCGTGATGCTCACAGCTATGGCACGTGTGTAGTAGTTCCATAGCCACAAATTGTCAATTCCATTTCATGTAATACTTTCACTCTGAGGGTCTCATAAGGACCAATTAATTTGCCTTTCAGCACAAGAGGAGAAAATATTTTAAACTGAGGTTTATTTGATAGAGACCTGAAAAGAGAAGAAAGGAGGAGAAAATGGAAATAGCAACACAGGAAATTCCCCTTTTTTGGATCTTGCTATTCTGTGTCCATTCAGACTCACCTCTACACTTCCCTGAAACAGTTTTTCTTGCAGCCTGGGCTCACAAGGGTTTCTTTGCTTCTTCCTCAAAAAGCACAGACAAACAGTCTCCAGGCAAATCCTATTTATTAGACAGCTGCACAGAAGAGAGGACTCAGGTCTAGGACTATAATAGAACAAATGTGAGAAGAGCTTTCCCACCTCATCTTGCACCTTGCACTCAGTGGATGCTGATCAAAACCCATGAGGAACTTTCCAGCCAGCTGAGAACCCTCAAAAGGCAGCAAATGTTGAGTTTTGAATTGTTAAGTTACCTGGATGTTGGTTTTGAACAGTAGATTCCCCTTCTTCTTCTGTGTTGCAGTGCGAGCTCCCTATCTTGTTTCAGACGGTTTGATCTGGGGCCTGAGACCATATTATGAATCTTGCAGCACAGTTTGGGCAGTATTTTAACTTGTAACTTCTAATCCCCTTGACATTTGGTAGAAAAGAGATGGGTAGGCCATGCTGTATGGGTTCCTCTGCAGATGTTTGCATGGAAGAGCATGATACCAGTGGGTGAAAGAAAATATCAGGAGGAGAGTGCCTAACTGAGGAGACAGAGTTCATGACTGGATCAGCCTGACCAGGGAAACACCAGTGGAAGGAAGGAGCTGGAATACACAGATGACTTTTCTTGGTCTGCCTGTGAAAGCTCTGGCTGGGATATTTTCCCTGCTGTGCTGGTGCACCCAGTCACAGAGGACTCAGCTGCCTCCTCCCAGTGAGGCCTCTCTGGCTGGGAAGAACAAGAGTGCAGAGTTTTGGGGATTGGCTTGAAAGCTTGAGTTGCTTTGAGTGGTCTTTGACTTCCAGGAGAATGAAAGGTCCCTTCAACAGTAGAAAAAGAGATGGAGAGGAAAAGCTGCCATGGGATGGGATTGGAGGGAAGAGAGGTCATGCTGTGGAGCAGTGTGACCCAAGCTGGCAACTCTCCTCGAGTGGAAGAATTATTATCACCACTCTCAGGAATAAAAAGATCCCCATCCTCTCCCTCTTTAAAGGCAGACCCCCATGTCTGTGGCTTTTCCAGAGGGTGCTCTGCTCTGCAGGACAAGGACCAGTACCTCCTCTGGCCACTTCTTGCCATGGAGGGGTCAAATCGCAGGCCCACACCCAGCCTGGGCTCTCAGCAGCTCTCCTCTGGTTTCCCTCTGGTTTCCCTTCCCTCTGGTTTCCCTCTGGTTTCCCATGTGCACTGGGGTGCTGGTGGTACAGAAGGCCTGGGGACAGCATTTCCATCCTGCTCAGGAGCCCGTGTCCCTGTGGTGGAGGGGGGGAACCCCAGCCAGCTGTGAGTGCTCCTTGGCAGCTGGAGGGTAGCACGTTGTGTACACAAGAGTGTGTGAACTCAGTCAAACTTCACAAACAAGGATAAGAGCAAAGCCAGGATGTAATCAGTGCTCAAATATAGCAACCCAAGGTCTCCTGAGAGTGGCACAAGCGAAACAGCAAGGCAGAACAGGTGTCACAGCCCCTCTGGCTTTCACTTCCCCTTACTTTGGCTTCTCAGCAGTGAAGCTAGTGCTGGCCACAGGGCCAAATTCCAAATTTAGACTTCAGACAGCAAAGCAGCCTGTCACAGGCAGTCTTGTTGCTATGCAGGGCAGGAGCCTTCCTGTGCCCTACATTGCTGCATGTCCAGTGCCACGCAAGTCCCTCGCCTCTGGCAGAGCCCCCACCTCCTCCCTATCTCCACTTCTTCTAGAAAAACAGCCAAGCATGATCTCACTGGCACTTCGGAGCAGCCTTGGAGCTGGCTCAAGAGCCAAGAGTTGAGGGGCTGTTACTCCTCTTCTTGGCCTCTCTGATAGGTCTGGCCACAGCTTTCACCTGGGGGAAGGATTGGGTTGGTGAGGCGTGACACGGACCAGGGTGGCTCCTGCCTCTCTCAGTCCCTGGAAGATGTTAGGAGAATGTTCCACTGCCCAGCAGTGTGTATTTCCTCACCTTTCCCTGGGGACAAGACCTACACTATGGCAAAGTGAAGCAGGGGAGTATCTCCCCCGCCCGGGTGGGGTTTGGCTTTCTGAGCTAACATGGAGTTAATGGGGGTTATGCTTGTGTTTCCCACTGATACATTATTGCTTCTCTGAGCTCCAGGGAGCTGCTGGGAGAGTTGGGCTCCTGCTCCTGGGCTGTCCCAGACATGGCTCTGCACGGGGAGAGCCACCCGCAACTCTCTGCGGGCTTAGGCATGGCTTGGTATGAGCTACCTGTGTGTCACACATGGCCTGAGAAAATGGAAAGGGAAAACTTCGAACCCAGGGCAGGCTTAGAGCTCTCCTAGGGCTGGATCTAGGCAAAAGCTGGCTTGTGCTCAAGTAGAGACCACCAGAACATCAGCAGTGCCAGGAGAAGACCCTTTCTGTTGAAGACATTGCCCATGCTTGGCTTCCCCGCTGTCACAACAGCAGGGTGGGTGACAGGTTCTGTGGCCATTGTGAAGGAGAGGTCAGGTTTCCTGGGGAGTTACAGCCACAAGGAAAAGGTTACAGGAAACCAGGACACCTGGGGGCTGTCAGCATCCTGTGGAGCACATCCCTCTCCTGACCTGCTCCATCATTTGGGCTGGCTGCTTTTGACCCCGGCTGGAGGTGCAGCAGGGCTTGTGGCTGGAAACAGCTGCTCTCTCAATGGCCTTTTCTGACTCAGGGCAGCAGCTTTGTGAGAGGACACAGCAGCTAAAATGGGATGGGGTTGGAGGGCCAGGTGCAGCATGAAAGCTTTTATAGTGTCCCAGGTGCTGACAATGATAATAAAAGGAGAGAGAAACCTCCTCCATCCTCCTGCCCATGCACTTGGACTTTCAGCCAAGTGCCTAAAGCAGGTTTTTCCTGGGTGTGCAATGAGTGGGCTGTGTGGATACCCCTTTTCTGCAAGATGCTTTGGTCACCATCTTCCTCCTCTTCTTCCCTCATGCCAGTAGACAGCATGGCAACTGAAGCTTCCTCTCTGCACCTGAGAAAAGGAATTTGTCCCTCTGCTTTCCTGCACTCCTACACCCCACAGAACCACTCCTGTCCCTGCTTTTGTGCTATGACCTGAGCACCAGTAGGTAGGGGGAGGCCATGGCCAGCATGGAGCCCATAGCGGAGGACTTTGCTCCACATCCATCCATCCATCCATCCATCCATCCATCCATCCATCCATCCATCCATCCATCCATCCCTGTAAGTGTGGTAACCTGCAGGGTTTGACACAGGCACGTTGATCCACACTCAGGAAGCCTGGCTGAGTTGGGTGAGGGTCTCTAAGCAGAGGTGTTGTGTGATGCCTTCAAACCCCCCAGCTCTTGGGGAAGCTGGGGGGTGACCTGCAAGCAAAATGCCACACACCAACAAAATCCTGTATGTGCTACTGTTTCCCTGGCCCAGCCCAGTGATGGACCAGGATCCCAGGAGCAGCTGAGCACTTGGCAATGGAGTGGTGCCCTGCAATGAGGTCTGTGGCTTGTGCAGCGCCTGCTCCATGCACAGCTCCTTATTGCTGCTTCCCAGCCCTGAGTCCAGCCCTATGAGTGCCCAGTGCCACCCATAGCAAGAGCTCCTGTGCTCATCCCCATTCCATCCTTGGGAGCCTGTTCCCATGTGTAGGTGAACCTGGTTACCAGCTTAGGAAGGTTCTGAGCTGTTCATAGTCCACCTCAGTAACTGACCTGAAAAATCAGTGTGTGGTCCCCAGAGGTGCTTGCTCCTTTGGGAATGTGGAATAGCCCAGTGTGTGATCCTACCAAAAAGGTGCCTGTGGTGCCAGGAGGGTTTGTGCTCCCATTTCTGAGTGACAGAGCACAAGGGATGGAATAAATAACTTGTTCCATGGCCGACACCTGTGTTTTGCAACAGGAAAGGACTCTTTGAAGGCAAGTCAGAGCTTTTCCTGGAGTTTGGCAGCTGTGGATGGCAGACATGGTGCATCTGATGGAGTCCATGGTGCTGGCTGAGCCTCTTGACTGCTTTGTCCCATCTTGGGTGCCAGTATCCCAGTGTTCCTGGCTGGACCAGCACTTGGAACCCCAGGAGCTGCCTCTCAGCTTTGCAGGGGAGCAGCACTGGTGCTGAGGAGCTGCTACAACCCCGCTGCTCAGTGGCTCTCTGAGAGCTCTGCAGTGCAAAATGCCTGAGAGGCAGCGATCCCTGTGAGGCAGCAGCACGCCGGAGACACCACAGTGAGGTCAGACTAAACATCAGCTCTGCCAGGTTGTCGACATTTTGTCCTGGAGGAAAAGATCCTGAAAAGACCTTGAGGAAGCAGTGAGGTGAGGCTCCATGCCAAGGTGGGACCCTTGCCCCAGGCACAGCCCTTTTGGAGAGGCTCTGGGTGGGAGCTTCCAGCTGCTTGCAGTGCTCGCTGCCCTGACGTGCATCCCCAGGCTGGTGTGACTTGGGCATTTATCCCAGGAAGGGGAAAAAAATCCCTAAGGTCGTGCTGCAGCTCCAGAGTGTTTTGGAGTGCTGCAGAAGCTGTGTCCCAGGGAGGCAGTGATGGCACTAACCCCTCTCCTGGGTGCTGGCATCCCGGGCTGTGCCTGCACTGCTTGGGATGGGCACCTGGCTCTGCTGGTGTCGTCAGGCATCGCTCCTGTGGCAGAGCCTGCTGGGGAGGCTGCTGGGGCAGCTGCTGCTGACCAGACATTTAGGACTATCAGCTAAAGTGGACCAAAAATAATAAAGAATGGGGTTTAGTGAGCTGCTGTTTGCTGTTCCCAGGCAGGAAGGGGCTAGTCCATGGGAGACTCTGTGGTGTAGAAGGGACGCTGGTGTGGAGCTTTCAGGGAAGTGTCCCTCCAACCACACTCATTACCCAAATCAACCTCATCTTTAGGCTTACTAATCTCAGTCACTGCCCTGGAAACTTGATCAAGTATTCGTGTCCATTTCTACCCCTTTGCCTGGTTTCCAAGCAGAACTTCTCCCCTTTTACCACAGCAGGACTCTGGTCTTCACTCTTTCTTAAATGTACAGCACAGGAACGAACAAGTTCATATCACCTGGCACTAGCAAGGAAGGTTCTAATATCTCTTTTAATAATCTTTAAGCTGAATACCGCAAGGCAGAATGGATAGAAAGAAAAAAAATACCTACAAGCCTACATCCTTACACTGTGTCTGCAGATTATCTTAGAAAAGACCTTGTTAAAAACCTCCAAAAGTCCAAATCGGTTTTTTAAAATTTATTTTAGTTACTTTTTGGCTGACTCAGCTGACCATTTTGTTGAGTTTGTGAGATGATGGCATTTACTCTGCAGCAGGAATTCCAGGCTGCAGTCAGCGGGTTTATGAATTTTCTAAATGCGTCTTTGCTTATCCTTTATTTTTTCCCTTCGGAGACTGCCAGGTAGGGGTTTAAACCCTACAGTTCTACAGCTCTGTAAGTTGGTGGGCAAGCTTTTGGAAGTCTCAGCACAAATTGCTGGCATAAATTAGCCCATTTCATTCTGTCTCCAACTTGGAAACTTCTTTTCTCTTGGAAAAGTGGCATTAAACCAGGAAAGAGAGTTGAAGTTCTAGCTCATTGTGTGAGAGGAAGGAGGGAGCACAGTTGCTGTATTTGGGGGACAATTTTGGATGTTTGTTTCTTTAGAAGCAGATACAAATACCTGCAACTTTGGCAGACTTGGTTTTTGTTTTGTTTTTTTGTTTGTTTGGTTTTTTGTTTTTTTTTTTGTTTTGTTTTGTTTTTGTTTGTTTGTTTGGTTTTTTGGGTTTTTTTGTTTGTTTGGTTTGGTTTGGTTTGGTTTGGTTTTGGTTTTGGTTTGTTTGTTTTTTGTTTTGTTGTTGTTGTTTTTTTGTTCTTTGTTTTGGGGTTTTTTTAAAAAAAATTATATTTAGGAAATTGGATCTTGATTGTTCTCTTTTTCCTGGAAGACTTTTTTACACAATTCAAGCAAAGGGACAAAATAAGAACAAACCAAGAGGCTCAAAAATATTTTAGTCAAATAAACAATTCAAAGCATCTATGTTTTATGTTGATTCCTTTTAGCAGCTGTCTTCAGATGTCTGGCAAGTGGTCACAAGAAGCACTTCATGTGAAAATTCAGAGTGGTCCCTGCTTCAGCTAGCAATGACAAAGTTTCCATCTCTGTTTATCTGAAAATCTTCCTGCGGGAAACAAGAGTGAGACAGGAGTAAGCAGGGAAGCAGGTTATACAAGGGGAACTCAATTCACGATTAAACAACAAATATATATTTAAAAATCTTTATTTAAAAAAAAAAACCAGCCCAACCCCCTTTTTGTCTACCACGGGGTTTTTATATACCAGAAAGCAAAAGCTCTGTAACACCTCATACTCACCAGAGCCACACACTGCCTGTCGCCTTTTGGAAATCACAAGAGGCTGTCACCCCTTGAGTTTGTCTTTGCTGGCAAAGGGCTGACTCACCCCACAGGAAGAATCCTTTTTCTACCTGGGGAGGGCACTTCAGCTTAGCTGACATGGATTGTCTCTTGGGAAGGATTGAAATTTTGGAAAACCTTGTGCCTGTTGGGTCACTAGCTTTGCCCAGCTGAGGAGCTTTTGCAAAATATGAATGGAGCTTTATTTGCTAGAACTTTGTGGGGAAAAAAGGGAGACAGCTGCATTGCTGCTCTTGGTCTTGGGAAAAAGATGCAATTGCAATTGCATGTAGTTGCATTTGTGTGCAGCTGGGCTCAGGGCCACCCCTATAATTTTATTTGTAAATCCGTTTTCCAGAATATAAAGTTAATTACTCCTCATGTGGCTTGGAAAGTAGTAAGAGTAGGATGGATGGAAGTTAAATGGATGTGACCTTTCAAAAAAATGGTCTGCCCGTGGGAAAGCAAGTGCTGAAGGAAAAATGACAGGGTTTTAAAAAGTGAAATATTAAAAAAAAATTAAAATAAAAAAAAGGAAATCTCCATTAGTAACAGAGTTTGGGCCATCAAATAATATCCTCAAAGTTTATCCTTTGGTTGAAGACAACTCTGTTCTTTCTGTCTCCTTTTCTGGGCAGTCACAAGATGTCCAGGACCCGTGATGTGCCCGGCCACACCTTGTATCTGTCCTGGGGCAATCGGCCTGCACGAACCAGAACTAAACCCAGATTAAAGAACAACAGCTCCTTTGGCCTTGAGGAATAGAGCATCTCATTCCCCTGACCCCCTCCTGCATCTTGCCAAAGGGCCTGAGAGGCTTCTGTGGGCTGTTGCTCGCTGTTGCATTGCCTGACCCTCGGGAGAGCAGCTCCAGCACTGCCCCCATCCTCCCTGCCAGCCCTCCCCTTGTGAGGTTACTCCACTGTGCATATGAAAATAACTCCTGTGTCCCAGTTTATTATTTCTCCTGAGCAGATGAGAGGGTTGGAGGCCGATCAGAGCAGAGGAGTCTCCTGGTGAGTTCATTCTTCAAAAGCCTGTGACGGCTGCTTCTCGTTAGAGCTCGCTGCAGTGCCAGAAGGAAAGAATAATTCTCTCTGGATTCGTGTGCACGTCCCTTCACTGCTGTCCTGGGGTGGCTGCAGCTGCTCTGCTCTTGGGGTTTTTCAGACACAGCAAACTCTGGGCTGTTTAGACTGGATGGGGTGCTGGCAGCTGGAGATGGAGGGCTGGGAGCAGCACGAGCTGCCAGCTGTGCAGAGCAGCCACGGGCATGGCACTGACCTTCCCAGCAGTGCCCAGGTGAGGCACACGCTCCACTCACAGATGCCATGATGCATCAAAGAACAATTGGAGCATCCAGGGGCCTCCTAAACAGCTTTGTTCTTCGTCACCCCAAAAAACCCAGCTGAGAGCCCCTTGAGAAGTGTCTGGAGTCAGCATGTTGAATCAAACATTGGTGGTTTAAAACTGCAGTGAGATGTGGGTGGGGGGACACAGGAACTGCTTGCTGTCTCTCTCTTCCTTGCTGGTTGTGGTGAATTCCCTCAGGCTGGCTGAGGAGCATTGCAAGGCCAGCCTAAGGAAGCAGCCCTCTGTCAGAAAGCCTGGCTGCTGGCTGCAGTGTATTTTCCACAGGTGTATGGATTATTTCTGGTGGTATGACTTGCTGCCACTCTGAATCAATAAAATAACTTACATCCATCAGCAAACAGTGACAGGCCTTTCCAAACCAGGTGCTGAGGAGGTGTTGCAGTTTGAGCCCCTTGGAAATGGGCCGCTGGAAGTTGGGGCAGGCGGGAGCAAAAGGTTTTGCAGGGGGGCAGCCCCAACATCTGTTTTTAGTAGCTCACTTTGAAAGTTCATTGCTGATTGTGAATTATTTCTGTGCTGTGGCTTCTGTAATGACTGTGTAGCCAGTTTTACTGGCTAATGGTAGCAGTGACGATCACAATGCACATTTAAATGTGATGCAGCAGAAGAGAATTTGCCTAACTGCACCAGTGGCTCTAAAAGTGTCTAAAAGGGCTCCTTTATTTATGGCCACTCCATCTGCAAAAACTCCACCTGCTCCACCATTTTCTTTGGGTCTCGGTATGCTCTGATGGGCAAAGAACCCATCCTACACCCCTGGGCTCTGCTGTCCTGAGCTGGCACGTCAGCAGGTCCCACTGATGGCTGCTACCAGCCAGGCTGCAGAACATTTCTGCCTTTTCTTCTTCATGGTTGTGAATTCTTGGGGTTTAACATTATTATTATTATTATTATTATTATTATTATTATTATTATTATTATTGAAATTCTTGGATCAGCCCCTCAGAACTGTTTTGGTGTACGGCTGTAACAGAGTCCAGTTCAAAGAGATGCTCAAGTGCAAACAAAGGCACCACAACAGGACATGGAGCATTTCCCTTCAATGCAACTACTTCACTGGGATGTGCCAAAAGAAGCTATCCTGCCATTACCATAAAATATGTTTGCATTTTTCAGATGCTCTTGTCTGGTCTCATAAAGAGCAGCTCTTCTGCTTAGTGCTCTCTCCTTTATGGCTCTGGCCTTAGAAAAATTCTTGTTTGATGCTGTAATTTAGACCATGGTGTTGACCATTAGCTGGTCTCTGCTCAGCAGCCTCTTACCAGGTTCCAGTTTCCTACTGACAGTGTGTGCAAGCTGCTGCATGTGTTTTCATAACAAATCAGAGAGGCTTCCCTTACTGAGATGTACTGTTCAGCACCTTTGGAAGAACCCTCTGAAGTCCACTGGGACCAGAAGGGGGGATTGCTCCTGGCCTGCAATGCAGAGCACTGTCAGGAGGAGTTTCAGTCATGCCCAGCAGTTTTCTCTGTTTTCCCCTCACTGGCAGACACCAAGGGTTGGATGGGCTGGATTGATGAGGCTTTACCTACTGACAGGGGCAGGTTCCAGTGACCTCAGGATCTGCAGTTTGTTATTCCATTCCTCTGTGCTCAGGGGAGCATTTGCCAGGCTGGGTCATTGACTCTCTTTTGGGATCTGCCATATGTAGTTCACCTCTGGGGCCTTGCAGCTTGCTGAGGAGGTGGCCCAAAAGCTTTTAGGAACTCAAATCCACACAGGATGTGTACTCCTCTGAGGGCAGTTGTGTTACTCTTCACTTGTTATTGCTGCTAGCTGCTCCTGAAGAGAACAAGTTCCCAGTGCTGTGGATTCACCTGCCCCAAACTGCACACTTTGCATCTCATGAAGAGGATGCCAATGGATCGATGAGCCAGAGAACCAGCAGAGATAATGAACCCCAGCCAGGCCTTTCCCTTTCTACCACTATTCATTCTGTCAAGGGGCCATTTTTCAACTTCCCTGTTCTTGTGGAGATGTTCATTAATGTTAGCTTTCAATATGCAAAGCCACCTTTGAAATGTCCTTTCTGGGCAGACAGGGTCACATCTTGCTTGCAGATAAGTAAACCTGTTCAGATGATGTAGAAATGGCTTTTCCAGCCAAACCATTAGCAATGCCAAAATGTGCCCAAGTTGTGACAGCAGCCAGACGCTGCTATTAAACCTTCAAACCATAGGAGTTATGAGCTCCTTGCTGCACAAACATCGTGGTGAGAATGAGAATCGGGGTTTGCAAACATCTTTTTCACTGAAACAAGCACAATAAACTGATGAAAGACACTGGGATTGTTCTGTGGGACCAGCACCTTCCCCCAGGGCAGGACACTCATATACCAATATTTCTGTCTGCTCCCCTGCGGCATTACTGTATGGTAGATGTCATTTTATTGAGAGTGTCGTGATAGAAACCAAACCTACAAACAAGACTTGATTGGGAATGCTCCTGTTGATAAAGTAGCTCTACAGCCACATTTGAAACTTGGATCTCCAGCCCTTTCTTCAAGCAGAAGGCCACTGACCATGCAGTATCCGTGTGCCAGGCCAGGACTGCAGCTCAGACAGCAGCTCAGGTTTGTGGCAATCATGAAGACCCTGTCACCTAAAGCATTCCTCAGTCATATCCAAAATCCCTTGTCCTGAAGGTACCAGGTACACAGGAGATTTTTGGGAAAAGATGGACAACACAGGACCCCTACTGCTCTGGGACAGGCCACGCAGTTGGTCCCAGCAGAGGTGTTGAGTACACCACTCCAGAGCTTCATTAAAACATCAACAAGTAAATAATTTTTCTTACCAACTACTTTAAAAATCACTTTTGCTTTCTGAAAAATAACAATGCAACAAGAGCAAATCATTGTGCCAAGCCTTTCCTCTGTTTTCCGTTCATGCCAGTTCTCAGTGAGTTACAGGACCTTCCCAATGGACTGAGATTGAGCCCATCACATTTGCCCACATCTTCCTTAGTGGATGGATCCAAAAATCACTGTAAAGGCACTGCACTGCTGTGCAGGCAGCAAACGAGCTACAGGCTGAGATGTGTCAGGACCACGGTGACTGACACAGTGCAGAACTGGTTCTAGTCCAGGAACAGTATCCCAAGCATTTCTGCAGGACCTGGCCCAGGGTATCCTGCTGTTACTGGCTACCTGTATACAAAGCCAGATCCTGCTCCCAAAACCAGTTCCACTTGGAAGCGTCAGTATTAGAGGACACTGAACTGTTTTTGACACCTTCCACAGCACAAGGAATTTAACAACCTTCCTTGCTGCCCCCCTCAAGAATAGGAGAGGAATAAACTACAGTAGATGGGAGGAATGAAGGAGAAGAGGCTCTGGTACCTACACATCTTCCCTGGAGCAAGGATGTCTCATAACAGCTTGGTGAAAGTGTTGAGCACGCAGTAACATTTTGAGTGCTGCTGCTCTTGTGCTAACGACGCTGCAATGGCAAGCAGTCCTGCCACATCTGGATGAGGAGTCTGGTTTTCAAGGGAAGCACAGCTGAGAAAGGCTTCAAACAGGATCTGATTGACCGATTAAAAACAGATGCTGTGCTGGCAGACAGGCTGCTGTGGATCATCTGATACAATCCCCTTCCCCTCGTTTCTGTACATAGTGTCCTTCCAAGCAAAGCCACCTCCTCCATAGCTATGTCTAAATTGCATTAGGAATCCTGGCATTTTTTCAGTTACACATATTGAGAATGGTTTTGCCGTTTAAAATATTTCAGGGGGATTGTAGAATCAAGTAGTAGAGTGCTTATCAGAAATCCACCTGGTACTCAAAGAGGCAGAGGCCATGCTGCAGAAGGCTCAGGGCTGCAGCATTTTAATCCCTGCAGTCCTTAACCTTTACACAGCACTTTCCCCCCTTCTCCTGGAGGAGGGAGCTGTATCAACTCTGGAACCAGAGAGGAACACCCTCCCCACCACCTCACACACTGCTTTAATTCTGAGCATATGAGCAAAGAAGGCTCTGCATCACAATACTGAGGCATGAAACATCTTCCTCTCATTTCCCTTTGGAAGGAAACAGCACCTTGCAGCAGGTTTGCTTGCCTCTACCTGCTCCAGTATGTCCAGTATGGCTCAGGGCTGCTTTAGCTCACCCACATCCTCACCTTGGCCTAGCACAAAGACTGTGCACGTTGTTAGTCTCTGTACTCAGTTGTTCACCCCTCTAATTTGGGGATTGTTACTTTCCTGGGGAGCCTGAAGATAATCCAGTGGGCCGGTTGCCATAGGAGTACTGGCTATGTATTGGTGTTAGTCCTCCCTGGCACTGGAGAATCACAAATTGAATAATTCCAGGTAGTGTTCTTTTTGCCTTCTTCCCCAAATACAGCTGAAACAATTCCCTTACTCTCCCAAGGCTGCACTTGCTAACAGAAGTCTCAGGGATCAGTTCCTGTTTAGCCAGGATCAACATAGTCAGGAATTTCTGTATTACACTTAGAGGTGCAAACAAGTCTCAGAGCAGGACTAGCTGGTTGCTTCATCACAAATGTAACAGGAGATTTATCCCAGAGAGGCCAAGGAAAGGGGATAGTTCCTTTTGCTCTTGTTTTTCAGTTTGAGAGGGGAGAAGGGCTGGTATCAGCTTGCTGAATAGCAGAATCATCTAAATTAATTTCACATGGAGTATCTGTTCTCAGCAGCAGGATGCTAATCCTGTGCAGCCACAGGAGTGCTCAGGGACAGGCTGGGGAGAAGGTCTCGCTCACTGCAAAGCTGAGGCAACAGAGGCCTCTGCAGCAGGAAAAACAGGGAACCACTGGGGAAGAGATGTCCACAAAACTCAGCAGCTCTGCTTTCATCCTCAGATTTTGTGAGCAGGAAAGCACAGGAAAAAAAAAGCAATTCAGGTTCAAGTGTACATGGCAAACAAGGCACAAGGACAGACTGAGCAGAGAATCTGTGGATGCCACATCCCTGGAAGTGTTCAAGGCCAGGTTGAACACTGGATGGGGCTTTGGGCAACCTGATCTAGTGAAAGGTGTCCCTGTCCATGGCAGGGGACATGGAACTAGATGACTTTTTAGGTCCCTTCCAACCCAAACCCTTCTGTGACTCCATCAGTTCGCCCTGGCTCAAAGGCCTGTAGACATTCTGACTTGGCCCACAACTTCTTGCCACTTCCCAACAGCATCCAGTTGGGAAATCAGCATAACACACAACAAGAGCAGCAGCCACCAGGAAATTTATCTGTCACTGCCTTGGCAAATGAGAACAGGTAAGCCCAGACACCGTGAGTTCCCTGTCCATGGTCAGACTTCAGACATCTATTGGCAGTGCCACTGAGAGAGCACAGCACCTGTCAGAACAGGAGTGGCCAAGAATGATGCCACTCTGCCACTGCAACACCCTGGACCCTATTGATGGGAATAATGACCCTCATAATTACACTAATACCCTTCTCTAAGGAGACTCCCCTTTTTGAGCCTGCAGATGGTGTGAAATGGCTTTATGCAAGACAACAAACCCTTCATCAGAAGTTTTAATTCTGCAGTGGGGAGGGTTGATAAAATGCACAGTTCTGACAAAATGCACAGCTGTGACATGCACAGGGTGAATCCCTGGCCACCTTCCAGAGGGAAGCAGTGTCCACCTTTAACTAGGGCAGGCCAGAGTTTATCACTGCCTAAATCAAGTGCAGCTCAGCTGCTTTAATGCAGTTTTTTGCATTTTAGAATTAAGCAATGAAACGTCTTAATAGCAGTGAGTATCCTGAGCATTCCAATGATTTGGGTTTTTTTTTCACTGTCACATTACACTTTCACATGTCTCTATTAAAAACACAAAACTGGTAAATTGTCACAAGTCCAGACTCACTGAAAAACATAGGATCTGTGCAGAACAATGCAGGCCTCTCTTGCCGCTGAGATTTGCAATATTTGGGTAAAAAATGAGATTTAAAGCAAAGTCTTTCAAGGGAAAAATATACACAATAAGATGTACGGTGCCAAAATCTCCTTTCTGCTTTGCAAGTGCTCTAGAGGCACATTCACACTTAGCTGAGCCAAACAATTTCTGAAAATGACCGCACGTTTGGAAAACGTGCAGACTGAGTCCTAGCAAGAACTGTTTAGGTTTTATGGACTCTGAGTCATCTGTGAGCTAAAGGGACAGAAACCATCTAAAAAACTGTCAAGCCGAGAGTTTGGTTTCCACAATAAGCTCTGAATCACCTTTAATCTGCCCGTGAAGTGTACGCCGGCAATTCTGCAGCAGCCCCGCTGGAAACGGCACGGGTGTGAAAAGCAGCAGATGGTTAACGGGGGTGGAAAGCTGCGCACACAAATCGTCAGAGAAGCGTGGAAAATTCAGTGCTGGCTCTAAAAGTCACTGGACAAGGGCAGCTGTAACCAGCCAGGTGGAAAGAGGCGGGAGGGACACGTGGGAGCCACTCTGTGCCACAAATTGCTGCTGTTTCCTTCTCAAAAGGCGTCAGGAAAGTGCTGAATCAATCACATGTGAACGGACCATAAGGTGCAGAGCTCCCACCTATCAGCGCTAACGGGGTTTTCCACTGCGCTGGAGTTTCCAGGTTTTAGCAGCACCTTGGATGTGATTATGGAATCACTTCAGGGCCCTGAGGGACACTTAGAAAGTGTTATAAATGCATATTATAAAGTCGGCTTTTTGCAAATATTGAAATGAATACTATATGTGTAATATGGGAAGGTTTTACTGTATTTTCTGCTATTATTAACAGAAGTTCAGAAACGTGATGAATGTATATTTTGTTTGAATTGTAACATAGTAAAGACTTTTTTCGTAACGTCTAAAAACCAGTCAAACCAGAGCGGGGATTCTCTTGCATTCCTGAGTTAAACTAGATCAAGATAGCGGTGAACCAAAGGCTACAAGAAGGAATTTATTGATCTGATATCAGAAGAATGAGACATAGGACGATGAAAGGCGCCAACAAGAACTTTATCTATAGGGAGTAATAAAAAGTTAATTTGGTGACACGGGACAAATTGGGGAGGGACTGAAACCAAAAAAAATCTGAACTCAACTGAATGTTTGAATAATGCATTAGGGTCTATTGAATATGTAACATACTGATCCTTAAAAACAAGAGATCTCAAAGTGTAAGGCGTGCTTGCTGGCTGTTTACTAGGCACCCTTGCCCGAGAACTTTATTTTATTATATTTTATTATAGTTTGCTTTATTTCTGTCTCCTAATTGTCTTTTCATTTTTTATTAAACTTATAAAATTTTCTAAGAAAGTGAACCTCGTTGTTCACAGAAAGCAAACCTGCTTGCTTTTTATATTTTGTATATACACGAGTGTAGCCCAGGCGAGTGATTGCTGTAATCTGTGACTGCCATAGCTACAGACATCCCAACATGCCGAGGATACGGGCAGGATAAACACCACGCCAAGCCAGGAGGCAAAGGTAGGAAAGAAAGGGAACTCTGTTCATTCAGTGAAATTTAGGAATTTCTGCAAATCTGCCTGAAGATGACCCTGGATGACCCTGCAAATCTCCCTGATGACCCTGCAGTTTCTCTGGCTAAAGCTCCCTCAGCACCTCCTCTCACTGGGCTTGTCCTCCACATCCTTCCCCAGCTCCCTTGTCCTTCCCTGCACACGCTCCAGCCCTGTCCAGTTTCCCTCATGCCTGCGGTCCAGCCCTGGCTAGCGGTGGACCTCGGGGGGAAAATCTGGACGAAGACAAAGATGAAAGACAAAAGGTGCTCTTAACAGTTCATGGGACCGGTCACACGACTTTAATGTAGAACCAACATACGCCTTGAAGTCCAGGAAGGGAAAGAGGGCGGGGACCCCCGTGCAGAGAGTTTTAAGCCCTAGGGACAATAGACGGAGGGGAGAGCGGAGGGGGTCTACTGACCAACGGGGGCTGACTCAGGGGGAGGTGGGAGACAGGAGATACCAGGTAAAGAGGATGCAAACGTTCCTGGGATATCAGGTAAGGGAGTGCAAGGGTTTATGGGAAGGTACAATCAATATTTTGTGTGTGTATATATCAAAAAACAACTAGTGCAATATAACAAAATGAACTAAACTACATAGTGCAATACAACAAGTTTGTAGCAGGTGTTTGGCACTGCCAGGGCAGCCAGGGTTCCAACTTGTGGCAGCTTGAGTCTGGGAAAAATCTTGTGCCATTCGTAAATTTTGGGGGCCGGAGCCCGGTGCCAGGCACAGTGAGTGGGGCAGGAATAGTGGCCCTTTCCCCTAGGAAAGCAAAGTCACCCCCCAGGTGCCTGCTGGCAGTTTGTAGCAGGCATTTGGCACTGCCAGGGCAGCCAGGGTTCCAACATGGAATATTTCCCCCTCATCCCAGCAGTTTCAGTATCTACAGACAAGAATGGGGTGCCATTTCCAGCCAGTTCCACAAGCATGGACGGCCACCTGCCAGGATATCTCCCAGTGACCTATGCTCATGCTTCCATAAGGCAGTTGACTGCACAAGTGGGAAAGGAGGAAACTGACTTTTGGTGAAGGGAGAGCAGCAGAGACTGGTCTGGGCAGGAGAGCAGGCAGCACCAAATGGTGAAAACCATCCTTCCGTTTCCATATTCAGTAGTGTTGTGACATTCTTCCCGTGAAGGATTGGATCCTTTGGTACTGGGGCCTGCCCTCTCTGATTGTTTTCCAAGGGAGCCTCTCCCTCCTCATTTAGCTTCCCATAGGCAGCCCTGAAACACTTCTCACCTGCAGTTCAAGTACCTGTGGCTAAGTTCTCTTGCATATATCATGCCTGTCAAAAATGCCTTTGGCACTGTCTCTCATAGCACACTCCTGGAAAAGCTGGCAGTCTGTGGCTTGGACAGGAGCACTCTGTGCTG
>VZSR01001342.1:5360586-5482651 GCA_013398615.1 Brachypodius melanocephalos
GGCTGTAGTCAGCTGGGGTTTGGTCTCTTTCTCCAGGCAACAACGGACAGAAGCAGAGGACACAGTCTCAAGCTGCATCAAGGGAAATATAGGATGGATATTAGGAAAAAGTTTTTCACAGAAAGAGTGCTAAAGTACTGGAATGGTCTGCCCGGGGAGGTGGTGGAGTCACCATCCCTGGATGTGTTTAAAAAAAGACTGGATGTGGCACTTGGTGCCATGGTCTAGTTGAGGTGTTAGGGTAAGGGCTGGACTTGATGATCTTGAAGGTCTCTTCCAACCTAGAAATTCTGTGATTCTATGAAATCACTGCATGTCAGTGCAACAGGAAATCAGAGGGACCCAGAGATCTCCAAGAAACAATCTCTGCCCCCAGAGGTTGGGGTTGGAGCCAGCGTTTCCCCCTCCCCTCCATGCAGATGGCATCCACTTAAACATATCCGGCCATGGCAAAGAAGGATACGAATGAGCACAGTTAGAGGAAAGAAACCACAAGTGCTTTTCAGTTTTATTCTTACTGGGAGGGTAGTGGCATCCTGACATGGTCCTTCACATAGTCCAATGAAAACTGACTTTTTCAAGGGACTTTTTCAAGGCTCCCAGCTCACCTGGCAGTTTATGGGACTGAATCCTGGAGTAATGTTGGCTTGGCTGTAGTGCTTTGCCAGCCTGCAGACATGGCATTCCCAATTCCAGACAGTTTTGTTGGGTCAAGACTAAAGTAATCAGTACTAACAGAAAGAGGAAAGTAATCAGATGTGAAACACAGACCATGTGATGAGTAATGTGTCAGGGTGGTACTGCACAATATTCATATAGACCAGTCAGAAATGGGTATTACAAACAGAGCTGGAAAACAGTAACAGTTAAAAACATGATCAAGTGCTTTTGATGGATTTCCCAGAGAAGAGAAAGCCTCTTCAGAAAAATAATGTAACAGCTTCAAAAAAACAACAGCAGCAGCAACAACAACAAAACAAACAAATACATCTAGTGGCCTTTAAATCAGCTTTTCCATTGGATAAATATATTTGAAATAGTTGTACAGTTCACAGTGGCATAAAGTTCTCTGATTGCTTGAGTGCTTGAAAATATCTCATCAGTAAAAAAATACCAGAGCTGGGGGAGGAAAACCCTCTCTCTGAATTCTGTACATGGGTAAATGCACAGGTTTTGGCAGGCATCATCAGGTCATTGGATCCACGGGAAACTGGCAGCACCACAGGACTGCAAGTCACAAGTCAGGGGATGGAGGATAGGAGGAATAGTAAGGCCCATTTTCCTGCAATGAGAACAGAACAAGCAGTTGAACAGAAGCCTTCTCCAACACACCTTGGTGCAATGACAGTGCAGAAATAATTTGGTATTCTGGCTTTGTCTTCCATGAGTACAGTGAGTACAACTCACCCAGGAGAGAACTGTGCTGTAAACAGGCAAACACAAGCCTTGGTTTTGCCTGTGTTTTAAGAAAAAGTGCAAGTTAAACTTTGGCCATTAAGCCAAGGCTGTGACACCAGGAAACCACCTCTCATAGCCAGTGACTCAGACAGAGCTACTAATGCAGACAACACAGCTCTGGCAACTGCTTTGGAGTTATATCACAGAGTCTATGGAATGATTCTGCCAATGCAAGCCATATGCATGCCACCAGCTGGTTAGAGAGCTGAGGTGCAGGGTCCTATACAAAGGCAAAGCACCTTTCTACTGTTCCATTTTTCCCTGCTGTTTTGTTTTTTCTTTTTTTTTTTTTTTCCTTTTCCTGCATGCTTGTTAGTATGTGGGGCAGGGCAAATGAAACACAGCTACTATTTATTTTTTCTAGCCAGTATAAAGGGTACAGCAGCTAATACAAATTTTATCCACAGGCTATTAGTGTGTTGTGTTACAATTTTTGGCTGAAGAAGGGAAGGCTGCATTTTATGCACATAGGAGACTGCTCTAATGGGAAAGCAGCCTCTTTCTTAGCCAAGCCTTCTGCTTGGGCTGATGTAGACAAAAAAAATCCAGAGAATAATTACTCACAGAGCAACACAGACTCTCCAGGAACCTTCCCTCTTCCTTCTCCGCATTTTTAAGACGTGGAAGTCAGTCTCCTTAAAGCTCTTGCAGAGCAGAGTAGGAGCAGCACAAGGACTGCTCTTAGGGCAGACAATCCTGGTGGTCACTTACCCTGGCGTCGTACTCGAGGACGAAAGGGGGAAGATCAATCTGTTCTGGGGGTATGGCTGTGAACAACTGCTGAAGGCTTTCCACATAGTGGATTTTGTCCTTTAGCCCTGAGACTGTAAAGGTTGTGAAAAACCATGCTGAGACCTGAAAATAAAACCCCACACAAACCAATTAACAAGGCGCTGCTTCAAAACCTTCGACTTCAGTGCAATACACCACAGTGAAACAGGCTCGAGTTGAACTTAAAACACTAAAACCATTGCCATAACACACCAAGGTCAGGAAGGATGCACCACCAGCTGCCAGCAAGCACTGTCTTGAGAGCTTCAAGCTACTGTTTTCTGACTCTGCACTCACTCCTCCCCAGATACCCTTTCTACAGCCCAAGAGTGACAGCTATTCTGCTATTTGTCCTTAAAACACCATCACTGTAGTGGCATGCTTTCACTCCAAGTTTAGCCAGTTCAGAAAATTGCCTGACTCTGTCAGAAGCATTTTCAACCCTTTACATTCAAGTTTTCACTGGAAAGAAAGGCCAGTTAGAGTGAGAGAAAGGGAGACTTGGCTTTTTAAAGATTGTACTGAGATCTCCCTTCTGCTTTGGGTTGTCTGAGTGAGCTTTTGTTTTACCACCTTTTTTATCAAAGCCTTATTAATTTAACTCTACAAGAACAAGCCTATCAACTTATTATACAAGATTTTACTTTAAATATTCACACCTCTGTCTGTTTTGGGTACAATCAGGATATGGAATTTTTGTTTTTGAAGACCAGTAAGACAGCAATCTAATCCTGCTGCACAGGCTTTACCTTTACAATCCACCTTCTCCAAAATTAAGTACTGTATTACTTATTGTTTATTTCTTTTCTGTTCTTTTCCTGGAAGACTGAATGGGAAAAAAATCAGTTCTACAAGTCACACAAACTCATAGTGCTGAGCAACCAGCTCTTGCTGACTCTTCTTCAGCCAGGGGTCAGAGCAGGTGACCTCCACAGTCCTTAACAACCTTGACCATTCTGTCATTCTGTTTGATAATTCTGCTTTGATTGTAGGAAGTTAGAAGCAACACTGTGAGAAAAGCCTTGAGGAAAGCAAGAGTTTCAAATAAAGTCTAAGATTTAAGTCAATAAAAGTGATCTGCCTGAATACATCATTAAAGAAAATGTCAATTCCTAAAAACGGTCCTGGAATAACTGTGCTGCCTCATCAAAACAGCTTACTTTAATGAGAAAGGAACAATGAAAAAGCAAAAAGGAGGTAAAGAACAGGACAGAACATTTGAAATCATTAGTTTGAGGGCAGAATTAGAGATTTATGTTAGCAGAAAGCAGGGAGACATTTTACTGACATCCATTATTCATTATATTGTTCTAACAAGACCTCTTATGAGTGACAGTTTAATGGGTGAAAAATACCTTCTCAATCTTGCACCAAAGTAGCATGGATTTCAAGGTGTGTTATGAATGACAATCATTAAACATAATTGCTATGGATGTTTAATGTATAAAAGCCTAATAGGGGATATTTTTTAGAACCATCACGAAACCTGCTGTTGGGAAAAGTGGTTTTCTTTCTTTTTCCCCTCCTTCCTCTTGCTATACAAGCCACTGCAGCTTGGCATCTTACCCAGGAACACAGAGAGAAGGGAGGGGGGCAGAAACGCTTCTGGAGAATTTTTCTATTACTTCTATTTTAGATAATCACAGGTTATAAAAACAGTAATACAAGAGCAGCTATTTTCTTATTGCTAACAGGACATGGAACTTTAAATTAAACCAAATCTCTGTTAATGCACTGAAAGTAGAGTAGGTTATACCAGAGCAGCCAAAGAAAATTAAAAATCTAGACATCCGCTGAAGTTTCCCTTCATTTTTCTTGTGCTGATATTCTGAATCTAAATAAAAGCATGTCAAAGTCGCTCTGCCAAGATATAAACCCACAGTTAAATGTATGAGATCTCTCCCGCAAAAAACCCAGCAACACAGATTAGGTGTGTCACTAATCTCTTAATTTGGGTGTACCTCAAAGAGACATTTACTAAAATCTGGGGAATTTTATTCCAATTGGAATGATCTTGTGTAGAAGAAAAATCTAAGGGATTTGCAACAACCTTTCCCTTGGCATCTGATCTCAAGAAACTGCTTTTAGAACCCTTATAGAAAAACAAGCCAAAAACTGTTCATGATAAATACAAAGAGTATGATGATTATAAATATCTAATTTGAGTCTTTGGATATGTTTCAACTTTGAAACATTCTTGATTCACAGCCAATTAATGAAAACAGAATTACTCTGGGTGAGACTGTTTTAGATCCAGCCATTTAGAGCTCAGTTCAGAATACAAGCTCTGAAAAGGCTTCTTTGGAGAGCTCTCAGAAGAGGGGAGCTGAGAGGATTCACATAAAAATGCCTTCAAAAGCCCTTTATTTATCTATCAGCAGCTTTATCAA
This sequence comes from Brachypodius melanocephalos, assembly GCA_013398615.1. Classification (NCBI taxonomy): domain Eukaryota; kingdom Metazoa; phylum Chordata; class Aves; order Passeriformes; family Pycnonotidae; genus Brachypodius; species Brachypodius melanocephalos. The sequence goes on from VZSR01001342.1 coordinate 5,365,206, forward strand.
AAACAAGCAGGAGGAACTTTGCATGCAAGAGTACAAAGGAACTTGTGATGGCACTTCATGGGTACCTCGATCTGAGGGCTGGCAGTGAAGTGCTCATGCAGCAAGAGCCACTCCAACCTACTATACTATGATTTTATGACAAGCACAGCTTCATTCCACAGGTCACAAGAACACTCAAAGCATGAGGAAAGGCAGGAGCACTGCACAAAAATGTGTGCAGTGGCTCACCCTGCTTCAGTTACTCTGTGCTTTAGGATAACTGCTGAACCTTCCCCCCTGCACACCCAACTCCATGTATTCTAGGCAGGCAATTACCCCCAGAAAACACAGAGTTTACAACAGTTTCATACCTAGAAACAGAATAAAGAATCATTGTTGGCACCATAAAGTACTTGGAGAACTAGGCTGGTTTTCTAGGGATGTAAGATTTTACAAAAGACATGATGAAAAGCCTCTTGATCCCTTTTAGCCCATAAATAAGCAGAAGTGACTCTAACAGATGGCAGGATTCAATCCTGCTGTGAAAGGGACAATTTAGACCAGACATTTCAGATCTGTGTACAAGAGTGATGTGTTTGGGAAGTCACATGAATGCACAGACTTTCCTCCTGAATTTGAGGCATGGGATATTTCCTACTACTTCTAGGGAAGGAAGCAAGTAAGTGATCCAAATAGGAAGACGAATGTGCCAAACATTTTTGAAGAAATTTGAAGCTTTTGAGCTAGCAATCTTCCATGGGGACAAGAGCCCTGAAAGAACCAAAGAAAAGGAGGGGAGAGAAAAATCATTCTCTCTTAGCAGCCATTTTCTTCACCATGCTTTCTGCTGCATATTCCCCATGTTTCATAAGCTGACAGTCCATGCAACAGTCAGAAGCAATCCTGCCTGCCTTCCAGTTAGAGAAAAGATTGGCATAAAGACATGGACCCATATTCTCTTTTACCTCCAGCTGTGCTGCCAGAATAAGATCCAAACCAGTACTATTTCCAGCAAGTCAGAGAACTCTGTGTCTCTCACCCTCCCTGCTGCCCACCAACCATCTGCTTTGCCTACAGAGCTGTTGAGTGCCACTGTGGTTTCCAAAGGGACAGACAAGATGGCAACAGACACCAGTGAGGATGAGTTGTCATCCTCCAACAACAACAAAAATGTTTCTCAACTAAACAGAAATGCACAGGAAGAGAGGAGGGGGCTGAAGTGCTGCTGAGAATCTAAAACACTGGTACTTTCTAGCTTCAGCTTTTCCACTCAGCTCTGTCACCTTAGGGGTGTTCTACGCCAGCTCCTACATTTTTATGAGCATCAGAGCTGGAAGCTCCAATTCTAGGACACAGACCTCTGATGTGTATCCTGTGGGAGTAACTAATAACCTAAGAGAAATTGGAAGCTATGTTTTTGGGAAGTCTCAGTCTTATCTCCATAAAGACAAGGAAGCCCCAAGCCTCATGGTGTCCCAGCTGTGCAAAGAAAGGGCTCCTTGGAAATTTAGCAGTCAATGAAACTCTTGCTGAACATGTGCAAACAGATGCGTTTTTCCAGGCATATGATTTCCTCAAATTTGATTAATGTCAGCAAAAAAGCAGAAAAAACACAGAGGTTAATCTGATGTGAACATGGAGGATCAGATTTCTGTTTTAACTGGGCAAACAAAAATTCTAGGAAGGGCTGCTGCTGCCACTTAGTTCATCTGAAGTACTCATACTGCTGCAATGGGAGTAGTGGATGTGAAGTCCAGAAGGGAACCAGCTCCATCTTCTGTTGCCCCACACAGATCCCATCCAAGGGTAACAACTCAGTGCATGACTCTCAGGTTCTGTACCCCAAGATTCAGGTGGTTTTAAGTCTCTTTGCCCTCTAAGAGGCTCTGAGCCAGATGCAAGAAAAAAAAGCAGAGTCTCCAGGTTCCTGTTTCTTCAAGGTCTTTTGCTTTGTTTATTATTTCTTATCTCATTGATTGCTCTGTTCCCAGCTGAGGTCTGTTCTGCAGCTCAGACATGAGAAGACTCCCCACCCCTGGTCTGTTGCTCCCTTCTTATACTCATTATTATGTACCCATTATTTATCATTACCTACCAATGCCCACTATCTATACTAAACAGGTCATTTCTACCTTGACCCAGTCTCTTCAAACTATATAGTGCCCATGTCACAGCAGAAGATGGAGAAGAAGAAGAAAAAGAGAAGCCCTGGGCAATGCCCAAAATTCTCCATTTTGCTTCCATTCACCTCCATTCTAAAAACCCAAAGCTACGTATTTTTCATCCAGTGATAAGCTAAACTACTATCTTTTCACACTCTTGTGATTTGTAATGTCTTCCCCAGTGGTGGCAATTTTTCCCATGGACTGAAATCAAAGACAGTGTCTTCCTGGACTCTGTGCCAGGGTCTTAGACCCCCCTGTACAGGGCTCAAACCTTCTTGCTCGGTTCCCTGACTGCTTTGTCAGGGTCTCTCACCCTCCAGGGTGACCAAAGGGATGCCCTGGACTCTGACACATGACAAGTTCAGGTTTTTTGCCTCCTGATGGATTAACAGGATTTTTTCTGCACTCCATCAAAGGCATTCTTCCCATCTCTCTTTGCTGCTCTCCACTTTAAGCCTGACTAATCTCACTGCTGCCTGACACTGCTCTCTGCCCTTCCCAGGGCAGCTCTGAAGTGACACAGGGACACACCTGGTACCTCTTGTGGTGAAAGAAAAGGTAAAACATCCAGGAGATGAACTACACAAAAAAGAATTCCCTGAGTGTTTGGTCATGGTGGTTCACCACCCTGCCAGCCAGACAGAAGGAAAAATGACAAGATGTTTCCCTTGGAAAGAAACAGGATTCAAAGCTTCCACCTCTCTCTGGTAAAAGCACACAAAAACCAGGGCACAGACAGTGTGCACTGCATTGGGGTTCAGCTTCTCACAAAGGCTGGAAGATTGCAGCTACATAAAAGATGGGCTGAATTTCAAGTTCTGACAGTGGATCCAGAAGATACTGCCTAATTTTGGGAATCTTCTTTATGTCTCCACATTCTTCATGCTACAGGCTTACATGCTACTCCACCAACATGCAAGATACACTTTTCTTTTTTAAGATTTCCCTTACCTTTGAACGAAATGTTGGGTGGACAAAATACAATGCCTTCAAGTTCCTCTTGTACCTGGTTTAGAGAAAGAAAAAATATTTAGAAGTGAATTCTAACTAAGGTCACCTACATAAGCCAACTGTCAAAAGAGACCATTTTTCTTAAGTGCTTGTGATGTAATTTTATAAAGTTAGATCTAATGTAAGGGCAGACACTATAAAGTAAATGTAAAGGGAAAAGAAATTTTTTTTAAAAAGTAGAATGGTTATTTTTCAGTTAAAGACATCACAACTTTCAGTCTTTGAAGTAGGAAGTGAAAGTAAGTTAAGGACAAATTATGACTGTCACTGTTACCCAAACCTCTCCTCTCACAACCAGGAACACACTTTAACAAAGCCAGGCTCCAAAAGCTCCAGCTCTGGACTAGGACAGACAAGACAATCAGAGTGCCTTCCTAACAGCTCCAGAGGGAGACTGCAGAGGACAGAACCTCTGGTCAAAAAGATGGACCTGAGAAGGAAAGAAAACACCTCTTCCTTCTTCTTGCCTTTGTTAGTTATTTAGGTCTTTATCCCAGCCAAACTCTCTCAGAAATAAATGGGAAGCCAGATACAGGGAATAACAAATATTTGCATAGCACAGAGGAAGACCACAACATGTTCTTTTCCTATTGGCACTTACTTGGCATCAACAACATCATAGAGTTTCTTCAGGAAGTTAGAGTCCAGCTGATTGTAATCATTTGTGAGCGTATGGAAGTACACCAGGACATATTCCTTTACTGCAATATGATCCATGACATGGATGAAATACAGAAGAGCCTGAGGCAGAAAGAAACAAAATTTATATTTGCAAAGAACTCTTTCACAGTTCCATTTCATCTTAATATACTTCCCTCATTTCATCTAAAAATCAGAAATCACAAGGCTGGATGGCATCACATTTCAGCTACAAAAGCAAGGCCAACATTCCAAGTCTTCAACCTGACTGCAATAACTTAGAATTCTTCTGTCTATCTGACCTCACAGATGGAGATCCATTCTTGCTGTTTCCCTGAAAAACTACATTGAACTTATTACATTTCACTGTTCACATCTTGGCAGTTATAGAAGCAGGGTAACTCTCCTTCTTCTTCAGGAGAAAAAGGAGTCCATACTAGGCCTGTTTTTTTCTAAAAATAGCCTCATTGAAAAGTGTCAGTCCAATGCACACATAGCTCTGTCATGGTATACTTTTCCATCTGCCTATAAAAATACTTTCTAGTTAACATTTTAAGTCTTCTAGAAATGATGTTTCTAGTATTAACACTGAATTATCCTTATAATCAGACTTTTCCATCCAAAACTTTCATATGTAACAACTCTAGTTTTACAAAGCCTTACCTTTTCCATGTCTATCAATGTTACAGGGATATTTCTTCCAACCACCACCATCACAGTGCGGCCACAGTTATCCACACCTACAAAAGAAAGAAAGGTGTCTCAACTTCTCTCAGTCCTGCCAACTTTTGTAGCTGGGCCCTTTCAAACTGGGGAGAAAGAGTCTCAGCTCAAAACTTTTGCAATGCATGTGGTTTCCAACAGAGGAAATATGCTTAGTTACTGCTCTCGCTATACCAGTACCTATGCTGATAAAAAAACCCCTGTATCCCATCTGAGACACTTAAGGACTGCAATTTTATGTTGCCTATGTACTCCATATTTACCTAAATATCAAATAATAACATGGGTTTTATTTAAAAAAACACATTAACTTGTAATTCTACCACCAAAGCAAAATTCTTCCTAGAAACCAGGCTCTGCACATATTCCCAGAGCAGGCCTCATGGACCTCCTGCAGCCCACAGTGCCCTGTCTAAGGCAAACAAAAGAACTGAAATTTGAAGCTACTGAGAGCAGAAGGTATCACACAGCCTTGGTATTTACACAAAGATTGAGGTAAGCTCTGGATTTTCATGAGGCCTAAGAGATTAGCCAAAGTGCTGAATAGATTTTCTCTCCAGAAACACAGCTATGTTTTCAGCATGACTTGTTCTATATGCAAGTCCAAAGAAAATATTTTTACTTTAAGACAACATAGATCAGTCACCAGTACCCCAAACTTACCTGTCTGGTACAAAGCTTTAAGAGAAGCAATGTCAGAGAGGTCTTCAGCTCTTGCCTGACACAGCCAGCGATTATAACTAGAAAGTCAAAAACATCTGGTGAGATCTAATCCCCCTTTGGATCAGCAGTATAAGCCTGAAGAGGTATATGGGAAGGGAAGGATAAAACAAGCTTTTTCTGACTGAGCCCTCTCTGATGTTGCTGTTTTCTGACCCATGGAGCAACTAGCAAGTTTTTAAAGAAAGAACTGTTAAAAAATAAAATTTAGTGTCTTAGTTACACACCTAATGATTTTCACTTGGGCAATTAATACATATTAATATGTATCAACTCATAACTATAGTGGCATTCCAATTAAGCTGAAAGGATCTCAGAGGTTTTTCCGTTTAAATATATTAGTGTTTAAAAGGCAGAAAAAAAGGAAAATTTCCTTTAAAAGCCTAGATGTCAAACACAATGATGCAGCAAACAGTTTCATTAACAACTTAGTGCCTCATCTGACAAAACAAGCCAATACCAAGCCTCGAGAGCTCTCCAGCATGGAATTACATTCTGAAGAAGTGATCATTGCACGTTAGGGCAGGGTGGGGGAGAAAGCCTGAGCCTTCTTTTATTTATCAAATGGAAGAAAAGTAGCTACGCAGAGCCTTGGGAACAAATGGGCAGTATCAAATGCAGGGGATCCCACTACAGACAGTGGCGACAAAACAGTGACATCTTGTGGCAAACGGGTGAGGCAGCTGGCTGGATGCATTGGGTGTGTGCTAAAGAGTTCATCACAACCTTCCCTTTTTCTCCTCCTGTCCCGTCCCTTCTCCCTTCAGGCCAAAGAGGCTACTACATCAATCCAGGGTGACACCAGGCTTTCTCTGTCTTTGCTTGCTGGAAGATGAGGCTTTACAGATAACAAAACCCTCATTCATAAGGGCTGGTCCGAACTAACACAAACATTCACATGAACAAGCAAATTCTCACTTCCTCTGGTGCTGTTTCTGCAGTGCTGCCTCTGACAACTGTCCCTGAAGGATGAGGCGCCTCTGCTTATCAACGTCTCCCTCCATGCGGGCAAAAGCATGGGAGCCAATGAAAGACAAATCTGCCTCCAGACCCTCTTCATCTGAAGCATCTGCAGTAGAAACAGAGATGGTGTAAAATGTTTGGGCTGTGTACAGGACAGCAATGCTGCTGCTGAATTGGTACATTTCCCAGTGAAACAACACAGGCATTATGCTACAGACTAACACAGAACCTCCGAGGTACCATGATGTGGCTCTGATACCTCCCCAGAACCGCTGGCGGATCACAGCATGTGATTGAGAACCACTCCCTTAAAATGTTGGTTTGCCTGGAAACTAACTGGGAAGTCCTAGTCATCAGCTCATAACAAAGGGTTTACTCTCCCAAAAAACCAAGTTCTGGAGAGAGTGACTTCAGCTTTACATCCTACTTCAGCTTTACAGTCATGGTACTTGTCAAAAGGGGAAAAATTAGCATGCAGAGGCACAGATGCTGCAGCTTTATTCAATTAGAAGCTGTACTGTAGACAGGGCTCACTTCTTGTATCCCTGATACTTCCTGAACAAAAGCTGTAATGATCTGAGTGTAGCTATTTTTATAGCAATGTTTACAAGAAGACTGGCTGATGAAGTAGAAGAGCACAGGCTCACTTGCTGGTGACAATACCAGAATGCTCTACTAAATCGATGCCATCCAGGCATGTTGCTAAGACTTCTAGCACTGTCTCCCTGGGCAATCTGGACAGGAACAGTCTCCCCTTTTAGCATGACATGCTTTAGTAGCAATGGAACAAGAGTGCAGGATTCCACTATACAAATTCACTCTTACATACGCAAATCCACTAATTCCACAAATTATTAGCTGGTGGTTGAATACCTCACACTGGTCAGCCACGGCAGCAAATATTAAACATTCAGCCTTATCCCAACTGGCTATGCAAAAGCAGAAAATTGAAATGAATTCCAAGTTATATGCTTTGGATGGTTTAAGGCTGTAAAACTTAACAAGCAAGGCAGAATGTGCCTGCTGTGTCTGTTAATATATTACATTGTTTTGCTACATACATCTCACCTCCACCCTGACATCTATCACTGAACTTTGATAGCCACCTACAATCACTGATCTCTGGGTTCCTGTAGTTATTTTATATCTTTTAGGGAGTTTCTGCTAGTTTTCATTGCCCATCCACTAGTTGGATGCACTGTATTCCCGCTGTATCAATAGAATGGTATCATTTGAGACAACATTTGCTAATACATAAATATCACTTTGCTAACACACAGGACAGACCATTAACCAAAATACCTTTTTCAATTAGGGGCTGCACAAGATCCTAATTGCTTTGGGAAAAAATTTACAAAGGGAACGAACTACCAACCTCTTCTACCAAGAGAGGAGAAGACAGAACAGCTCTACTGCAGTTATTGCTAGGGAACACAAGAAGCCAAGGAGGCAGCTTGAGAAGTGGAATCATTATAACCTGATGCAGGCGAATTGAGGTCGGAAAAATCTTTCTCCTTCCTTTTCTGTTTCTCCCACTGACTTTCTCACCAAGAGATACTCATTCCAAAGCCCAGTTCCAAACTCACCATCAGGAACGCCTGGCTTTTCAGTAATCCTGATCTGCCGCTCCGGCACTACCGGCTCCCCTTCCGCATTGCCAATATCTGCAGGGAGGTAAGGCAAGGATCGCGCCTCTTCTTCCAACGACCTCGGAAAATACAGAGGCAGCAGCTTCTGGTAAGTGGCCTACAAACAAGAAAAGTGCGTGAAGGGTCTATCCGTGCTTTTCACTTAAGCAGAGTCTGCCTTTGTAGCAGGGAACTTCTCAGCAGTTTGGAGGCAAAGTACTGCCTCCCTCAATGGTTACTTTAGGCTGTGAGCTGGGAATACTCTATCAAATAACCTTGATAAAGGTTAACTTCTTGGGTTTTCCTGCCACACTGGCAAATGACTTTGAGAGGACTTTGCTAAAACCTGCATGAACTCAGGCAGATTGCAGATAGAGCTTTGGAATGAAGTTAAGATACGCACGGACAACAGATTTCAGCAAATGTTGCTAATGTTAATATGCACCACTACACAGATCATGTTCAGTGATCTGCCTGGAAAAAAAAGAAAAAGCACCAACCCAACAAGAAAATCCCTCCTCACATGAAGGAATATAGTGAAAATCTCTACAGAATATATTACTTCATGTGTTTGCTCCAACTGATCAGCAGTTTTGTGACCCTCAACAAGTCAGCTATTTTCCTTATCCACAGAACCTGAACACAGTGTGGGTGTTCTGCACAGGAACAAATTTGATGTACAAGGAAAGTCAGTATTCAAACTGCCTGCATCTCTCAGCACACAGATCGCTAAATGTCAAGTTTGCTATTTCGGCAAGCAGTGTTTCAGATCTTTGTAGGTGATGTGTAGGGATGCTGAACTGACCCTCTTCAAGCACGTCTTTGTGTAAGGAGGAAACTGTGTGAGGAATTTCCTTTCTGGCTAACAGATAGCATCCAGCACAACTGCATGCTATCACCTCCCCTCCTACTCCCTGACCACAGCTCAGCCACACTGAAGCCAGAAGCAGAAAGATTCTCCAAGTGTCCATAGTGACTGCTAAGAGCATGAACAGTTCTGGAAAAGAGGCTATGCTAAAGAAGGAGACAGAAGGATGCTGCAAGACCAAAAGTCTGTGTGATCTGAAGGGGAAATCCAAATCCAGCTTTACTGCTGCAGAGAAGATCAATCACGCCCAGGAATTTTGGTGCAATGAATGCCAAGAAGATACCTCTTCAAGCTCAGAGACAGCAAACACCACCTTCTCCAGAGTCTCTCCATGAACCTCCAGAAACCTCCTAACTGTGCCTGCAAGGAAGCAGATTAAATGTAGTTAGCAAAACAGAAGGAGGAATCTACACACACAGCTACAAGTGAAGAACTCAGAGTGCGGAAGACAGCTACATCTCTCCTCATGTGAAATAGCTCCATAGGGTACTGTAGGCAAGTGTGCACTAAGTGGTGGTTTAACACACCAAATGGGTTGCTGGCCACATTGGAAGTTCCATCTCTACTCTCTCCTGATGCTGACTTTAGAGAGAGAGAGACATAGGGAACAAATCTCTCTGATTTTAGCTTACTAAGCATTCCTTAGGCTGTGAAATGTGATTCAGTGGCCTGGAAAAATCAAGCCAAATCCTTCCTTTAGAGAGTCCTGTGTAAACTGCTAAAACCAGACATTCTTAGAACAAGTCACTGTGCCCTAAGTCATCAGCAAAGCAATATAAGAAAGCTACAGCAGAAGCTGGTTCAAGGCAGGGTCAGCAACACAAAATCTCTGGGGTCAGCTGTGCCAAAGAGGCACATAAAAATTTTATTTGTAAATCCTGAGAAAAAGTGTCCAAACAAATTGGTTGGTATGGGAGTATTTTATCAAGTAGCACACAGACCTACAGAGACAACAGAAGACAGCAATAAAAGAAGTTATCTACAAAGAATACTTTCAAGTTCTTTTCAAGGGAATTCAAGAAACAGCAGAGGGAAAAAAGGAGCAATTTTCAAATACTTCCTGTGTATTACTGTACACAAATTCCTGTGTAATCGAGTTGACCTGTGACATTACACAACCAATGGAGTTCCACAACAAACAGTTCTGAATGTATGTGAACATGTGAAAAGGCAAAAAAAGATGGGAGAAAGTAGGAAGCAGTATAAAGTATATGTACAAGAGTATATAATATTCTTGTTTGAGCATTTTTCTATACATTATTTTCATCCTAGGATGTTTTCTGATTTGTTTTCAGTGGTCTTCATTTTTTCTTTAATAGTTTCCTCCTGAGCACAAGGAAATGTGAAAACTTTTAGCAATGCTTTTTAGTAAGAATTTCCATAAAACAAATAACGAGCACAAGAACCATTTCCCCTTGTTTGTTCTGAACTGGCATGGTTTGATGGTTATTTTGGGAGACAGTGAACAGCTGATTCCTTTTCACCATTTCCACACCACTCATGAGTTTACAGACATCTATCACACTCCCTTCAAGTCTGGTATACTCCAGTCTGAAAAAGTTTTGAGCTAATTTTGCTATTTCTTGCCTTTTTCTACACCTGTTGACCTCCTCAACTTCTCTGTCTACTGTATTCTTTTTGAATGTGCATCTTTAAAGAGGGAACAAAGCACTGATTTATTGTGTAACATTCTTAATTTTGTTGTGTCTTACTCAGCTTGCTGTTTTGAGCTCCTCTGAGCTGTTGTTCTCATGGAACTATTATCATCTCCATGTTTTGCTGCCTATAATCAGCCCATCATTTTGCATGCAAAGGCAGAAGCCTGTAGGAGTGGGTCAGTGGGGGAAGGATATCACTTTATGTTTGGATGTGCTGATGACACTAAAACAGCAGATGAAATTCACTGTTGCTCGGATCTGCCTACAAGTATTCAAGAGTAAGGCCTCATTTTGGCTACTCTGAACAGATTTCTATTAGCAGCAAACTCTCTCTCTTTCAGCATATTTTCCAGGTTATAAATTAATACATTGAAGAATGCAAGTTCCAGCACAGATTCCCATGGATCTCGACTGCTGAGATCCCAGGGATCTTTACTGAGAGAAAGGATAGTTTGTTTTTATCTTCCATTTTCTGATCAACCATGGAATGCCTTGCCTTTTTACAGGCTTTAATGAGCCACAAGTCCCTAAAAAAAACAAGGCCTCCCCATTTCAGGAGTAATCTGTAAGAGAAAAGTGACTTGCTGAGTGCTGCCATCCAGTTTGTGCTGTTTCCCAACACACTTACGCAGGGCTATGTGGGTTGCATCCTCCAAGGGGTAGCATCTTTTCAGAGTGTTAATGACACAAAATCCTACGGAGCACATGGCCTGTTCCCTGGAATCCAGAAAAAGAGAAACAAATGAATAGACAGCCAGGTGCACACAGATGTCTGTCAGGACAGTAGGGAGCACCATAAATTTCTTCCCTGGCTCTTAGCAGCAGTAATCCTTGCTCAAGCTGTTGCAGGAGGATTCTTCCCTGGCAAGATGCGCACACACCCTCATTAAGCAGAGAAGGAGAGAACCACTAATTATTCCCCACTGCTTCCTCTGGTGCTTGTTTTCACATTTCTCCTTCTACCTCAGCTATGTTGCTTCTATAGTTCCTCATATCCTGAATTAAGTTCTTCCCTCAAACTCCCTGCAATCTGTGCTCAGAATACTTTTGTTCCCGTTTAGGACTGACAGTAAAGAGAAGGAGGTAAAAGAAGGTGCTCTTCAATGCATACACACTCCTGTTTCTTCACCTGACCAATGATTTTGTTTTGTTTAAGGTCTGGACACAGGCCAAGGTGGCTTACTCCATCTTAGGTATGATTAGACAACCATCAGAATGGAGTGACACACACTTCAAGACCAGCAAGATGCTTCCAGCTCTGAGCCACATTTTCAGAAGAGTAAAGCAGAGCTGTTGCCAACAGTAATCAAACGACTTCGAGCAAGCTCAGAGATGATAGACAATTTCAAAACCATCAAAAATTACTCTAGAAAACACTGAGTGAAAGACATTCAGTGTACAGAAGTATAAGAATTTTAAAACAGTTTAAAACATGTTTCAGTCCAGGCCTGAATTTGCTTGTAACTTCTGAGGCTGAACAAATTTGGCACATGCTAAAAACCATAGCTGTAATCTTAAGTATGAAACAGTTACTACTGCACTGTAACACAAAGTCCAACTTTGGAAGAATTGATCTTCCCAAACATAAAAAATTGTTAGGTATGCTTTCTGACATTGCTTTTGCTCAGGTGTATTTTGTGACTGCTACCACTACAACACTTGTCACAGGAGAAAAACAGAACACAGAAAAACAGGAAGAAAACCTGTTAGTTAAGAGGAAGTAGAAAATACACAGACAAAAGGGGAAAAACCTATAAACCTAGCTCCTGCAACTGTAGATTTAGAAGTAACCTTGTGCCCTGACTCAGAATTTTAGCTGTCTGTTGTACAAGGGCAGAGAAGCCAAACACATGAATTGCCACAGCAGTCAGATCTGCCTGTGGGTGTGTCCATATGGCTGCAGACACACATGAAGCTACTGCTGGAGCAAGCTCATTTAACACTTGCTGCAGCACAGAACCCAAAGCAATTATTAATGTTTCTCTTTTGAGGAAGTGAATGCTGCACAGCTCTAACTACCCTGTTCCACTGCTTGAACAAGCCCCGATCCCTCTGTACATTCTATCTACACCACAGCAGAGATAAACAAAGGCACGAAGCACACCACGAAGCTGCTCCTGTTCTCCTGTCCTTAACCAGCCCCAGCACACAGGAGAAGACATTCACAGAGGTGAGACCTTTGTGCAGAGCCGAGTTCCCAGGAGAGCTGTGCCCCAGGCATCACCCCTGTGTGAGCTGTGCTGTGCTTACTTGGCGAGCTGCAGGACGTTGCGGTAGCAGCTGTAGAGGGAGCTCTCGGCTGCCGTGCGGTACCGGCTCTTGTACTTGGGGCCCACCGTGTGGATGATGAAACGCGCGGCCAGGTTAAAGCCTTTCGTCAGCTTGGCCTCGCCCGTCCTGCAGCCTGCGAGAAATAGAACAGGAGGGTAACATGATAAACAAAACATGAGGTCTTACACGTCGTGCTAACAAAGCCAGAAGTGTGCAAGACCTTGTCTTCCTCCAGTTAGGTGACTCCACTTCACACACAGAAGTTGGTGTTTTAGACATCAAATATTTAAGGATAGCATCCGATGTCATACCAGCTGCTTAGCACCTAGTCAAGCTGAGGAGGTGTGAACCGTGTTCATTCCTCTCAATCTTAAAACTGTGCATATAAGGACTAACCAGATATTGCTCGAATTTCTGTCTTAATTGCAGTGCTTACTATTCTACTTAGAGCAAAAGAAGAAATGATTAAATAATGGGCAGACAAGAGATGCACAAGTACACCATACAGCAAGCAATAAAAAGTCCTTCTGAATGTAACAGCTTGGTTCTGGGACACTGCTTTTTGGATAAATGACTATAAGTCTCCCTTTAATCAAACAAACTAGTCATTGGCAAAGCTGTTAAAACTGAATAGATAATATTTGTTTAATTTATGCTCTCAGACTGAGGTAGCTTGCTTTGTTTGCGAGTCTCTTCATGTCCTTAAGGCAGACATATGATCCTCATGCAGCTCATACTCTCTGGACAGGCTAGCTGTCTGGTCTCAAGGAAAGGAAGTTCAAGCAGTATATTTAATTGTTCCATGCACAGCACCCTCCAGTTACATACTCTAGGAAGAGATTCTGTGTTTGAAGTCTGTTTTTCCTTCAGCACACAGAAGAAAAGTCTACTAAATTTCCCCTTCTTCACCTAAATCTAGTCCACTCCAGGTCTGGACAGCTAAAGAAGTATTTCTAGTCTCTCTCTTTCCCTACCCTCAACGACAAGTATTTTTCCAACCTTCTTCCTTCTGCTTGCACAGTTGCACTTCAGCTTTCTGATCTGACAGAAAACCAGTATTTTCACTGGATTAGCTTTCAACCTGATCTTCTTACAAGTTGCTGGTGCCCACAACAGGGCATGAGACAGGAGGAAGCAGCTGCAGCCACCCTTCAGGCAGCAGTGGTGCAGGAGCTTGGCTTAAGCTGCCCATTGAATAGGGATGTTTATCTCTCCCACTCCACTCTTTCCTTGTACTGCTCAGGGAAGCTAGCAACATGCATGAAAGCATATTTTATGGGAAGAGACACTCCAGGCTGAGAATCTTCCTACCCAAAACTTCAAGCATATCTTTTTAATGGCAACATCAAGATGCCTTGAAGCCAGCATCTTGTAAAGTTTTTGAGCCAACAAATCGCATCATTAGCTTCTATAGATCTCCACTGTGCTTCTTCTGGATTAATCAGAAGGAAAAAACACCATACTAAAACTAAGCATACTCTTCTGAATTCCTGCACAGCCTCTAAGACAGCTCAAGAGAGCAATTAAATAAGCACAATATGGAAAAAGCCAAACCCAAAACAATGTATCCAATATCAAGTTACTTTTCTTCCTCTGCAGTCCCCACGCCTCACAAACAGCAAAGAACAAGCAAAGGCCTGTAGAAAAACTCGTGAAAAAAAAATGAAGCAAGTTTGATTGAGGTATAGTTGTGCACTCAGTAGAGGAACCAATAAATTCAGGGAAGCAGATGTAGCATTGATAATCTTTAACTATATTCAGATCACACTTCATACTTCCCAATGCATTGTACCTGGAGATGCCTATACACTTTTTTAAACCAAAATGAGCAGTAGGTATTACTCTTATTTTAAGATACAAGGTGAGGGGAGCTGCACAAGTCAAGGTCTGTGGCAAAACTGGGAACAAAGTCAAGATCCTGTTTTTCATCTGATAAGATTTCAGCTATTAGAATAGCTTTTCTCCAAGTTTAAAGTGGAAAGTCTCAATCCTCTACATCACGCGTGTGGCAGAGAAAAAGCATTGCTGGAGCTGGAAGACTTCTGCCACAGAAGGTCTTCAGTAGACTGCAACCAGTATTTGTTCATAAGCAAGCTTCTATCCATCATCTGCAAGCCTGCCCTGGCTGTAGTATTTCTGCAGGAATCAAAACTGATGCTGCTCCCAGGAAAACACAAGTTAGCTGAGACTTAAAGAAGGCACAGGCCTTCAAAGAGTCAGCACGTCACATGCTTTCAGATCATATTTTTTCTTGGAATCTGTGAAATACGGATATATACCACGCAGCAGGAATAAAGCAGGAGAGACCTAACTGAAAACGTTTTACAGCTTTAGAACATAGACCATGCATTTTCACTTTTTCACCACAAACATTATGCAAATAAAAAATGTCAAAGCTAAATGGGAAAGAGGGTAAAAAGGAAGCAGAGGTGACAAACAAATTCTGAACTGATTTCTTAACTAAGCTCTCCATCCCCTTCTGCTACTGTGACAAACATACTAGGGGTGCTCAAATGCCAAGCCTCTCTCTCCTCCCCCACACAACCTGTCAGTAGGGTGTCACAGAACAGCTGATTTCCATAAAGCTCTTGGCACAAGATTAAAAGAGAAGTGCCTTCACAGGGAGTTGTGAACCTGTAGAATGCATTACAGGGAGAAGACATAAGTGTTATCACTGTGGTAGAAGATGCAAAACTATGCATAACTTAGCAGGGAAAAAGGGAATTTAAGATGCTGAGCACAACAACTCCCTACAGAGCTGATAGATGTTGGACTTCAGGACTCCTTGAAATCCAGTCCCTCTCTTCCCACCTCTCAGTGCGTACAAGAAATCCAAGAGTATTTTAGAAGGGTTCTGGCATATATAGCAGGGTCCTAACTATTCTAGAGCACTTATGGTATTTTAATTTCCACCCACAATAGACAGTGAATTTTTGCTCTGTTATAAAATGGTTACTCTTTCTCCTGTTTTATTTCTAGGTTACTCAAAAAAAAAGCAAGCTGAATCAGCAAAGGATGATTTTATACAAACAGGATTTCTATTCAATTGTAATTTAAGCTACTGAGTTTACATTAGAAATATGGCTCTTCTATATCCATTTTGCTACTATGCAAGGAGACCAAGCTGTTATCCAGAGTGAGCAGTACCACACAGAGACCTCAAAATTCAGTTCAGTCCAGTAGCTCCTAGAGATGTGAATTTTTATCTGTGAACCATATTAGACTTTTGTATGACCTTGGATAACTATAAACTCTTGTTCGTCACACACAAAATAAGGAAATTCTTATTCCCAGTGCCTGTTAGTTGAAAAAACAAAAGGCTGAGTATTCATCTCCCATTATAAGCAATAAACTTTATGTTAATAAAGGGTCTAGGCAAAACTCATCCATTTCTAGAATACCCTTGCATTAGGGCTGCTCTTGTAGATTTCCAATAAAGCCATTTGTTGTACACAAGAGACAAATGAACCAACCAACTGAAGAAATCACAAAGACTTTATTTAGACATGCAGTGTTTTATCAGTCCATCTATTATTATCCTTCTGAAAGACTGTGTCTGTATTAATATCCTGAAAGAGGATACACAAAGTGCATGACAGAATCCACTTAATTTCTTCAATGGTGAACTTCAGTTTCTGTCTTTCATAATGTATACACACCGAACAGGATAAAATCTCAAGATGTACAACACTGGTCCCTTGAGCAAAAGCCCTGATAAGCCAACTGCTTGAAGTGGCTTCAGATAACAATGGGAATTACTGTGTCACTAAGTAAGGGCTCTTCAACTCAAATATCTGCCACGGACTTTCAATTATCTGTAATGTGAACAGCAAAAAGAGACTAGATGGGCAGGTGTTTCCCCATTTTTTTCACATTAATACCAGCTGTTGGGGGCTGGGGGGAGCCCAATCCTTTTTCATTTGTGCCCCAATCCTGATGCTTTGTACTATGCAAGGACAGGAGATTTCAGTTAAGATAAAAATGTTTCTGGCTACTTACCTTTGAGCTTCTGGAGCTCATCCTTCAGGTCAGGCCCAGCATGCATGAATATACTTTCAGACACTGGGTTCTTATCCGTGAGAGTCTCATTGCTGGTGTTTACAATGGCTGTGCAGTTCAGTAGCGCAACATCTCCTTTCCTGAGGAAACAGTTCATTGCAGCCTGAATGTACAACTGAGCAGGATTCTCAAATCAGTGCTGACAAGCAAGGAAATGCCAGGTTACAGGAAAAGCATTAACAGGCTTCCAGTGCCCACAGAGCGTAGCGTACCCTGCCGTGCTCACCAAGCCAAATCATCTTTTGCCTCTACCCGATGGAGACAGACTGCATGCAAAACATCAGCTCCTGAAAGAGTCCCAGCTCAGCAGTAACTTAGGGATGTTTGAGGAAAAGGCAGTGTTGTAGCTGTATGTAGGGCAGCTCAGACAGCAAACACGCAAAGCAGCTTGTTAAACTGAGTGTAACATTTCAAAAAAACTACATATTTTCTCTTGGTGATAAGAGGGTAGTCCTTGTGTTATAGTACTTTCAAAACTTCAACAATTTTTTCAATGTACTTCTTTATTTTTGCAGACAGACTATGCAGGGCACGTTACAGCTGCTGTTCCTCAGACCACTGTGGGTCCAGACTGATGCTGCAGCTGGACAAGTTTTCTTCTCTTTTGTTTCCAAATTGTGAACCCTCAAGTTGATCATGTTCATTCTGCTGTCCAAAGATCAGACACGCAGAAGATAAACAAGGCACAGATGCAGAAGAGACAATGGAGTAGCAGAACTTTGACCTGCTTTTTGTCACAGCAGCAGCCATTGGGGATTTTGGGATCAAAGAGCATAGGAAGGGAAATAAAAATTCCCACATACAGGGAGGAACTAAACTAACAGTTGAAATTTTACGTATTTGTCCAAGCCACAAGAGATGTTTAACCTTTTACTCCTCTCTTTCTTTACTGTCTGTTTTACTCCTCTCTTTCTTAATTGATTTCAGGAAATCCATGAACAGTCCCTTTTCCTGCATATATTAACCAGAAAGAGGTTCAAGCTGATGCCTGAATCTGTATCCCTGAGACATCCTTCTCCCTTCACACTGATTAAGTTAAGAGTTATTCATCTAAAGAGCAGGCTCAAGTATCTGAGTTACACTGGTGGAGTAAGTATAGCACACTATACTTTATCAGTAGATTTTGGAAGAAAGCTGTGGAGACAAAACACAGAATGGAGGAAGGAGGGGCAGGAAGAGCCAAAAGCAAGCCACAAGAATCACAGGAAAGAAAGAAATACTGATTCAAAACAGAAAAATGAAAGCAGAATAACACCAGCAAATACACAAAAAAGCTAGTAAACAGCACACTTTTTTTTTTTTTTGAAAAATAAAAGCCTCATATCCAAGTGCCCAACTAGGTCTTGATACTAAGCATACAGTATCTCAGAAGGAAGTATAGCTCCAGTCTGCTGCATGAAGGACTACCTATAAGTACAACCTGGAGCAAAATCCCAGATTTTCAAAGTTACAGTGAACAAAAAGATTATTTTCTTCCCGTATCTATAATGTTTGATTCAAGAAAAGAGGATTTAGAAGCTTTATTCTACAGCAGTGACCATTACATGAAGGTATGGACGCTGCAGTAAATAGGAGAAGTGACGGCTGACACGAGAGCCACATCAAACTTACCACAAGATTATTTTTTCATTGATGTCTTTCCTGTATGGAAAAGGTGATCTAACATCAGCTTGAGCTTTTTCAACAGGACTTTGGTGACAATCCCGTTGCTTAGTCTCATAGGCATCACTCCAGCTTGGCAGACTGTCAACATCCACAAACTGGGAGGGAGCACCCAAAGGATCCATGGAATGGAAACAGCAACTCTCTTCCTCTGCTAACTTGTTACGCTCCAATTTTCACTGGAGTCTTCCAGGTGCTTTAAAGGAAAAGAAAAAATCAAACCAGGTCACCAGCTGTTCACTAAAAGCAATTGTCCCGTGGAGCCAGACTTTTCACAAGACTGCAATGCAATAAGAGATAGCAGACAACAGAAAAACAGACTTCCCACTCAAACACTCTCTCTTTTGTTACCTGTATGCAATAAGGCAATGTGGATACTTGCAGTCAGACAAATCTCTTCCAACAATTCAAGGTGAAAACACCCTAAACTGATCTAACTGACTTGTGATCTTGCATTTTGGAAACAGCAAGAACAAATCCCCAACTGAAGAGAGGAACTCAGTCTTTCTGAAAAGTGCTGTTTCTTTATCTAGACAAAACCCAAATTTATAGCAGGGAATGTATAATCTATTCTTTCAGAGATACTGGAAAATACAATCATTAAAAAAAAAAAAAAAAAAAAAAAAAAAAAAAAAAAAAAAAAAAAAAAAAAAAAAAAAAAGCTTCCCAAACCACAATGCCCCTAAGCCCCCAAAACCCCAAACCTTACAAACAAACCAACAAAACCCCTCCCTCTCCCCCAATAACACAGCCCTTGCAGTTCCATGAATTCTGAACGGTTGCAAACAAGACTTACTGTCACACAGTTCTTACAGCCACGCACTCAGGCACAAAACCCCTTCACCCAAATCAGTTTTGCAAGAAAGAGTAAAGCTATAAATCTGAACGCTGGCCCGGGGAATTTTAAGACTGAACTCGGCCATCTGACTGATTCTGAGGTGACACTGGTTGCCATATGAAGGCTCAAACGTGCCAATACTCACTTCTCAGCTGCCAGCAGGTAACGCTTTGGCTCTTACATTTCCATAGGGACTCCTGAACTATCCTAGCGAGTCAAACTAGCACAAACATACCCACGTAAGTAACTTCAGTTTGCCACATACACACCCTCTACTTAACTCCTTTCGCAGGTTCATAATTGATAATAATTTAAAAACGATCGCACCCACAAGGAGTAATTGTGAAACGCGACTTACTAAGTGCATTCATTAGCCACAGCAAAACAACATAACATAACAAAACAAAACAACCAAGCATCCAAGCTCACACTGAGAGGCAATAAAGGCTGACACTAGGACAAAGATAGCCGTAAGAGCATCTAAGTAAGATTTTCTCTGGGAGAAAAGGCAGTGAGAGAAAAAGGCAATGTAAGCGTGGCTACACCGGCCCCAGCCAGAACAGCATCTTCCTTCCCCTGCTGAACAGCCAAGCCCAGGGCTCTGGCTAAAGCAGCAAGAGGCAGGCGGAGCGGGACGCGCACATCTCCGGGGCATCTCCCCCACGATCGATCGCCGCCGGGCCCTCCCGCGGCGGAGGCGGCCCCGAGGGGTTGTCAGGCTGCGAGCGGGGCACAGAGCGCTGCGAGCGGGGGCCGAGGCCCCAGTGCCCGGGACGCAGCGCCGTATGCGCACCGGGAGGAGAACCTGCCTCTGCCGCCTCTCCCGCCCCACGGCTCCAGCCGGGATTCCGGCACCGCGCTCCGGCATCCAGCGGCCCCCGGCCGGCTCCCGCCGCGCTCGCCCAGCGCGGGCCGGGCTGTGCCCCCGGCACCGCAGCGCACTCACGGGCACAGCCGCAGAGCCGCCGCCAGCCCCGCCCGGACAGAGGGTCCCGGTCGGCGCCGGTGTGGCGACATCACCCAGGGCAGCTCCGCGTCTGCCGCGCTTCCGCTTCCCTTCCCGGGCGGGGCCTCGGGGCTGCGCCGGCAGCCGGGCCCTCTCTGACGCACTTCCAGCGCGGCGGGCCCGCAGCTCCGCACGTGTGGCGGCCGCGGCTCCCCCGCGCCTTCCTTGGGGCCGCGTTCCCCCCCGCTGCCGCCATGGGCCTGACGCGGCAGTACCTGCGCTACGAGCCCGCCGCGCTCTTCGGCCTGGTGGCCAGCGCCAGGGCCGGCGTGGCCTTCGTGGCGCTGCGCGGCGAGCGGGGCCGCTACGTGGCCGTGCCGGCTTGCGAGCACGTGTTCGTGTGGGACACAAGGAAAGGAGAGAAGGTGGGAGCCGGGATGCGGTGCCGGGGAGCGGTCGATGGCGGGGCAGGGCTGGGGTGCAGCGTGCGGGGCTTTTAGGCCGCCTGGAGCGAAGCGATTTGTGCTGCTGAGCGGCGTTCGGAGGGGAGCGACACCTCCACAGCCTCCCCGCCTCTCGGGAAGGGCGAGCACGGCGTGAGGATGGGTTATGGAGTGAGTCTGCAGCTCTGGCTGCGTCCTGGCCCATCGTGCTGGTGTCTTCCAGTTCTCCAAGGTGGTCACTGGGCTAGAAGGATTCTGCATCGTATTGCCTTTTGTGTAGTCCAAAATATACTGCAGGGTTGGATGCTTACAAGAAAGTTTTGCTAGGTACAAGAAAGTAATTGGTTATTTTTGTTTAAGGGATTTATAAGGGTTGCATTTGTTGGCATCCAACAGGTAGCACCAGCACACACAGAACAGAGAAGGTTGTGGATGATTTGGATAATGGATATATGGAATGCTGGGACTTTCACCTTTGTTTTCTTTTGGTAGTAAGTTGCAGCCATCAGTTGTTAGAGGGTGGGAGTGGTGGTCCTGCTGCTGTGCTCTTACTGTGAGAGTAATTTATTTTATCTCGACTTGGTCTTAAACTGGCTGAATATCACTGTGGGTCCCTTGAGATTTGTCTCAGGACCTCAGTTGTGGAAGAGTAATTGCTGTCACAGTAACTGGAAAGCTGCTCCCGGTTTAGCTGGCTGTGTGAATGTTCTTGGACAAATCAGGGATGTCACAGTTTGTGATTTGGCTGTGGAACTGGGCATCCCCTCTAAAAGCTGGATCCTGTAGGGAGGCTGTGAGCTGTAACTTTAAGGACTTTGCCACACACTGTCTCCTGTGAGATTCAGAAATCACCTTAAGTACCGCTGTCCATTACAAACTGAGCTGTGGTTTTGTTTCACAGCCTCTGGAGTGCTGACTGCTGGTATGTTGGAAATGTTCTTATCATTCTCAAGTTCTTGTGCAGTCTGGAAAAGCCACTCTGTTTTATATCTGAGAAAGGCCAGGCAGGAGAGGATGGAGTCAGGAAGAAACTTTCCAGCTTTACTTTCAAACAGTATTTCTTGTTTTCTGGCACTTAGTATTTGGGGGCAGAAATTTCATGTTCTGAGTTCCAGGGCTCATTCTGCACTGGTTTCCTGTTTGATTGTGAGAAACTGTTTCCCTTCTAGCTGCTGTTTGCCTTGGAAATGGGGTTAATGATACTGTATTTGGTCCAGGAAGTTGAAAAATGAACTTAGAAAATGGCAGAAGTGCTCAGTTGGAAGTTCAGGCGAAGAGTAGACTATATTCTCTCTGCTGCGTAAGTATCTGACTCTGACTTGTCATTTATCAACATTCTACGTATTTTGTCTCCTAAAAATTGCAGGTTCTTATCCTGAAGGGTCTCAAGCAGCAAGTCAGTTGCCTCTGCCCCTCTCCAGATGGGTTGCACCTGGCTGTTGGGTATGAAGATGGAGCAATCCGTGTCTTCAACCTCCTAAGTGGAGAATCCACGATCACTTTCAATGGGCACAGGGCTGCAGTTACAGCCCTGCAGTACGACCACCTGGGTGGCAGGCTGGTGTCTGGCTCGAAGGTGAGGCTTTGACATCTGGGGCACGACCCTTTCACAGAGACCCATGGGGAAGACTGACCTGCCATGAAATGTTCAGTATTTGAAGTGTGGCCTCTGCCCATAGCCAGAGGATGGTAGTGAGAGGAGCTGGGGGAGCAGCAGGGGCTGCAGGCAGGAGTGGGGCACTGGTAGAGCTGTTCAAGTGAAGAATCTTGTGAGATCAGGAACAGCAAAAGTGTCTCAGGCTGGGATGATGGTACATTTATCAGCCTAACTGCACCTTTAGGGATGCAATGTCACTTGCATGAATCATCCCTTTGATTCAGAGTGAGAAAGTGATTCCCTGTGGTCTCGGGAAATCTTTTCAGTCTCATGGCAGAAGTTTTGCAGAGACAAGGGCCCGTGCCATGGAGACTCTCTGTTCCAGGATACGGAAGTCATTGTATGGGATGTAATCAATGAGAGTGGCCTGTACCGGCTGAGAGGACACAAGGATGTCATCACTCAAGTCCTTTTCCTGAAGGAGAAGAACCTGTTGGTCACTTGGTGAGCCAGACTAAGAGTAATTGTTGATCAGGAAAGCAGGCGTGGTTGTACTTGCAATTTAGACATCGTGTGTGCTATAGCCATTTGTATTTTCCTTCTTGTCTTGTGATATCTCACACACTCACCAGCATCTTGGAATGTGATTTTGTCACATCCACATATTTTTAAGTCTAGTGCATGAATCCAAGTCTTAGAGCAGCCGAAGTGGCCATACTGAAAAATGTGTTTGGAAAAGGGTTTAACTTGTTAGTAAATCCATCAACTTAAATTTATTGTAACAAAGAACATGTGATAACATGTTCATTATGTATGTAACAGTTTTTGGGATTTTTGTTTATCTTGAAGAATTAAGCAACTTTACCTTCACACAGCATTGTGACAGAAAAGTTGTTTTCTGTCACACTGCTGTAAATACATGAATTAATTAAAAGATGATAGGGTTTTTTTAGTTGATTTTTATTCAAATTATTCAAATAAATGAGCTGCAAGTTGACTGAATCCCTTTAATAATAAATGGTTGACAGGAGATACTCTTGCTGAAATATCAGTTACTAATTTTTAACTTTTTAATATGCCATTTACTAGCTGAATAGAAGAGTGCATGCAGTCAGTTCAGTGTAAAATAATTACAACTTTCTTTTGCCTTTTTTTTGGATGGAAAAGGTAGTATTTTGTTGGTTTGGTAGATGATACCCATTTCTTAATGCAGTTTCAAATATTTGCAGGTCAGCTTCAGTGACTTGACAGATACCTTCTTGCAGCATTGCTGTGCCTTTTTCGTTTGGCTTGCAAAATTCAGTGCTTAAACAGCTGCTCTGTGATACATTCTGACATATTTTAGATTTTTTGGTATTTCTACCACTTAGAAAAATTATGAGCTCTGGAGTCTTTCATCATGTCTGAGTTTTTCTGCTTTATTCCAGTGCCAAAGACACACTGGTAAAATGGTGGGATCTGGACACCCAGCACTGCTTCAAAACGCTGGTTGGACACCGAGCTGAGGTGAAGAGGGGGTGTGTGGGAGCTCTTGGGCTGGAGGCACTTGGGAGGTAATGGCTGACTCTGGGCTTTCCTTGCTTTCAGGAGTTGTAAGCTGGCACCATCATACATTTTACTTTCATTAGGCTTTAGGAGTGAGCAAATGAGAAAACTTCCAAACATTCCAAGAGCTGTCATCAGATGCAGTGGGTGACAGTTCCCATGCACATGTCCCCAGAGGAGGTCTCAGCTAGATCCATTCTCTGGTTGCTGTTTAAATAAGTCAGTGAAAGATGCTGTGCTTTTTTAATGATAGTTAAAGGAGTCAGCTCCTCACATTGTGCCTCTGGACAGGTCTGGGGGATGGCTCTGCTGTCTGAAGAGAAGCGTCTGATCACTGGGAGCGGTGACAGCGAGCTGAGGGTGTGGGATCTCACATACATCCAGGAGGTAAGAATTCCCTCTGTAACCCCTCATCCTCCCTGCCCAGCTGCTTGGCTTTGAACTGAGATGGAGCTGGAGCATGTTCATACTTGATGGGTGTTCTGGGAAACAGCCAAAGCAATGTCTTTGCTATCTGAGGGGTCCAGAAGCTGCTCATGGGATGGGCTTTGCTGTTTCCTGTGTTTTGAGCTTTCAAGTGAAGCTGTGAAGTGATTGCTTCCAGAACAAGATTTCTACAGTGTGTCAGATCTTCCTGCCTTCTGACTTACAGCTGAGGAAGACAGTTTTGTGGGTGGATGGTAATCATGGGATCACAGGGAGTGCTTGGTGCCTACAGGAATGCTGTAGGACACTCCAGTGTATGCTAACCAGTTGTGTCTCCAGGGAAATAAAGTGTGAGCCAGAAACCACAATACTACAGCTCTTGAGGTTTAAGGTACTCCTTTTGTGTTATTGTTGTTTTGTTTTGTTTTTTTTTTTTTTTCCTGTGAGCAGGTAAAAGATTCTGATGAACCAGAATCCAAGAAAAGCAAAGGGTCTTCTTCACCTGGAGCAGGAGAAAACACTGAGGAGGATGAGACTTTAGAGTTGGATGAGCATCCTGAGGAAGTAAGAACAGTTTTCCATGCTGTCTCTGAGCTGGTGTATCTAACTCCATTTGCATGGTTTATATCCTGAGTGTCATATTTAGTCTGTTTGAGAAAATGTGATAATTCTTGTCTTGCTCTGTAACAGCTTCCTCAGCAGCAGTTGCTGCCTCATCTACCTGCAAAACATCAGCAGAAGTATGTGTGCCAAAACACCCACAGATTTATTCTCCACTGAGAGTTTTTCTTTGTTTTCTATATGAGAGGGACTAGCATATGTATAAATTTAAACAGTGCTAATAGAGCTCTTTCACTGAACAACACAGAAATAAAATAGCTTCCTGGGTGGTTGTGTTGGTTCAAACCACCACATAAATGGTGCTGTGACTTGGGTAAGCAAACCAAACCCATTACAGTGGTTGGCAGCTGCTGAGTTCAGTACTGATGCTCAGCTTTGCAGAAACTGAGAGGTCAGAGTTGCACTGTAATGAAATACGGTGTGAGATCGGACTGCAGAAAGCCATTCCCACTTGTGTTGCTGCTGGAGACTTTACTGAATCTGTTTTTCTGGTAGAAGTTTCTGGGGTACTGCTCAGGTCTCAGGCTGCTTGTAGTTGTGGTAGATACCTGACTTTGTTAATTAATTTTCCAGCTTCCTCTCCAGAGGATTTCTCGCCCTTCAATGCCCTGTTTAAGAGTCTGTGTTCTCACCTTTGCCTCTTTTGACTGAGCTCTGCTGACTCTGTAGCATGAAGAATCAGCCTTGTCTCTTAAATGGCTGTGGTGTGCCAATAAAGTTAAGTTATGCCACTGAGACTGCCAGTGCAACAAAACACCAAGAGATAAGCTTGTAGCTCACACAGATGCTTGTTTTGTCCCTTTGTTACCCTTACTAGCTGTTCTGCCAGGATCCTGTACGTTCATTTCCCCCTCTCCTTGACTTCCCTTGTCAGCAGGTTTCTTGAGTTTGCTTGGGAAGATCCTTTGACCTTTCAGACCCAAGTTTGTTCTTCTTTCCCTGTAGCGCATCGTCAAGTGCAGCAAAGTTGGATCAATCATGCGGGAAGGGAGAGACCGAGTGGTGACTCTTGGCACAGACCGCATGGGCAAGTTTTTGGCCTGCCATGTGAGTACTGAGGGGGCTCTGCTGCTGAGCTGTAGAGGAGGCTGCTAGAGACCTTGGGTACTTTCTGTAAGGGCCAGCCAGGGCTTTGCATACCTTGAAATTGTTTGCTCCGACTCCAGGGAACAGATGCTGTTCTGGAAGTGTTCTCTGTCCTTTCTGAAGAGGAAATCCAAAAGAAATTGGAAAAGAAAATGAAGAAAGCAAGGAAAAAAGCCAAGTAAGTAATTTTTTGGATGCTGTGTCCAGAAGGCTCTAGAAAAGCTCTTCAGTTAGAGAAGCTCTTCAGTAGCATTACACAGTGGTTGAACTCCAAGCTTCTGGCCATTCTCTTTGTGCTAGCTGTTGTATTTTGGAGTTGGCCTTTCTGTGCATTCTTGGTGCTTGTCTGAGCAGCAGTGCTCCCAGAGACTAAGGAAATGCGTTTCTTTCTGAGTCTTCCATCTGAAAAATAAAAGCTAAAGTGTGCGAAGAAATGGACATAAAATGGGGTTTTCAGAGCTGCTCAGCTCTACCTGACATTGATGTTTATACTGCTTGGTGCATCAAAGTAAGTTCTTGGTAGGCAATGCAGGAATGGGAGTTTCATCTGAGAGGTCACTGAGAGTCTAATACTTCATGTCCTGTTTTACAGCAGATAGAGATACAGGTGAAAGTTTTCTTAATGGTTACTCTGTGTTGTCTCTGTGTATCCTGGTACTTAACACGTGCCTCAGAACAGTCCTTAGGGAGGGGTCTGGCTCCAGGGTAGAAACTAAAGCACAGGGCAGGTGGATCTGGAAGTGTATTTGGGCAATGGCTGAGAGCTTTCGGTGAGTGATAGGAGATGAGCAGAAGCTGGTCTTGCTCTCAAGTACAGCTTCTGTTGCCTGTTTTGTATCCATCTTTGTAATGTGCCTTTGGCTAATGTGTTTTGGCTCCAGAGGAGGTCGCTTTTTTTAGGACAGTTTGTGTCTTTAGTAGTCTGCATACTGGCATGAACTTCATGTCCACCCTTCACTGTTCCTATTCTTAAATGTGGTTAGCACTCACTGCTAGGTGAGAGGGAAATTGTTTTTAGCAGGCTAAGTGGTTTCTTCATGTTTTCTCTGTCACTGTGTTAGTTTATGTTGGCTCTGCTGGGTCATTTTATTCTTCTCTCTTATCTGACATTTCCAGACAGAACTCTGAAGAGGAGCCTGAAAGAAGTGTGGAGCTGAGCCTGCAGGAGCAGATTCAGAGAGTCACTAACGTCAAAGCTTCTTCTAAAATCAAGTGAGTGGGAAACCTGCTGTAGAGTCTGATGAGTGGATATGCAACTACCTGGGGAGAGCTCTGCCTGGCTCAGTGCAGGCAGAGATGGAAGAAATTTCCCCTCAATGTATGTTTAGGTTGGAGCTGAGGAGAGGCCTGCCATGATCTGCAGTCCATTCACACCTCTGTGGCTCAGTGTGCACTTGCTTGTTGGATGTGCTCTGTCTATATTCCTCTGTCTCAGTTGTCCTTGATAGTTGATCCCTCCAACACTTTGCCTTACTGCCCCTGTGTACAGCTCTGATTTTATCTAATCAAACAGGTCATTTGACTTGATTCTCTCTCCAAAAGGAGAGCTGAAGATGGTGCTGCTGCTCCAGAACAATGTCATTGAATTGTACAGCCTGGACCTGTCAGCACAAGTGGCCCAGGCTGTCCGTGTGTCCAGGATAACCATTGGAGGTCACCGAAGTGATGTCAGGACGTTGGCTTTTAGCTCTGACAACATTGCCATTCTCTCAGCAGCTGCAGAGTCTGTGAAGATTTGGAACAGGTATGCAGTCTGGTTGTGTCAGTCTCCCAGAACTGAGGACATGTGTGTTAACACATGCCATGTTAAGAAAAGCAATGATAAGAAACAGGGGACAGTGGAAAGAGATAAAACAGTAAAGGAAGTAAATAGAAAATTATTTTTCTTTTTTCCTTGTTAGAGAAACCATAGATTTAAAATTTCAACAGAAGGTCTAAACACAAAGGTCATACATAGCAGTTGGATATAGAGTGTATTTTGCTATGGGTTTTTTCTGGTTTTTCGTTTTTATTAAGAGGTATTAACTGTTACCCTAAACAAGCTACTGCCTGTTCTTTAGGGAACATGTGGGCTTCTTGACATCTTATCTGAAGGATCTTGTATTGGACTGAGTAGGCTATTCTGTTGTGTGTTGATGTAGAGTGCTGTCCCAGTGTTTCTTGAGTGGTGCTGATTTCAAGCTCAGTTTTCTCTGAGTACACTGTCTCACATTCCATCCCTTTCTGAAAAGGAGTTTAAAATTAGGAGCTCTGTTGTTGTTCACAACAGCAATAGGTCATGATGGTGGACAACATAGTGGCATATTTTTATGGGAAACCCAGCAGTAGTGCTGGGTAGTGTTTGGGTCAACAGGATGGTGGTGGCTTGTCTTCTGCCCCCAGCTGAAAGACAGCTGTGGGTAGAGGCCGCACTGGAGCATGTCTCTCTGAGCAGGCCAGATTCTGTGTGTGGTAAGAGGTTTTGGTCTCTGTCTTTGTCCACAGGTCGACCTTGCAGTGCATCCGCACAATGGAGTGTGAGTACGCGCTCTGCTCGCTGTTCGTCCCCGGAGATCGGCAGGTCATTATTGGCACCAAGGTGAGGAGTGGCCCTCTGCCTCCAGACTGCCCAGGTCTGGGAATGCGTTAGGAAAGTTTCATTAAGGCAGCCTCACAGAAAATGCATTGCTCTCCTGATCTGGAGCGCTGCAATGTTCCCAGAGTCACTACAGAGCTCTTGTAGCTTGAGGTGGAAAGCAGAGGAGGGCTTTGGGAAGGCTGTGATGGAGATCAGGAGTTTGGCCATCTCTCTGTAACAGCCTTCTAATAAAGCTGCCTGCTGGGGACATGGGTGGCAGGGAGCTCTTCTGCTGGGAGCTCTCATGAGTTGTGAGCAGAGGCTGATTCTTGCTCTGTGATGTCTTTCTCCTCAGACGGGGAAGCTGCAGCTGTATGACCTGGCTTCTGGCAGTCTGATAGAGACACTTGATGCTCACGACGGGGCAGTGTGGTCCATTGCTCTTTCACCAGACCAGGTAACTCAGCCATCCTTATAAAAATCATCTGCACATCTTTTCATGTAATTCCTTCCTTTAGTACTGTGTTTGCATCATGGAATTTGTTTTGCACCACGTGCTTTGTTCCATGGAAGCATGGAACCCCTCATCATCAGAGGTAGAGGATGCAGCTGGTAGTGTCTAATAACTTTCTAGTGGAATCAAAACCACAGTGAGAAATAATCTGATATTCATCCACCCTGCAGATGAAAACATATGGGATAGATTTTACCCTCCTTCTTAATTGAAAACGTTGCACTGCTGTTCCTTTAGAAGGCTCTGTTGTAGGGTGATGGTAAGTTGTGTGTTAGCCGTTAACAGTGGGAGTCTCAAGCTGCCCACGAATCAAAATCATACTGTTATCTGCAGCTGAGATGACTGCTTTCAATCCCAAAATTTCGGTCCAGTTTTTGTTTTACATTTGGGGTCTTCATCTTAGACCTCCAAAATAAGGCAAAGCTCTTGAAATTGTTGTTGTTGCTCAGCCAATATGTGCTCTAACCAGAGCGAGTGCTTCTGGTGGTGTCCACTTAGTCATTAATGGTGTGGGAATGTGGGACATTTCAAAAACCTCCTCTGTGTTGGCAGTTCCTTGCTGTAGACTTTCTCTGGGTGATAGGAACTAGTTTCACAGCAACTTTCTTGTTTTCCCCTACAGCATGGCTTTGTGACAGGAGGTGCTGATAAATGTGTCAAGTTCTGGGAGTTTGAGCTTGTGAAGGATAAGAGCAGTGTTCAGAAAAGGTGAGAAGATAATCCTTGTGCCACTGTTGTTGATGGGTGCTTTGGCCTTTGCAGTGCACTGCAAGAACTGCCCATGACATCGATGTGGAACACATGGAGGAGACTGTGGGCTCAGTGCAGTTTTGTGAAGACTTGTGCTTAGCTAGAGAAGGGCACTTGTCTCATTCTGATCCCTTTTTGTGTTTGAGTTTAGTGTCTAATCAGGCTGGGCCTGCAGATTGTTACCATAAATGTAGCAGTATAGTTCATCAGAGCCTGCTTACTTCCGGTCCTGTCACAGTGAGGATTGAGGTGCTGCAGGTTAGAATTCCCTTGCTTACCAAGGGTGCAGTGTGTGCCTTGTATCCATTTCTCTTCCTAGTTTCTTTGCTTGAGATAACAGTTGTTTTTTCCCCTCTTGTTGCCAGGCTTTCCATGAAACACCTGCGGATTTTACAGCTGGATGAAGACGTGCTCTGTGTGCGGTACAGCCCCAACCAGAAGTTGCTGGCTGTCTCCTTACTGGATTGCACTGTGAAGGTTTTCTATGTTGACACACTCAAGGTGTGTAACCAAATGGGCTGTGAGACTGTGCAGGAAGGGATGTAGCTGTAGCCTGCAAGATCAGGAATAAAAAAGAAAAGTGTCTGTTTTATGTGGTACATGCATCCTCCTTCAGGGGCCTGTTTGCTTGTAAACGTGACAGAGCCATGGTTGTTCCACACTGGGAACTGGAAGATCCATTTTTCATTTAAAAAGTGTTCTGAGCCTGCAGGTGGCAAGGCTCATTCTAAACCCTGCAGATGTGGCGGCACTTCAGATCTGTCAGGCACTGTAAAGGTGGGGATGAATGTGTCTCAAGTGGTGTTAAATAGGGCATGGCAGAGGCAAAGCCTGCGGGAGGAGAACCTTCCTTGTGAGCAGTGTGTGGTGGATTTGTGAGCTATGTATTGGCATGTGAATGTTAGGGAATGACACAAGACAGACTGATGCTGGCAGTTATATGGAGAGAAACACAAATGAGCTCCACAGACACTGGTGATTGGCACCAGAGTTAGCTAGAGAGCAAACAGAGCTAGTTCAGCTTGCTTGGCTACTTTCACCTTCTTCTCAGTTCTGCCTTCATGACCCTGCTGCTAACAGTGTTAGCAAGAATGAAAGTGGGGCAGTGCTAGAAAAACAGCTCTTGAGGCAGAGCAGAAGTAGCCTGGAGCTTGAGATTTGCACAGCTCTCTACCCAGCATGTCTAACTGAGTCACCTTTCTTCTGCTTCAGTTTTTCCTTTCTCTGTATGGACACAAGCTGCCAGTGCTGTGTATGGACATCTGCTATGTAAGTATCATTAGGGCTGTGTTACATGGGGCTGTGGTGATATGGATGAGTGTGAGAACCTCTGCTGGCATCAAGGCCTCTAAGATAATGCTTTCCTGTCACCTCCTTGCTCCTGAGTCAGCAGTTTCTGTGTGGAACACAGCAAGCCCCTTCTTACAGTGCAGTCCAGTGCTCCCTGGAAGGGGTGTCAGAGTGGGAGTCATGACAGAACTGACCCTGGGGCATTTTATGAGTGAGTGGAAATTAAAATGCTGTAATGGTCCCTTACACTCATTGTAGCAGGTACAGCCTGCTTTCTGCTAAAGGTACTGTGTGAGAGGAGCCTGAATTGTTAGTGGGGGCAGAGGGCAGGTGCTGAGAGTAAGCAGCCTCTTCATGCCTGTTCCTTCTTGAGCTGCATCTTGGTATCTTTGGAATGAGGCTCATTGAAAGCCAAGAAAAATGTCAGGATATAACCAAATACCTGCAGAGGGTCAGAGTGCTCTCAGTGGTCTGTGCCAGTACCAGAGCACGGGCCACTGGGGAGAAGGTGGAGGGATCAGGAGGCCGCATTTCAGGAGCCAGGTGTCTGCTTGCTCAGCAGTGCTGAGTCACTGGGGCAGCAGCAGTGGGGCTGCCAGCCAGCTCCCCTCACCCTCCTCTCTGTTGCTCTGTAGGATGGGACTCTAATTGCAACTGGCTCTGCTGACAGGAATGTGAAGATTTGGGGCTTGGATTTTGGGGACTGTCATCGTTCTCTCTTTGCCCATGATGACAGGTGAGTCAAATCCTACAGCATCTTTGGACTGTGGACTTGTCTCCAAGGAGTTGTGATCCAGCAATAATCCTTTTATCCAGCACAGAGCAGGGGGAGTTCTCCAGTGTTCCCCACATGGGTAACTTTGAGCCTTTTTCTCTTTAGTGTGATGTATCTGCAGTTTGTGCCCAAATCCCACCTATTCTTCACAGCTGGGAAGGACAGCAAGATTAAACAGTGGGATGCAGATAAATTTGAACATATCCAGACGCTGGAGGTAGGAAGTCTGGGAGTCTTTTGAACGGAAGCACTATCCCTGCATGAGCAGGATTTTCCTCAGGGGTGGAAGTTGGGTGATGTCATACCTTTTCTGTCATCTATGCAGGGGCATCATCAGGAGGTTTGGTGTTTGGCACTCAGTCCCAACGGAGACTACGTGGTGTCAGCATCCCATGACAAGTCCCTGCGCCTCTGGGAAAGGACGAGGGAGCCACTGATTTTGGAAGAGGAGAGGGAGATGGTGAGAGTTGCATCTTCCTATCAAGAACAACTTCCAGACCTTTTTTGGTTTTTTTTTTTGGTCTTTAGTGGCTTTCTACAGGTCTGTTGCTTGGTCTGGGACATTCTCTTGTGTGCCTTTCAGTGCAAGTGTGTTTGAGAGGCGGTTCAGCAGGTGGCTGATGTGGAGAGATGGAGAGCACTGCTCCTGTTAAATGCAGTTTGTCCCTTTTCCAACTGTGAGAGGTCCATTCTGTCTCAGTAGCAGGTCCCAGAACTCAGGCATGCTGGAAGAAGGCCCTTCTATTCCATTTGAACATGTATTGTGAGGAATCACAGACTCAGAAGGACTTCAATAGGAAGGAAAGTCTTGGGGGTCTCTAGTCAAACCCCTTGCTCACTGCAGGATGACCTTAAAGCTGCTTAGAGACTTGCTTGATGGATTGACATCTCCAAGGCAAGAGATTTTCCAGACTGTCTGAGCACCTGTTCCACTATTGAGCCTCCATTGGGGTTGGCCGATGTGATTTTTTCACCTATCCGATCGGAGATTCCCTTGGAACAATTTGGAACTCTTTATCTTTTTGCTGGATCCCTCAGAGAAGCCTGTTTCTGTCACCCCTTAGTAAGGCAGTTCTCAAACCAAGGTGGGAGGGGGAGGAGGCAGAGATGCAGAAGCAGGAGTGGATTAGAAACAGATGCAATAAATGTTTGGGGTTTTTCTTCATCCCATCCTGTTTGCAAGAGCCGACCCACACGCTGTACCTTGATACCCTGTATTTAGTAAAAGGAGAGACAGAGATTGCTCTTTGCCACATTCCAGAAAAGTTTGTTTTGGCTCAAGTTTGAATAGCAAGGTGGGCACGAATACATGAGTAGTGAACTGTGCGTAACATAATTGGTGCCCTTTCATGTGAGAGGGGCAGACCAGAGACTCCTTCCTTTTGCAGCCCAGGACAACTCTGGGATGTTTCCAGATTTGTTCCCTCTGTGTTGTGTGACTAGCGAAAGGTGTGATGGGGAACCGTGGTGTCTGTCTCAGCTTGGTGGGATCCTGAAGGGCTGTTCCTGCACCCAGAGCAGAGACCTAGATTTCTTTCTCTGCAGGAGATCCTAGAGTTCCCTATGGGGTTGGGATCGGACAAATGGGCGTTTTGCTGCTGGCATTGTTGGTCTCTGCTGATTGGTCCTGGTTTTGCAATGGGTTGCATGAAGCCCTCCAGGTTGTCTTGCTCAACCCATCTGGAAGGGATTTGCATTCTTGCCTTGCTCACCGCTGTTAATATGTTGTGTTCTCATCCTCTGTAGCAACGAGAAGCTGAATATGAAGAGAGTGTGGCAAAGGAAGAGCAGCCTGTGGTAAGTTGCACCATCTGAATGTGTGTCAGTCTGACTGTACAAACTCTGAAAAAACTATTTCTTTAAGAGGCTTGGAAGAGGTATCAGGGAGGAAGGATCATTTTTTGCTTTGAGGTGGTACAGGGGGGAGGTGCTGCTGAAGCTGTGGCTGCTCCATGCAGTTGGCTGGAGCACTGTGGAAGGATGGAACTGCAGCTCTGTATTTTGTATTTTGTAGGTGGCTGGAGAGACGCAAGGAGAGACGGGGCTGGCAGGAAAGAAGACCATTGAAACCATCAAAGCGGTAAGGTGCTGTGGCTCTGCCAACGTGGCTTTGTGCCTCAGCAGCCTCTCAAGGGGGGCTGTCACGGTGTCATAGCATCAGATTGAAGAGTAACCTGTGCTGTCACTTAAGGGCAGATTGCTCTTGCATGCAGAGGCAGTCTGTTCTGCTCAGAAGCCAGCAGGTAGGGTCACACACCAGGAATTTTTTCCTCCTGAGAGGAATGAGGTGTGAGGTTCCTGTGGCTGCAGCTGCCTGTCACATGTGGGACAGATGGGGCTGCTCTTGCCCTGTGAGGTCTGCATCCCAATGGAGCACCAGGCAGCAGCTGGGATGTTCTCAAGGTATCAGGTCTCTCCCTTAAGGGCTGTGCAGTCCAGTGGGCATCTGGGGAAGGTGGAAATCTATTGTGCTTGATGTGGGAGATGTACTAGGAAGGTGTGGGGGTGGGTTATGCCATGGCTGCAGATTTCAGCAGTTTGGTGGTTTTCAGAAGAAATCCTTAATCTGAATAGTCAAAATAGCCTGATCCTGGCTCGTGCCTCAGAGGGGCACTGGGGGTGGTGGTCAAAGCATCAACTGAGCTGCAAGCAGAGAGCACCCAGGGCAGTGAGGGGTGTGGCTGGTGTGTGACATCTTCAGGACATGACCTGTGTGTTCAGGGTAGTGGTGCAGCCTGGAGTAGAGGTTATCAGGGAAGATGCAATGTTGGCTTGTCTGGTGTCACTCATGTGCTCTTCTTGTGCTGGCCAGGCTGAGAGGATCATGGAAGCTATCGAGCTGTACAGAGAAGAGATGGCAAAACTAAAGGAACACAATGCCATATGCAAAGCTGCAGGAAAAGAGGTAAAAGACTTGAGGAGTGTAAAAATCCCAAGGTGTGTGTTGGGTGTATCCTTCCAGCTCAAGTGGAAAGGCTTAGCATGCAGATAAAGTCAGGACAATGAAAACAGTAAATCTCAAATTTGCTCAGATCTTTTGGAGAAGTAAATGGGATCATGCTCTGGGGCATAATTAGGGGTGTGTTCTTTCCAATGATCTTTATACCTAAAGTTATATCAGTGTGTAAGTTTTGTCCCTGTTAGAGTGTGCTGCTCCAGGTTCATCCTAAAACCTCATCTTTGCCTTCATCTCAACACTCCCTGCTGAGTAAGGGGCTGTGATAGAAGTGGGAAAGGTGACAAGAAGCAGAAGGAAATTCTTCCATGTTTTAGTTAGTCATATGTGTCTGAGAATGAGATTGTCTGGTGGCTTCAAATGAGGCCTTCAGCAACATTCTGGGGAGGGTGGAGGTGTGGGGATTGCAGGAAGACATCAATAAAAGCTCTCTTCTACTGTGGGTGAAAGTTTGCTCTGAATATGCATTTATACACACACCTGCCTCGTTCTAACCCATTCTGTGTCTCCAGGTTCCCTTCCCTGTCAATCCCATCCTCCGTGCCTATGGGAATATTACCGTAAGTGGAATGCCCAGCTGGAGTGGGGCTGGTTGATTTGCTGGCTGAGCCGACATGCTGGGTTGCTGTGGGGAGGGATTGCTTAGTTCAACTTTTTTTGCTTGTGCAAAGTGAACATAATTTGGAGTTTTCATGCTGATTTTTTTTGGTTACTCTTTTAGTATCATGCATGTGTATTACAAAATTTAACCTTGTCAGGTTTAAACAGCCCTGATGGTAGCCATGACCTTATGATCTTCCTTATCATGAGCCAGGGGTTTACACTCTTCTCCAAGATACAGGAAAGCTAGTTCAAACCTCTGCTAAGTTTCTTTATGTGGTGTTGCTACACGAGTTACTGATTCTGTTCCTACTCTTGCAGAGTTTACATGGAGAAAATTCTGAATGATAGTTCAGTGTTTTCTCCCATATTTCCCCTAAACTAGGACAAATGCCCAGGTATTGCAGGCTAGAGCTGGTGCTCTTATTCACTTATGTCATACTACTACACAACAGTTTTCACTAAATTCTGTGGACTTTTGACATACTACAAAATACAGACAAGGATGCATTGATAAATAAAAATCCACTACTCTGAGTAGATTCGTTTTCCTGGTTTATTCCAATGTGCACTCCCAGACTGTGTTTTTTAAGTGCCCTTAGGAAGATCCTTGTTCTTTTCACTCTCTCATTTTCATGCAATCATGCAGTGGTTTGGGTTGGATGGGACTTTAAAGATGATCTGGTTCCAACCCCTCTGCCTTGGGCAGGGACACCTCCT
Organism: Brachypodius melanocephalos; assembly: GCA_013398615.1. Classification (NCBI taxonomy): domain Eukaryota; kingdom Metazoa; phylum Chordata; class Aves; order Passeriformes; family Pycnonotidae; genus Brachypodius; species Brachypodius melanocephalos. Next base: position 5,401,216 of record VZSR01001342.1, read on the forward strand.
GCTAGACCAGGTTGCTCAAAGCTGAATGTCAGTGCCAGATGAAACAGCCTTTGTCTTCCATCTAATTACCTGTAACCACCTTCCAAGCCCTTCTGTCCCTTCCTCCATGATTATAGGTCTATTTAATTATAAGTTGGATAGACTGAACAGAAGTGAATGCAATTCTGTGACTTAGTAGTTAGAGGCACTTATCTTTCCCAGTTCCCAGCTCTGCTCTGCATCTGCCAAACGCTTTCAGCAGATGAACAAGAGTAGTAGGAATTAAGTCTCGGAGATGAGTTTCTATAAGGCTTTTTATACATAATTTGTTTCACCAAGCTTTTTGTCAAATTTTTACAAGATTCATTGGCATGAATTGAGATGACTTAGCTGGTTAAATATAAGTTAGATTTTTCACAATATTCTTCACCATTGTGGAGTACCCTGAGAAAGCTGAGGGAGAGCTGCTCAGAGTGGCAGCTGATTGAAGCTGAAGGGGTTTCCTCTTTGTTACATTCAGCTTGATGTGATGGTGTGTTTTTAACTGTGTGAAATGGACTTTAGGGCGTGTTGGTCCTGGATTGTTTCTTGTTAAGCAGGGCTGGTGTCTTTCCTCTGTTGCAGCCTTCTGCATACGTGCTGGAAGTTTTCAAGAAGGTCAAGTCGAGGTGAGTCCCAGGAGCTTGATTGCTGAACAGGTTTGTGACTGAATGTTGGGTTTCTAGGCCCAGGACTGGCTTGGGTCCTTGAATGGTCTCTCATAAAAGGTATGGGTAGTGCTAGAGAGTCTGAAGTCACTGTTCCTGACAGCCTCTCTTGGAATATGCATGGAACTGGGGAATGGGAAGTGTTCCTTCCATGGGCAGTGTGGACTGAGGCTTCTGGATGTGGGTTGGCCACTTGGAGATGTGTGTGTATGTGGAGAGCAGTTTGGGGATGCTGAGGAGGGAAGGCAGTGTGCCTGCTCCCTGTGCCACAAGAGGACTGGGCTGTGCAGATGTGGGCAGTCATGGACCAGCTGTGAGGAATGCTTAGCACAGCTGAGTACCAGAACCCACCTATGTGAATGTGTTTCCTGCTCATCTGTAGCACTGCAGTGGCTGAGACTAATGCTTGTGTCCCTTTGCTTTTTCCCTCAGTGAGCTGGAAGAGTCTCTCCTGGTGCTGCCTTTCTCCTATGTCCCTGACCTGCTCAGGCTCTTCAATGAATATATTCAGCTGGGCTCAGATGTTGAGCTTCTGTGCCGAGCTCTCCTCTTCCTGCTCAAGTGAGTCCTTTATCTGCCCAGACAGTACCTGAGTTTTCTTCTGAGTCTCTGGGCCTGAAACTCTTGGGAAGCATTTTGGAGAACAAACATGTGATCTCTGCAGGAGATAAGGAATCTCTGCAGCCCACGGTGAACGGTATGTGGGAATGAACTGCTTGGATGCAGAGTGCTGACGTGCCCAGATGGAGTTGCTAGTCCTGGTGGCCCAAGTCTCCCTGGAATGAAAAGATCCCACATCAAGTCTGACAAGGCACTGTTGGGGTCACAGAGTCACTGTAGAGTCCCTGTTCTCAGAAGGACCTTCCCCTTGAACCACGGTTAAACTTAAGAAAACAACTTTTCCAGATAAATTTGTCCATGCCTGTCCATGTCCAGTGCTGGTCTGGGGAAGACTAATTTGAAAAACCCTGTGTGTCCAGAACATAGAGAAGCTCAGGAGAGGGCCTTTATGATGTTTCTAATAACAATGCTGCAATACACTGCCTGCTTTGTTCTCAGGATACATTTTGGGCAGATCACAAGCAACCAGATGCTGGTGACAGTGATAGAAAATCTGAAGAAAACCACCATCTCCAGAGTCAGTGAGGCCCGGGTGAGTGTTGTACCTTTTCCAGGATCTAGAATAATGGGATGAGACAACGTTTGTGACCCTGAGTTGTCTGTGGTGTCCAGTAGGGAAGTTGGCTGGGGGTCTGAGCTCATTTAAACATCCTCTTTTGCAAATAGACTGCCTTTTCCTTATGTTCCTCCTCATGTGAGAATACCCAGTGGTGAGCTTAGGCTTGTGCTCCCTGCCTCATTTGCACTTGGTTTTCTGATATATGTGTTTGGATCTTGGCTCCCTAGTTTCTAAATATGTAAGAGGTAGAGTAACTCCCTGCTTCTTGTGAGCTTCTCTGTGGGCTACTAGCTCAATGCAGACTGTGCATTTTCCCAGAGGAAGCTTCAGGTGCCTGCCAGCAACTTGTCTTTCAGAAAATATGGTGGATCATTGCTGCTCTTAAGGGAGGACTGTGGGGAACTGAGTGCAGGACTGACTGTTCTCCTGGTCAGATGAACTTTACATTTAAACTAATGTTGCTTTCTTTAATCTGTGGATTGTCTTCTTTTCATCATCTCTTAGTAGAGGGTGGCCGGTGCAGGACTCTGCCCCCTACCTAGCTTGGGATGTGCCTCACAGTGTGGTGGTGGTCTGTCTTTGCAGGATGTGCTGGGATTCAACATGGCAGGGCTCCAGTTCCTCAAGAGGGAGATTGAGGCCAAGGACGAGGTGACATTTTTTGCTGATGCTACTGAACGTTTTGAGGAGAAGAAGAGAAAAAGGAAGAAGAAAGAGAGGATGGTTCTTGCAGTGCTCTAGAATTTGCTGCCCAAGACCCAAAGGACCTGGATGGACTCATGCAGCCTCACTGCTGACCGTGGAAGTATTCTTGTGGCTGAACGTCTGTGATGATGTCCAGTGGCTGGGACACAGTCTGTCCCCTCCCCATGTGATATAATCCAGCATGTAAACCCAGCTCAGAGTGGTTGTCTCTGGGATGGACTCTCTGTAGTCTGCTGCAGATGGATGCATTTGGACTCTTCCTGAGGTGGCAAAGGCACCATGCTCTTCCTCCAGTGGAATGCCTGTTAGAGACGGAGTTGATTTATCCTGAGATCAGCTCATTCTGGCAGCACTGATTCAATGGAACCCAGCACACAGACTGCTGGTGAGACCATGCCCTGTTCAGGGAAGGCAGCTGGCAAGATTTTTCACTGACAGCTGTTGGTGGCTTGTGGCCTGTGGGAAAAGCTCTGTGATTTCTGCTGAAGTGTGAGGACTTGATCTACAGCCACTCACTCTTTAGTGGGACAGGAAGAAACATGGCTGCACTCTATTAAAGGCCTATTTATATTTGCTTTATGAGACAATTTTTTCATAGTGTTTTGTGCTGGTATTTCTTTCGTAAATCCTCAGTTGCCTTGGCCTGTGTGTCAGTTTTCAACGGATTTTTTACAGAGAATAAAATCAGTGGGAGCAAATGAAAGGGCTGCCATCCCAGATTGTGTTTTTCTGGAGAGCTGGCAGACCAAGTGTGAGAAGCCTGGATTGTTTGCCTTGTACGTGCTCCAGGTTTATGAAATTGCACTGATTTGTTACAATGTCGTACTTGTGCTGGATCAGATAAAATGATTTATTTTCACAGTGGGGCCAGTGGGGCAGAAGGAACAAGTCTGTGCTGCTGTTACCAATTTATAGCACGTGCTGTGTCTTTTTTACCAGTAGTTACTGGTTTGGGGGATGTGGTGGGGATATCTGCTTCCGGATACTTTGCTGAATGTTGGGCTCACACATCTGACTTGGGTACTCAAAGCTGAACTTCTGACTTGAGTTTCATACGGATTTTTAGTTGCATCCCAGACGTGGCTATGTGCTGTCTTTGACTTAGGTTGTCTATTACTAGCAATTATGCAAAAGGCCAGCAGTTCAGTTGGTCATTCTCTAGGCAGCATCTCAGGTGTAACAACCACACCTCTGCTGTTGTCAGGGGAGGATTGTTCACTTCAGAGTCTGGGTAATTCACAGGAGCACACTGTGCTCCATTTCCAGGTGGGTCTCAGACTCTATGGAAATGTGGAGTTCCATACAGTGCTGCCAGTTGTTTCCAGGTGCCCCTATAATTTTATATTTGTCCAGATATGGATGAGACTTGTCATCAAACAGCTGCAGTCAGATGTCTCTATCCTCACTTATGCTGTTCTATTTCATTTTATTCTGTTCTGTTCCTTTACTACTCCCAAAATAGACCCTAATAAGAGGGATTACTAGGAGGAAGAGGAGGCACTGTGGATGGTACATTTTATTGGTAAAATCAGTTGACATCTCATCCACATTATCTGCTGCTGAAATGGGTCAGCCCGCTGGAAAAACAAGTGTTACAGATGGAGAGGTGGCTTGTGACACCACAGTGCACTGCAGCTGAGGTGACTGAGGAGAGAGATGCCAAAACCCAGAAAAGGAAGGCTGACTGCCTCTGTTTACCTTAATGACAGGGAGATAGGTATTATGGATGCTGTGTGATGAGCTGCTGTTTGATGATCCCCTGGGAGGCCTGGAAGAAAACAGCATGGCCATGGGCACATGAACTCAGGGACTGATGAGAAGGATGTAAATGATGATACAGAAGAGTAGCTTGGGATGCAGAGTCATGTTATAATGATGACAGGTATTCTCTGATCTAAGTTGGAAGAGGTGGAATTCCTTCACTTTTGTCTCTGTTTGCTGTCACTGGTATTAGGGAAGAATCCTTGGAGAAAAGGTCTTTAAGGGGTTGGAAAGTTGTTCTCTCTCCCTAGCTGCTCACACAGGCTGCCCTCTTGAAGTTTCCCTCTGATTCTCAGATGTGTATCACTTGTGAGGGTCTGTACTAATGCAGGACTTGGGTGGCTACTGACAGAGCCCAGCATACGCTTTAAATGGAGGAGGTCTGTCCTGTGCCAACAGTCCTCTGAAAGGAATTTTAGTATCCTTGGTAGATCAATTTGCCCTTTCTTGGCTGAAATTCCCTGGATTTTTAAATCTGTATTGTTAGAATATGTATCTCACCTAATGGTGTGGATGTGGGGGTTCAGAACTGACATTCTATATTTCACACTGGTGAAAGCTGTTACTAATGCCCAATCATGGGATTCTCAGTCACTGTAAGGTGCTGAAAGAACAAGTCATCTGCATGTATCAAGGAAAATTCCCCATCTCTCTCTCAGCATGTCACGTGTTGGAAAAAGGATGAAGCATGGGAAAGGACCTTGTCAGAAATGAATTCATAAACTGGAAGCTGCACTTGGATGCACAAATATGGCTGTCATCTTTTAGTCGTTGTGTAGGTGGGAACAAGGAGGAGGAAAAGACCATCTCTACGTGGTTCAGTCTTGTACTATGAAGAGAGATGAGCAAATGAACATTTGAAGGTACTCATGTGTGATTGTGAACAAGAGGGTATAAGAATCCCTCTCTTGTCGAGTGTAACTTTGTGTACTCGCAACCTCCATCTAGTATTTGCAGCTTATTAAAGGTAGGTGAGCAAACAGAAAATTAAGGCTCTGATTGTGAAAGCAAACAGAAACTTAGGAACTAGAAGACCAGAGCAGGTCAGCAGCTCCTAAAGAATCACAGTCAACTGTGTTGAAACTTAGTGCATTCCCAGTACTTTAAATAAAGATTTCAGGTGCCTCAGCACAGGTTATTAGAAATCTAATCCCTTTTAAAAACAAACTTAGTGGGAACCATGCAGCACTGCTCTGTAGTAGGGTTGAAATACAGCAATCTTTCCACTGCATTTCAGACAGCCACGTCAGGAGATTGTGCAACTTTAGGACCACCTTTTCCAGTAACAGGGAAAAGGCAAAATATTTATTTATTCTGGTTTAATCTGACTAAATAAATGAAAAAAATTACATTGGATGTTTCCATAAGGTTGGACTAAAATTTAGGTATTTCAGTGTTGCTGATCCTCATGGTGATCTTCTAGGGCTCTAACCTGTAGTGGAAGAGGAGAGAAAATTAACATGAATGGAAAGAAGAAAGAACAGAAAGAAATCAGAAATCCCAGTTCCACCTTTGTACAGTTGTTGAACCAAACCCAATGAATATACAAAGAATGTGTTCACGTTCTTTTGAAGAGTTGTGTGAGCGCTGTGCTTGCTACGGACTGGCTTCAGACTTGGCTTTTGCTCTTGCAAGGGAACAACAACGTGAGACAGTTCTTACATGGGCTTCAAGTAGATTAGGGGTTTGCTTTTATTACACAGCTGGAATGGCATAAAAATCATAACCACACATTCAGGATGGACAGTCTGCTTAGGAATAGTGGAGACTTTCATGGGCAGCTTCCTGTGTGGTATTTAATTCTGAGTATGTTAAGGGAATATTTTTGAAGTGTTTTAAATATTCATGTGAAATAACTAAGGAAATATAATGAGATAGTTAATGAGATACTAAGTTTGGTCAGGTGATGCTTGTTCAGTGATTTTTGCTTGTTGGTCTCTGCTAGGAGGTGTGGCATATTTGTGATGAAGTTTCTGCAGGGAAGTTTCTAGGTCTCAGTAGACAGAATCACTGGCTCTGGTGATAACCACCTGGGAAAAGTGATAGAAATGTAGAAAGTTCTTACGGTGCCTCTGCAGTGACTTGACTGTTTCTGTTCTGGATGGCTGAACAAGACTATTTAACCAATTACAGGATTTAACCTAGGAGTGTTGGTGTTCCATGTTTTGTGAGACTAAACCAACCAATCCAGAGTTCCTTGACATGTCTGAGATGGTTTTGAGTCCAGGACACTTTGAGGGGAGGAATGTTCAAAGAGGCATAGTTGGGATGGGATGGCTGCAGCCAGCTTCAACAGCAATTATCAATCAAATCACAAAAGAACACTGTCAGAAGAGAAGTGAGGTTTGGCTGTGGTGGGAGCAGCTATGATCAGCTGGATTAGACATGTGGGAGGAGAATACTGTGTAGTTAATTTCTCTCCCTTTGTGCTTGTCATGGAAGGTGACCCTGATCAGCATTTCTCTTGGGACTAGGGGTGTCTCACTAAAATGTGAACTGACTGGGTGAGTATTTTTCTTCTCTTTCAACATGAAGTGAGAGAAGTTTGTCCAAACTGCCTTCATTATGAGCTCCAGGTTGTAAAGCCCTGAGGTGGAAGGCATTAAACCAGTTGTTTTTCTAGACTATAATTGTGTGCTACTCTGAGGGTAAAATTCCACACTGGAAAAGGTAAGAAGATGCTTAAACAGGAAAAAAAAGCTATACTTTATGTATACTGGGCAGTCCTAGAGCAGATGCAGCAGTCAGAGGTACATGTCTGTGAAATTTTTGAGAACTGACTGATGGGGTCACTTTTCTTTTTCTCCAGAGGAGAGGGAATGAGATACAGCTGGATTTTTTGTGTTGATTGGTGGGATAACATGGCAGGCTTACAGATGTTTCAGTTGAAAGAAAAAGATGATGTCAGTGTTACACATATGAAGCAAACAGGGACTGTTCAGCTGAGGAGAGACATCCATAGGGTTCCTGTTTATGAACTGTCATCATCAATTGCATTGTAGAGTGCCTGAGCTCATGGGGTGAGCACCAGCCTAGTGTTAAACATGTCGACTGGTGGTTTGTGAGAAATTCCCAATAAGGATTTCTTGTTGTCAGGGAAGACTTAACCATTCCAAGACAGTCTTAGAAAGCATCCAAAGGAGGGCTACAAAGATGGTGAAGGGCCTTGGGGGAAAGCCTTATGAGCAGTGGCTGAGGTCACTTGGTCTGTTCAGCCTGGAGGAGACCTCACAGCAGTCTTCAACATCCTTATGAGGGGAAGAGGAGGGGCAGGCACTGATCTCTGTTGACCACTGACAGGACCCACAGCAATGGCCTGAAGCTGTGTCAGGGAAGAGTTAAGTTAGGAAAAGATTCTTCACCCAGAGGGTGGCTGGGCACTGGCACAGGGGCCCCAGAGAAGTGGTCACAGCACCAAGCCTGACAGAGTTCAAGAAGTGTTTGGACAGTGCTGTCAGACACATGGTGTGATTCTCAGGATGTCCTTTGCAAGGCCAGGACTTAGGCCTGATCCTTGTGAGTCCCTTCCAACTCAGGATATTCTGATCCTTCATATAGACTGATTCTGTAAGGCTACAGAAATGTGCTGTATGAGTGTGTGCAGAGGGTTGTGTATTTGAGCTTGTCACATTGAGGCTGCCCTGTCTCTAAGATTCCTGTCCCTTATTACACTTGCTGTCAGTGTCAATGAGTCACCAATGAGATTTGGTTTTAGAAAGTGGAGAGTGTTGAAGAGAGGCTGATTTATTAGAGCTTAATTCTAGTAAATCCAGCTGCGAGGAGGCTCAAGGCCTTGTTTAATGTGGAGACAGTAAGTGAAGGATTTGGGACAGGACTGAGGAGGCTCTGCTGTGAGTGCCTCTGCCGAGCTGAGCAGTTGTAATAACCTGCAATTCCCTTGTAGTGAGTGCTTTGGTTAATGCCACCCAGTGTTTCCCTTCTCTTGTCACAGCTACCAAGTCTGGGTGATGGGTGCATCATTTACATGAGCTTTGTTCAGGATGCTGCTGCTGAAGTGAAGAGTTGGTAAAACAACTGTACTTTAATTTACAGCTGGTGTCACTGCATGCAGCACTTACACTAACTGCAAGACTTTCGTGGGAGTGTAATCCTTAACCGTGGCTTGGGGCTCGTAGGAAGTGCCTGGACTGCTGCTGCCATCCCTCCCTGGGGGAATCCTTCTGGGCGGCGCTCATACGTGTCACTGGATAACACTGGTGGAATACCGTGTTAAGGACCTCAACCATTTGGGTACATTTCTTTAAGTAAAATAACTTTAAAAAGTGTGGAGGTAGGAATGAATTCTGGAAGTAAGGGTGTGAAACAACACCTCACTTGAATCTGGACTAGTGGCCTCAGCTTAAAGATTAAAGGAACAGATAAAATATGGGGGAAGGGCACATGTTTTGGAGACTGGTCTGCAACTGTGTCTGAGGACTGGGTGAGTGGGAATGAAACAGCAGCTGGTTTTGCTGCTATGCCACTAGTCCTGTCTAGCTCAGCTTTGCAATTATAGGCATGAAAGGTTTCTTTAGGTCAATGCAAAGTAAATATCGGGAGTTTCAACGTCACATACAGAGCATACAAAACCTCAGAGGAGTTGCTGTTAGCTGTTACTGTGGTCAGGCTCAGAGTATCCTGAAGTTCTTTTTTTGGTAAGGGTGGTCCTTAGTGTGAATGATGTTTCTGGCATGTTTAGCTGTAGCTTGCCTTGCTATTTCTTTTATGGGTTTCCAGAGGACCCCTTCTCCCAGACTTCTAAGTGTAAATTTGATTAAATGTCAAACAGAACTTCACTTGGAGCACAGGGGAAATAGAAATAATAGCTATTGACTTGGCTCTTTTACTCCGCTGTTGTTGTAACTGAAGAACCCACACAGGCTCATTTCTGACAGCATTCATGCGCTTCTGTGTTTGCATCTTTGCTGCTATGGGGACTGTCCCATTTGCCTATGTAGTGTCAGGATGATGCATCATTTTGTTGCTCATGAGGTTGTACCACCAGATGCTACCACAGATTCAAAAATGTAATAATGTATTTTCATGAGGGGTGGTGAGAAAAGAGTTCCTATTATTTTAATTTATTTTTTAAAAGCAACATCTTTCTGAGTTGCCATTCTTTCTTGCCCCACTTTTTAAACCACATTGTAAAGTGCATTTGACATCAGAATCCTGAATTGTTCATTTGCTGTGCTTTTGAAAACAGCCATTTGTGTATTTCTGAAAAGGACAGTAAAGCTTGCTACTGCAACAGCCTGCACTGGAAACAATGCCTGAGGCTCCCAACAGGAAGATGATCCCCAGGGCTGATGCTCTGAGATGTGTGTGAGAAATAAGACAACAAAGGATATTTGCTTTCACAGGCAGGAGAAGAGTTTCAGTTTCTGTCAGTATTTCAATATCATGGGAAACTTCTTCAAGGCCACCAGTGTCTTTCCCTCCAATGAGCATGGCAAAAATCTCTATCTCCAGTTCAACCTGCAAGCCTGCTGCCACCTAGGAGAGACAGAGAATGACTCACAGGTAAGGTGCAGGTTTCATACATGGTCCCCTGCAGCAGTCCTTGGAGCTGGAGGTTGATGCCCCAAGCCTGTCAGTGTTAGAGGCGTTTGGACATTGTCCTTTAATATTATGCTTTAACTTTTGGCTAGCCCTCAAGTGGTTAGGCAGTTGGATTAGAGGGCCATTGTAGGTCCCTTCCAAATGAAATATTCTGTTCTGTTCTGTTCTATTCTATTCTATTCTAAACATAAAGGTAGGGAGGTACAAAAGGGGCGCAGATGGGAGGAGAAAAGATGAGAATGGAAATTATTCCAGCCATCTAGATGGATTTCTGCAAGGCCTTTGACACAGTCCCCCACACCATCCTTCTTAGCTCGGGCCTTTAAAGATAACTTTCAACCCACACTATTCTATGATTTTAAATACTGAGTTGTGGCTAAGGCTATGGGCTAGGAGGTGTGCCTTGCATGCTGGCACTGCCTCTCTGCAGAAGTCAGATATTGCCTGGTATTACAGGGATGCTGTGGGGACAGTGGCCAGCACTATTTATCCAGAGATAACATGCAGGCGAAAAGAGAGACTGAACAAAGGCAGAAAGCATGAAAACTTCCTACTTAATGGGGTAATTTAATATGCTATGGAGCTTTGCTAGGTAAAAAGCTTAAGGTGGAGAAGAGCTGGAAACACGAGAAGAAAGGATTGAGGCAATAGTTTACTAGATTGAAATCCTGAAGGTATAAGGACAGGAAGTGAAGTCTAGGCATAAGACAGAGCAGATACAACAAACACCCTAAGCAGAAGGGAAAACTCAGAAGCAGTGGTAGAGCAATCCTGTTAGCTTTGAAAAAGCTCTCTATAACGTCACTGCTTGACCTGCTGCTTTCCACTGAACATTTTTATCCCTGTGCATTCTGGCACAGGCTGAGACTGGAGTGCATGGGGTGCTTAGCTGAAGGTGGCAGAGGGATGGTGAAAGACAGCATCACTTCAAATGACTTTCAACAAAACTTTGTACCCTGGCAGCTCTATTCCCAGACAGCTACTGTCCCAGAAAGGTGCCCTACCCAGCCTGAGGGCCAGCTGAGTCTAGAAAAAAACCCCAAAAGCTCTCCTGTGTAACCTACGGGTCCTGGTGTGTACATCACTCTCAGTCCTGTGTACGGAGGTGGCTGCTTCACCCGAAACCTGTCGGAAAGAGAAGAGAATCAGTTTGCCACAAACTTTCAGGCAGGAGAAATCACATCTAGGAACCAGGCTGCCTGGTCTTCCTCTGCTTTTTTAAATGACAGCAGAATTTCTTAGCTCATCCTTTCCATCACCAGTTGGACTACAGCAGCATTCCTGGGCTTCTCTCCAAGACTCAGGTTTCTAACAAAAAAACCCCAAAGGAGCAGATGAATGGGCCAAAGTAAGCCTTCAGAGAGCTTGTTAACACTGCCTGGTCCTTACCACAGAATGTGAAACAGCAGCATTTTAAACCTGCACATTCAAAGGAAGCTGAAGTACAAGCAGCTTCTTGGCAAACACCTCTGTCTTGCAGACCCAAAAATCTGTAACAATCTTTATTTAATGATCTTTGATGTGATTCTGTTGCAGAAGGCATGATACTGGTATGAATTTTGTGCAAATAATCTTTAATTAAATGGTAGCAACTAAAGCAGAAATTTTGTTTCTTACTCATTGTTTCACATCTGAGATTCAGTCCTTTTGTGAGTGCAGCTTCCTACTGTTCAGATTTTTAAAGATCATTAGATCAGATATGACCTTTACTTTTTCACTGCTCTGGAGCTGATCCTGTGGATTTCATTCCTCCCTGAAGAACAGTTTACCAGCATGCCCTTGCACCAGAAGCTGTTAAAGGAAAGGCAGTAGAAGAGGCATTCCTAGGATATGGCTCCATCTTATGGAAAGCTCTGGCAGACCTATAAAGTGGCTGTCAGAATTCCAGTGCTTTCTCTGGCTCCACAGAACCCGTACTTGATTTTTGTCAGGCTCTATTTGGAGAAATAAAAACCAGGTTACTAAGAATTCAAACTAACCTTGAGAAGTTCACACCAACATTCTTCATGATTACCGTGGTTGCATAGGTGCAGCCTTCCTTTAGCACCCCAAATGTCACCCTGGGTGGGATGAGATGGAAGTTGGTAAGATCCTGTCTTGTTGCAAGAGAGGATATGCTGACCTTTCCTGAGGCAGGATCTTCTATCTTTGCAAACAAAATATGAGACAAAAAGAAAGTTGGTGGCCATTAAGTCAAATAGAAAATTACTTAACCTATATTTGACCTCTGTCCACTCACCCTAAAGAATTACAAAAAGACATTCTAATTTGAGTAAAAATGGAAGCAGCACTTTGAATACTGTCTGAAAATTTATACTGGTGTGAGTTTTCAGAAGTACTGAGCCACTGAGGTGTCTCAGGAAAAATGGGGGAAGCTCTGCTCTTTTGGAAACAGAGCTTCATGTAGGTGCCTGATGCAGAATGAGTTTTTCCTAGCAGTTGAGAGGAAAGGTACTTCTAGATGTGCCAGTAAACCTAAATAAATTGCAACAGCCATTTTTCAGTAAACAGATTCAAAGTACCTTCCAGTATTGCTCCAGGGTGAAGGTTTTATGGAAAAGAGATGACTCAGAGGATATGAATCTTGACAAGAAAGATATTATTTTTACCTTTTTATTTGGTATGGTGTTTGGTTTTTTCCCATGAAGGTATGATGGTAATATTACTTTCTCTTTTCTTGTCTGTCCTGTAACATCCACCATCAGACTTGGAACTTTATGTTGAAAGGGTGTCTCTTCTGCTCTTACTGCCGTGTTTAGGTCTGGAAGCGAAAATTTCCAAAAGCATGAAAAAGTGACAGGTGGATTTAAATTTGTATTGCAAATATTGTGGCAAAAGTTATAAAAAAAGATACCAAGCTGCTGCAGTTACATTCTGCAAGGCAGGTGTACCTGTTGTGCTGCTGGAACCATCATCCTGTTTGGAAGGATCCTGCAGTGGAAGGCCAGATGAAAGCGACGACGAATCACTCGTGGTATCAAGAAATTCATCTGCTCGAGGGAAAATAATGGAACACTGAGTCAAGTGTTTCTTATGATCGCCATCATTTTCATAAACACGTGAAGCAAAGTCACAGTCTTTGGCACTTAATTTAGACAATCTGGGAAAGCTGTCTACATAATCAGGAGAGGCTGGGAAAATTTTGCATGTGGCATTTTGCCCTGCAGGGCCACAGAGATCTCAAAAATGCCTGTTGTACGATTAGTCATTTCTTGTTCTCTGGCTAACTAAACTATAAGCCATAAAGGACTAAAAGACAATCCAGCACAGGTCTTATGGTGATTGAAAATGAGGAAATTTTGGGAAATAGGGAAATGAGGAAATATGGGAATTAGTGGGGGATCTGATAAAGCCCCACAGAGGACTGTTTTCCTGATATGAATCTTTGCTGTGTATGACTTCTAATCTCACTGTATGATTTCAGTAACTTGTAAGGGCTGCTTTTTAAACAGAACTGAACCATTCCTCTCAGATCTGTAAAGCTCAAGCCTAAGATAATGATTACTTCTTTCACTGCTGCCCATCATAGAGTCACTGCTTTCCTCCTGTATCCTCCAGTCTATCCTTGGCCTGTGTGTTTCCTATTCCATATTGCTTTTGCACCAGTTCACTTACTACTGAGTTTCAGAATGAAACCTCCCATATTTTTCCTACAGTCACACACACCATTTTTTTTTCTAAACTTGGCCTCCTTGGTTCTTGGTCATCCACCCCTAACTATTCCATTCAAGTTTTTCTTGAGCATTTTTCATCTATCCACTCCTCATTCATAGCCCAATTCCTCAGCTTAGCATCCAAAGCTGATGGTTCTTCCACATTCAGTGATGTCTACAAGGGGTTTTTCCTCCTGAAGAAGATACAAACCCATGCCAGACAGTTCATTACCTCCACTGGGCTCTCTTTTCATCCACAGCGGGGAAGTCACACTTCCTTCTTTCTGAAGTGGAGGAAGTTCCTTAGACATTGTTTCCAAATCAGGAAACTAGAGAAAAAGAAGAAAGAGGGCTTAGGTTTCCCAACTAAACAGCCAGGAAAAAATAGCCAGCAGACACCCTCCTCCCACTAGGAAAAAAAAAAAAAAAAAAAAAAAAAAAAAAAAAAAAAAAAAGGAATGCAAAGGAAACAAATAAGCAGAAGGAAAGTGGTGACCATAAAAGAGATATAAATAGTTACATCAGGTTACAACCTACATTTCTGAGCAGGCTTTACACACTTGCAGCATTTACCAGGTGAGATTACGGTAGGAAAGCCCCCAGGATCACTTCTAAATTAGGAATGTTAGCTTTATTTACTCCCTTTCTAATAAGCAGGGAGAGGGGTTTGAGGGGTAAGTAAAAAAAAAAACCTGAGGTTGAACTTTGCTCTGAATCAGGCTCTCTCCAGAGTTTATGTAAGGAATTTTATAGAGTTTGTATTCAGTGAACACATACCATCTTCAAGATACTTTTCCTTTACAAGGGCATACAGTTTCCAGTATTAATTCTGTCATGGCTGTCTTTTGTAATGGTTTGTTGAGATAAACAGAGGCTGAGATATAAACCCCAAATTGTCTTTGGGAGTATGGGAGATACTAGCTGGTCTAACGAAACTCATCCAGTTTTCAGGTGCATTACCTTTTCTTGGAAAAACTCCTTGCTGAATTCAGATTCAAAATATGGAGCAAATATTCTGTTCTTTATTGCTGCAAATGTACTCTTCTGTTCATCCAGTTCTTTCCTAGGGATGTTTTTCACATTGTTGGTGAGGAAAAGAAAGAAAAGAAGCACCACAACTGAGTTTACCCTGTTTTTCAGTATTATGCATTAAGAAATGGAATTAGTAAGGGTAAGTGGCATTTTTTCCCTGGTTCATCACATGGAGTAACATTCTTGTAATTGGCACTTTTCTTAGAGGTGGATTGAGAATTGACTGATCAGAATTCACATGGACAGTGAGTTATCTGCCATGAAGAGCTCCTCCTCAGAACATGCTCCATTTCTCTAAACCTCATGGAACATTGCTGGGACTTCCAACAAACACTTCGAGCTAAGAATTGGTACTCCAGATGCACTGCGAAAATTTGGAACACAAAACTCATCTAATTTCCTTATTTTATCCTAGAAAGACTTGACAGCTCTGTGGATACAAAAGAAGCTGTTCAAACTTCTGAAGGTAAGGTTGACCAGAGTAAAGATCAGTCATGATGCTAAATTAGCTTGATTTACCCTTGTTTTACACTACTAGAGTTTCACTGACTTGCAGGGTCTAACATCAGCTATGAAATTATCACTTTTAGTCACACTGAGAGTTTTAACACTGGTTTTAGAGAAAGAATTGCACATGATGTTCTTGGTTACTGGCTGCTCAGATTTATATATTTAAAGTAATTTTTAAAATAGGATGCAAAACAGTGTGAAATGATATATTCAAATATAACTCTGAAACTCTAAAAGGCTTTTTTATCTCATGCAAGTCAGAACATAATTAAGAACCAATGTGGAAAGCCTCATGTGGAGTGCTGTGTCCACTTTTGAGCTGTGTGATGCACAGAAGGGCCACAAAGATGATCAAGGGTTTGGAAGACCTTTCATGTGAGGAGAGGCTGAGAGACTGGGAGAGTTTTGCCCAGAGAAGCTTTGAAGCACCACCGTGTGAGATGTGTCTGGGGTTCTATTTGAAAAAATCAGCTTTTATTTGTGAAATACCTGAATTTTAACCTAAAGCATCAGCATTTGAAAATATTAATATACAGTATTTCAACACTAATGGCAGAACCAGAAATGAAACACAGGGCTTCTGACTTCAGCCTTGATTTTCATACTGTAAGTTAGCAGAAATTTTTTTCCCCTAAAACCTAACAGTTGTTAGGTTTTGGGAGGGAAAAAAAGAAAGAGACTAAAACGATTTATTCAGCATTTCTATTGAGCAGAAAACACGCCATTATTTGCAGGCAAGCCACTGGACCATCACCAAGACTTGGTGAAATCAGTAACATTCTTTACAAAAGTAGATGAAGCTGGCTCATAAAAGAACCTGATCCTACCAGTATTATTACCTGTTCTGTTCTAGTTTGCTTTGCCACTTGGAGATTTGTGTTACTCCTTCTGCACTGAATCACCCAGAACAAAAAAAGAGAGAATAGTGGAAATGAGAAAACTACTAGTCTTCTATAAATACAAAAACATTTACAAGATAACTCTGGAAAGAAAATGCTTTTTATGACAGTATGTTATGTAAGCACCTCAGGTGACTCCTGACTCGGACTTGTATGGTTTGCACATAATTGTTTGCATTTTTAGTAGATCATTCAATCCAAGAAACATCCCAAATCTTTTCCCAACAAACCTTGAATTATCTTTCAGATGAGGAAAGAGAGACATAGAGGGACAAAATAAGCACAGGACAAGATAGTGAAACACTGCCATATGTATCTAGGGATCGAGGTGCCAGTCCTTAATGACAATTAAAGCACAGTGCCTTCCCTGTGGCAAAGGCTTCCCAAAGGCTGTCCCCTTTGTGTCATTTACATTGGCACCAGTCCTGGCTGCTCTGTCCTACCTGTGCTGCTGCTCCCGTCTTTGGGCAGTGCTCATCTTTGTGCGGCCCCGGGCAGGAGAAGCCACTGCCTGTTCATACAGCTCACTCACACGGGCTGCAAGGGGAAAAGATCACTGAATGGGCATGCCCTGCTAAGCACTGCCAGGTGTTAGGAAGAAAAAAACATCAAAGGATATGTTTTTAATGCATCTTTCTGCCACTTTATGGAAACCTAACGGAGTCTTTGTTACTGCGAGGGAAAAGGCAGGAAGAACTTCATTCCAAAACCAAGATCAGAACATTAACAGATATGAAATTGAATTCAATATTGAAAGGACAAGAAGCAGATTAAGTTCACTCCCACCCTGTATTTCCTGACATATCTTTACGTTCTTTCAAGATACAAATACCTGGGAATAGGAGAAGTTGCTGACATTCAGCCACTTTCTAACTGGGGTGCTCTGAGGTCTCTATGTACAGCTGAAGAAAATAACGTGGGCTTTTCAGGGACATTTAACTTGCTTAAGCTTGCTTGTGCTTAACTGGGGCTGTGCAGCAGCCACAATCAACATTCTCATGGAAGGAGGTACTAGTTCACTATGTGTCATGGAGAAATGCCAGTCTTTCCACATGTAATACTGTGACCAGCTCTGGGGCTTTATTAAAGAGTTGCCCTGTCCTCTGACATTTTAGAAAGTGTGTTGTTTACTTTCTACCTTGAAGCTAAATCATGGGTCCAAAGAAATTTCCTTGTCTGAAAACAGTTTTCTGTGGCAAAATTTAGGAGATGTGAGTATTTGAGAGATGTGATCCTATTAGACTATGACAATATCTCTTACTGTTCTGGGAGTTACATAAGTTCCAACTTCAAAATGTGGTGGGGTTTTTTTGTTGTGGTTTTTTTAATCATGAAATATGATTTTATTTTTCAGCCTTTTCTATTTTTACCTATTTCAAAGAGCTTTTCTTCCCCACTATCTTCTTCATTAGAAATATTACATTAAAATTGCACTGCCATTTAAAAGGAAACTGTTCAGCAAGCATTTGTTGCAGCAGTTTCTGTTTACTTTGCACAGTATGAGGTTTGTTGACAAGTAGAAATACACTTGACAAGGTATAAAGGGCAGAAAAATAACACTTTAAAGGTGAGCATCACTATGGGATGGAATGGAATGAGTTTTTCTACAGAAAAGGCTTATGGGTTTTTAGAAAGAAACAGACATCTTAATTTTTATTTGTACATATTGAAAACATTAATAAATGTTAATAAATACCTTATGAAAACTTTAACAGAAATTCATGATACATTGCTCCATCTTTTCCCTTAGGCGGGTGAATGTAACCCCAACACGTGACGGTTGAAGATTAGATTTTGAAGTAATAAATAATAATAATAAAAAATAACCAGCATTTACTTAGTTGCTTTGAAAAACTTGTCTGAAAAGTTCTTACTTGCATAGAAGCAGCCCAGTATTGTCACAGTTCTTACACCTAAGAAAACTCATGACATGTGGAAATGTGAGTCAAAATGTCAAATACACATGCCTAAACCAGGAATTATTTTTCAGAGGTACTGGATCATTGATGCTAACAAGTTCTAATCACCTGTGAGAGTCACACAGAAGCATGTACCTAGCACATAGATGAATTCACCTTTATATTCCCTCTTTAAAAGCACTACAATACTTTAAAACTTATTATGATATTTTAAATTTTAAAAATTTAAGGTACTCAATTTTTTATTACCTCTATCACTGAGCTCTTCAGTTGACTTCTCCCAGTCAGGGAAAGACTGCAATGAAGAAGGAATAACTGTGACTACATGAGAAATGAAATTCACAACAACAACATCTTGTTCAAAGGATTTAGATTGTAAACAAGCGCCGTCTTGTAATCCCCATTCTTGTAGTCACATTGTCAGGTATTTCAGTGTGTTAGAAAACACAAGCTGGGGAAAAAGGAAGTACAATTTCCCTGTTCTAAACAGGTATTTGTTTCCTTCTTGATGACCCACTTCACAGATAGCTTTGTATCTTATATGGTTACTTTTTATTAGCTCAACTAAGCTAATTCCTTCTGCAAACATTCTGAACAAGATACACTTGTATTGTATTAAACTTACATTCCCAACAAGTCAAATGGGAAATGTGTTCAGGAATTTGCAGGCTTTGTTACTGAGGAGATCTCGTGTCGCTGGCTTACAGTAAAGTGAAGGAGGATTAAGAGGCTCTAAACGAAAGTGTTTCCTTTATTCTCATGCTGTCTCTAAAGCAGTTAACTGGAAGCCAGAGTTCCCATGCCCAGGCTGTCTGGGTTGTAACAGAGCTATTGGAGACTTGGGAGCAATGTGACGCTGACTCCTGGGTCACAGCAGGTGCACACTGAGACTTGCTGCTCACAAAATAGTTGGCCAGTGTGAAATCTGTAACTGGAAAGCCAGGACAATCAACAGTAATTAGTCACTAGACAAGTTCACTGGATCTGAGCAGCATGTGAGCTTCAGCACCTGGGTCTCATCGAAGTAAATAAATGTTTATTTAGAGGACAGATGCAGATGGAGTTACTGACTGGTCATTTCTTTGTCCCTCTTGCCAAAAAAGCTGTGATCCTCTTCCCCTATTTACCCACCTTTCCCATTACCTATTCCTCTCCTTTTTCCTTTCATGCTCTAATTATACATGAAAATTCACAGATTATATTTTCAAAAAGAAAAAAAAAATGCTGCTCAGCAGTAATAACAATATTCCTCCAGAGTGTTTGTGTATTATCCCAAAAGCAGGGTTTAAATTCTTACTATGGAGGTGGCTGTGGTTGAAATAAAAGTCTCCCATGTGCAACAACAACAGACTGGAAACATTTTCATCCTGATCTTGGGGGATATTAAAAAAGCAAATTACTGGAAAGTAATTTTGGTCTGTGTGTTTGGGAACATATCATTCAGTAGAGCCAAACTCTTGAACTGTTTTGAGCATTGCTTCCCCTAATGGCAGCAGTGCCCAGCTGAATTCAGACCAGCTGAAGGCTGAGCATGGCTCTGCCTTACCATTAACCTACACCAGAACTGGCACTGTGCTACCCTGACATTTGCTGGTTTATTAATGGAGAATGTGTTTCAAGGCTTACACTTTCAATGCAATACAAGGATTTTGTTGAAAGAAGCAGCTAAAATTTTGATTTTTCTTACTGTCATGAGTTCAAGGAGACTTGCAGCATTCTCCTTTTCCTCTTCTGTTCTTGGTTCTTTCACATTTATCTCTTCCAGCTCATTTTCCTGTTGTAAGATGTTGTCTATATATTCCTGGTGAAACAATGAAAAAGAACAAGAAAGATGCAGATTTGGGCTTAAAATAGATATTTACATTGACATAATCATACCAACTGCTACAGAAAAGAACACTTTTCCCGCATTTCTTTAAATCAGTTGGATGGACAAAAGGATTTTAAACACATCACTCTGCCAGAAAGCTACATGCAGTACAGAACTTTACTAACAAACAGGTTTGCAGAAACAATCTGTTTCCAGGGCCAGTTCTTTTTCACTTGCTTGTATCTCTTTAATCTTATAGGAGATGGAGAAAGGAAGAATAATATTTTCTTCAGTTTTTGATTTTGCTCTGACAAAGTGAAAGTGTGGCTAAAGATTTAAGATACTTAATTCTGGAAAAAATAATTAATTAAATATTGATTTATGAGCAATGAGGGTATTTTTATTGCACATTTATGCAATTATTACAACTGTTTTTTCAGAGCTAATAATTGTTGTTTTTCCTTCCCAGTGTAACAAACAGCATTCATCTCTCTCTAAAAATCAACAATAGATCTGGGTGATGGAGAGACTTCCCCTGACATTTTGGTATGGAACTTTTCCTTATAGTGTTGCCTTTGAAAGATCAGTATGCAAATTAAAGAATAATTTTTATACATTTATAGACTGAAAAACTGGTAACATTTCATTCTGATAGACTTGCATATCCCAAACATGTCTGGGCTGGCCAGCTGTCAGTGTTTTTCTATTGCAAGCATGTTCTCTTTGAAATGTAATGTGGGGGAAAAAATAAATTATATAACTGGCTACAATATGCTACTACCTTCACAGATTTCACATGCTGTTAACTTTCAAATTCAGTCTGCAATGCCATTATCAAAATAGGTTAAATGAATAAATTACAGGACACACATATTTTATTATTCTCTAATTCTTGAATAGTAATGGGGTTTTGATTCTAAAATCTCTTCTAAGAGCATCTTCACAATGTGAATTAAATAAATGAATGTTTTACACCAACACTGAGAAGGGCAAAGCTGCTGACTTTTGGACTCCATCTCAGAACACTGGCACAGGAGATCTAGCTCACACCCTGCTATGAAGCCACTAACGAGGGACGGCCACAAACTTTGTCAGAAGGCTACACAGCTATTTCCTGGACATGAATAGAGTAACAAAACTCAGACTGGAACCTGGAAATGTTCTACATTGATTTACAAAAACAAATACATAACCAAGACCAGAGCGTGTCTCAGTGACCAAGTTAACTGTAGAATTATGGTGAGCTAGACATTCTTGTTCAGCTTTATAGATTTAAATTCTTAAGACTTTTGGAAGGAAAACAAACCCTAAGCAAAATGAAAGTGAAGTAACAGATATCAATGTTGACAGCAAGGAAATTATTTGTTAGAGTACCATCTGTGATGTGTACTGGACTGGATATCATGTATTTGCTCAGAAAACTAGGTTTCATAAGAGGTAAGTAAAACAATTGAAGTTTTTCAGAAAAACACTTATAGCACCTGTCTATGTATGAAATAATTGTTCTTCAAGCATAGTAGATTTCTTTTTCTCAAGTATATACTACACATTTATCATACCAAATTTATCTACTTGTCTGTTCCCAATTGCTTACTGGAAGAATGAATAAAAGTGGTTGAAATAAATACCTTGAGGGAAAGCTGCAGTTTTTCTCTTAGCTCATCACAGAGTGGCTTATACTGGAATAGCTGGCGTATTTGCAGCTTTTTGGGACATTTTCGTGGAGGGCCTGGCAAGGGTGCTGCTCCAATGTTGAGACCCTTCCAAACACACCCTCTGGTTGGGGGACCTGTGATCTCCCTCTGAACAGAGAGGAGCAAACAAAAAGAGCAAGAAGCTACTTACATTACCAAAAAATGCAGCTATATGCAATGTGTCTCGGATGAAAAGCATGTGCTCTCCTTATAGAATAATAGACCTAGACAATAAAGCCAGTAGATTCCTGGGAACAATTTATCTATCTTAGAACATCTTCACTTGGTAAGATAAACTCCCTTTAAAATTGCTATATCTCCTGACTAAGTGTAAAAGAATGGGACCATACATTCCCTGACACAGCCTCCCCTTTGCTCCGTTTGGTTAATAAACTGAATCTAACATTCACATTGTTCAGAGCTTCATTTCCCCACAGAGACCAACATCTATTGCTTTAAAATGAAAGACAGTTCTGAAACAATTATACCTCAGGAGGACAAGATTCTTCCTGAGCCCCTGATTGAAGATATGGAGGAACAATACTCTCTGGTTCTTTCTTCATTACCCAGGGGGATGCTTCAGCCATAGGGCGGAGGATAGTAATGCTTAAAACACCTGGTTTAAAGACACATTTTGCTAAGAATCAGTTAAAATTAAAAAAAGAAAAAAATGGACAAGTGTCTCAGACCTACAGAAAAAGCCACTTACCTATCTACAAAAAATCTTATTACTAACAGATAAAACTCCATGTATCCATGGCTACAGATAATATCAGATCATTGAGTTGATTACAGAATCAAGTACAAGTTCAGATTACTCAGCCCATTTTTAACAATAAACTGCTTATGCTACTTGCTTTTATTCTTGGTTAACAGCTCAGCTGTATAGTGTGGGGAGCAGCCCAAACAAGGAAGAGCAGAACAGTGACCCATGTGTACTGCATACTAATCTCAGAAGCAGGACAACATATTCAGAACAAGCACAATTCTTCACTGGATTTTACACTTCATACCCTGATCACCAGATGGATTCCATCAGAGATGATTTATTTATATTGTTTGTATAAATACTAATGTTCTTCAAAATATTTTTTCCAGCCCAACCCAACAATTACTTAATCTACTTTGATCTACCCCACAGGTGACCTTCAAAATGGGTATCACCACTGAGGTATTTTGTCACAATGATATAAAGCTGTGAAGCCTTGTTGTCAAGGCAAATAGAGCCAGTATTGTGAAAGGTGGAGCAGGAAGTCTGGAAATTCAGATGTGCTACTATTATGAATGACAGCTGGCTGTAAGTAAATTTTCTTGACTGGGATTTTGACTGGGCATGTATGCTCTCCATCCTTCTGATCTTTTCACCTTCTGCATTTTTCTGGCTCCCTCCATGTCCCTTTTTTTTTCTTTTTCCCGTGGCAGAATTATTTCATTTGATTTCTGCAGTGGGGAACCAGTCATTTGTGTGAAGAGAAGTACATTTAAAAATGTGCCACACCTTATAAAAGTAGTAAGTGGGAAAGCTGTTTTATGTCATATGCTTATGACATAAATCCATGAAAAACATGTCTTAGGACTTTAAGCTTGGGAACCATACTTTCCTCTCTTTTAAAGATTTTTTTTTTTGTTAGCATCCACCTGTTACACCACAGTGTCTTTTATACAAACACAGCATCTCCAGCTAACTTTACAATGACAATCAACAATTCCAGGATGTAACTTCTTGCATTGCTACTACAAGGTGGTTGGTACCATGTAGTGTTGGCTATTCCACTCATGTATTTTCAGCTTTTAAATATGTATTCTTTCCAACAGACAGGCTAAGGGTCAGCATCAGGGCATCGCTGTCCTCATTGCTACATCATTAATGGAGACTGTGATACATTCAATTTTTTAAATGATAAAAAACAAACAATATATTTATTTGGTAATCACTTTTATTTGTGTGACTGAGAGTGGACAGAGATATGCCATCTGTTTGTTCATTATCCTTTAACAGTGCCCTTCAGTTAATTGTCTGCTTCCCAGAGTTTTCCCCCAAACTCCTTTCTCTTACTGCTAGAAGTGTGGACCCTTATTTACAAGGGTAAAAACATTTCCTGCCCAAATAAGAGTTTTGCAACTTTGCAATTCTTTCTATTAGTAGTCTGTCAGAAAAGACAAATTTTCTACCTGTCTGTTCTTGTACAGGATCCTGCAAGACTGCAGTGGCAGGATCACTACAGGCCTCAGCCATATACTTGTGAACGTCCTTTACTCGCAGGAGCTCCGTTCCAGAACCATCTGCAGAGATGATGAAAAACCTGCACAGACAAACACAGACATGGGACTGGATCAAGAAAGCAGAATTCCAACATGATGGCATCAAATGTACAAATACAGAGTCCTGAACAAAGGGAGTACCAATTTATGAACCCTGTACAAATACTGCGTAGTAGAGAAAGGAGTGTTAACCATGGATGCAATGCAGTTTACCTGGGGGCGTGCTCATTATAAGTGATAGGTTTGTTAAGCTCATCTGCTTCTGAACTTCTGTCCTCCTTGCCATCAGAGCCAATGCTGGGAATGCACACATCTGTGCTGCCATCAGCCAGGACCTGTAACAGAAATTACGTGAAATTACTTGAGTTAAAAGATCCTTTTAAAACAGTGACTTGCTGGTGAACTTTAACATAACCTAGCCCAGTGAAAGAGACAGAAAAAAACATTTCATGCTGAGCAACTGGAAACTCACAGGAAAAAGGAATAAAGAGGAAAACTGAAAAAACAGTAAAACCACCAAAACATTTCTAGAAAGGCATACTGTATCACAAATACTAATATCACATGCTGATATTTAATAAATGCCCAAGGACTGTTACACAAAAATACTCAGTCACTGGTCAAGCCAGGTCACTGTATACTCAAGACAGACATTGATGTACACCTACTGAGAGAACTTCTACAGTATTTTCCTTCTTGAGAATACTGTGTGCTTATTAACTAATGTGACATTAACATACTCAAACAAGATAACTAACAATGACCTAAAAAGGCCTTTTTCAAGACACAATCTAAATAAGGGTGGTTCAAAGGACAGTCCATGAACTGAATCTGACACATTCAGTTTTTAATCCTTACTTGCAGAGCTGATTTTTTGCTATAGTACAAATCATACTAATTAAGGGACCTTTACAGGTGAGCTAAACTGTACACCATGTGTTCTGTTTCAGTCTCTCTAAAAAGGGATATATGTACAAAAAAAAATTTATATCCATCACTTGGTCAAGAAGATATCAGAGACCTGATTCTGGCTAATTTAAATATTACAAGATTAAAATTTGACTTTGAGAGAAGTTTATAAGATAGAATTAGAATGCAGAAACATGTTTTCTTCCACGTATTTTACCTTGAAAGTATTTCCTTCAGGATCTGTCATCTCACAAATAGTTCTGGAAGTGTGTTTCATAATGTATCTCCCTGCTTGTTTCTCTTCTTCCTTGCTAATGACATCATAAACTTCATGGCTATAAACTGCTGAGCAATCTTCATCCAAGAAAAGAAAGCCTCCCTTGCTGGGTAAAACCTATGACAGCAAAAAGGGAAGAGATTCAATCCTCAGAGGGGAAAACTTTAATTTAAAACTACTCTGAAAACAAAGAACAGATACAAATCGAGAGGACAGCTTTTAGACATTCAATACTGAACCATCCAGTTCAGAGGAATTAAAGGGAGAGAAAGAAGGAAGATGAGGTCCAAGACAGAGGCTGATCTGAGTCCCTGTAAGATTTAACTTCAGGAAATTAAAGACTGTGATTTAAATATACTGTACATTTGTGAGTAAGTATCTAAACATTGGCAGAGTATGAAAGAGATGGAATGACAGGATTAGTGAAGACTATAGAGCAGGGAGGTAATCAAGGTGAGAGATGCTAATGGCAGGGAACTTGGAATACAAAGATTCAATGTCACTGTCACAAACTAAAAATAATTCCCACCTGATACGTTCCCTGTGGCTTTGCTAGAATGGACGTTCCATCTCCAAAGACAGTACAACAGGTACCATTCTCACAGTCTGTTATAACAGTAGCAAACTCAGGATTCTCTACTCGTGTACCTTTGAGCTTCTTTGTGGTGGCTTCTGAGGGTTCATCTAAGAATTCATACAGAACAATGAGACAGGAGCACATGAATCATGGCAATGTCTTAGAATTCAATTTGCTTTTTCTCTCATAGTGCTGGATGTTTATCTCCTCAGTGCAAGATCTTCACAAACTTCACAGCATCCTTTATCGCATATTTTGATGTTATGGAAACAATATGCAACCTTTGACATTCTGGACTGTGAATTCAATATAGGAAAACCCAACAGAAAAAAAGATCTGTAACCATCTGTAGCTGGCCAGGAAAGTACACTGTAATCTATCGAGTATGGTACTAACCATAATGATCTGGATATTTGTGGTGTACAAGCTGGAGCACTGAAATTCTTTGTGCCTGCAATACAAGCTCTAAAATGTGAAGAAATTCCTATTCAGCAACACAAATTTTGGAAAACAAATGAAACAGGGATGTTAATCTGCTTATTGCCGTTCCATTGCAGTTCCATTTTGACTTTTAAAATCCCACAGGGAGATGTTCCTGAACATTTTCTGCTAACACAATAACGGTCTTTTTCTACACTGTGTTTGAACAGTCCAGACACCCACACAGTAAATGTCCCCTTCATTTTAATTAAGGAAGACAGGACTTGTCTTGCAAATGAAGCAGTCATACAGAATACAACACCAGCCAAAAGAATCACAGACGACCTTTAGCCCCACTTATTTCAG
Organism: Brachypodius melanocephalos; assembly: GCA_013398615.1. Lineage (NCBI taxonomy): Eukaryota > Metazoa > Chordata > Aves > Passeriformes > Pycnonotidae > Brachypodius > Brachypodius melanocephalos. The sequence continues at coordinate 5,427,438 of VZSR01001342.1, forward strand.
GCAAATATAAGTTTCCCTTTTCTTGGCAGGACATTTTCCATAGCCACATTCAAGTATTCAGTATCTCCAAGGCTGGTGAGGCCATGGCTTCACTGGGGAATCTAAGGATGCCTTAGTCCTTGCATTCCTCTTCAGTTAGAACTCAAAGCAGCTTCCTTGTTATTATCAGGGCAGGTGGAGAGAGGGCAATGAACACACTAAAATTCTGGCACTGTGGTCTCATGGTGAAGGAGGACCATATAGGTATAAAAGAAGGAAATTTAATTACTTGCAACAGTATCATTTTTGCACCGAATATTATGCTGAAAGAAAGCAAACAAACTAAGCCCAGACAGCACTAGTGGTTCTGTGATCTAGGCTACTGGTATAAGCCACACTTAGTATATATTTTGACAATTTTCTGCTTCACAAGATATGTCAAATGCAAGAAAAATAAGTGCTCCCCCCCTTTTGTTGTTACCTGTTTCCACACTACCCTTTCGTACAGAAAGGTCTCCACATTTTTCATAAAAAGTTGTGATCCTGGTACCGTCAGCATGCTCTACTATTCTGTTACCATGTGGCTTCTCAACAATTATCACTTCATCTTCTCGTACAGTCATGACCTGAAAGAACGAAGGACTTCTCAATACTGGCACTGTGATACTTGTGACAGCAGCAACAATAGGAAGCATCAGGACTGAAGCTCCAAAGAAGCTTGACTACCACATCTTCATCTACTTCAGAGACAGAGGAATCACATTTTTCTTCAAAATCTAAAGCTACTGCATTTCTAACAGTGCAACAACACAACCTGTAGGATGTTTTCAAAGAATAAATCCTACAGCTTATGTGATGGCAGCCCTGTCTCTTAGCTTATAGACAGTGCTATAGTCACACTAAAGCAGTGATACCGTTCCATCAGCTGGGCTCGTGGCCTGATACATTAAGAGTGGCTTCAGATCCATTCTTGTTGCACCCTCTGTGCCCACTTGAATGCCCAATGGAGTTGTTGTTATCCAGGTTCCTGCCTTAGATGCAGAATTGGCCTTTTCAAACTCCTCATCCTTGAGTGAGTGTAATAGAGTGCTCTTCTCACTGCCTTTTCCTGCAGAGACAAAAATTTCTGTATCAGACCTGATATTCTTTAAGGCACAAGACAAAGCCAGTAAAGTGCAGAGTGAACATTGCTTTTGACAGAATTGCAAAATGAACTATTTAACAGGCTAGAAGAAAATTACAGCCCCTGCTACTCAAAGACATGCTCCTGAACTAGCCTGATCTAATGTCCCTCCTTACAGAAAAAGTAAATAGCATGCTAATGCCATCACTCCTATGGTGCATCAGAAGAAAAAGATGGAGATCTCATTATGAAAGGCAATTATAGAGATCTTATTAAGAATGTTATAGAGAACTCTTGTTTCCCATACTCAGGAAAAATAAATTAGATTAAGTGTATGCAAAAGAGCTTAGTCGAGAGAGCAGGCTGAAAGACTTAGAGCAAATATCTAGCAAAAAAACCACTTCCCAAACCTAAAAGAGATGAAACTCATCGCTAGAAATTTGTCAAGAATAAGCAGAGGAGAAGAAAAGTGGGGAAGGTGAAAAAGTGATCATAAATAAAGGACAAGGAAGAAAGGACATACACTGGTCACAGACACTGAGAATTCATATTAGAAAATGGTTTGTCAGAGTTGTTCTCATCTTCCTAGTTATCTAAAGGAATATCCTAAGAAAAAAAGACTGGACTTGACTCAAAAAGTCTCTTTTTGAGACATCTTTCTCTTTGGCAGCAATTTTTATTCACCTATTTCCAATAAATTGTATGTCAATATGACAGGTCAAAAGTACTCTGTGTACTAAGTAATACTGACAGCGATCTTGGACTTCACTCTGAGGTAGGAAGTAAACATTATTGGGTTCTTTCTCAGTCAAGCAAAATACAGTAAGAATGGCTATATTACCACCAACCACAAGTCCATACAACCAATTGATAATGACCAATAGTAGGTGTCTTGGAATATACAGAGTGAGAAACAAAAACGTATTCTCTGTGAGAGAAGCATTTCTTAATTCAAAGACTAAAAACTGTAAGGCAAAAGTAAGGATTTAACACTACTGTAGTTACAAGGATTTCTTTTAAAAGACTTCATGTTTGCTCTGATACCAATGAACCTCTTACACAACTTTTTACTTATTAGAATCTTATCATACTAGGAGAAAAAGAAATTTGGAGTAGGAGAGAAATTATTTGCTATGAAGGTAACACAGCACTGTGCAGCAGCTGAGTACAGATAAAATTGCATTTTCACACTGCCAGAATTTTCAGAAATATTAAAAGAAAAGAAATATGCTCTTTATTAAGTATCATCAGCCCTAACAACTTTATATCTGTCCAAAACACAAGAAATGTTACCTTTCTTGGTGCTGTTCTCAGATGAATGCTCTGATTCGGGAATTGTAGGTGGTGGTAAGACAGGACCAGAATCAGGGCTCTTACTCACTGTGCCATCAGCAAACAGAATCTACAGACATCAAGGACATACTAGAGCTTAAAATAAATTCAAACACCACTAGAAAGTTTATAAGAATGTGTCACAAATGCAATAGTTACTAGCCTACTGTGAGTGATGGAGAGGAAAAAATTAAAATCTCTCAGAATGAATACAAGAAATAAAGAAGCTGTCTTAAAGAGAATCAATAGAACAGACTATTGCATTACAATGATCACAATTAGTCATTGCCACAAGGAGTGCTTTTTGCTGCAGTTCACGCATGTAACTACTGGGGACTCTTCTAACAATAAAAAGGCATTATAAAAATAAACAGTAAAGATTATTCTTTGACTAAATGGTCAGAGGTTAATGACTTTTTTTTTGGTAGCAGTGATAATGCATCTGTACAGACATATTGATCTGTACTGAGATATTCCACATGTCTAAGACTTCTGTTAACTTTTAGCTATTATGATAGTTAAGAAAAAGAAGTCTTGGTTATTTATCTAATTATAGCTTGTTTCTGAGATCCATTGTACTCAACTCTTGACATGCATGTTCTCTGTGTGTCAGATAAACTCTAGATTACTCCAACAATCCCTAAATTAACTTATAAATACAGTACAATGCAGAAAATAAATGGATAACATATAGAAATGACTCTTGAAATTGTTATTGTAAGGAATTAAATGTTTCTTCTTTTTTGAATGCTTATCATATACAATAAATTTCTGATGATTCATAGACATTAAGTTAATATTAAGAAGGATGCACTCAATCTTTTTAAACAAAGACTGCTGTAAAATCATGCTAGGCACATAAGACCTACATTTTTCTGTCAGAAAACAGTATGATTGAGAATATACAGACATACAGCAACTAGTTTCCCTGCATATTTCTGAAATGGATGTATTTATCAGGAATCCTGGCTAAATGTTTTAACATCTAGGGTGATGAATAAATGTAAAGAACTTACACTAGGCATTGTGGTCTACTTAGACAGAAAAATGAAATTCAGGAAATAAAGAATTATTTTGACAGATTCTGAGTCGACTTAGATGGCTCTTCTTTTCATCTGTTTGCTAACTACATGTAGAGTCTTAGAGTTTAAAAAAAAAAAAGTTGCTTGTAGATTGATTACAGTATTTGCAAAGACAGCCTATATCACCTAAACTGTACCAAAATTCTATACAACCTTAATATGTGTAAACAAAGCAGGTACTTAGGAATATGCAGACTTTTTTCCCTGAAAATTTAGGATACTTAAAGATGTCTGCAGGACTGAAGAACAGTTCAGGTCTTTTCTGAATTCCATATGAGTGCTTAAATTGAAAAGAAAAAAAGTGGATGCTTTCATATTGCCAAAAATACTTAAATCTGAACTAATCCACACTTCAGAAGCTTAAGTTTAGGAATGTAGTTCTCTGAACCATATTCAGCTACTTCCTAATCACCAAGTTGTCTAAAATCTTCTCATGCCTGAAATTTTAATACTTAAATCTCCCTAAGTTCTGACTCTGAACAAAGCCAAGAGTATTTTACTCTTGACATGGCAGCATAATTCAGTATTACTTAACTCCTTCATCTACAAACTAGTCACTTCTTGATCTCAGTAGACAAAAACAAGTTTAAGGGTAATCTCCTTCCATCACATTGAAATGTACTAAACTGTACTGCTTGCAATGAATCCTGTTGAATATACCTGGGTAGATCCATCCATCAGGTACTTTATGACAGTTCCTTGACTAGTGATGACTCTTGACACCTCTTGTTCTGTTTGCCTTGCAGGAGGTGAATAAAGATGAGAATTCTTTACCATTTGGGGATAACTCTGTCTAACCATAATGTCTACAGCAGGCTGCTCAGCCTGTTCACTTTTGGTGCCTTCATGCTTCATTTCACCTTCTGTAACTGGATGTTCCTCCTCTCCATTTTGCGTAACCTCTTCCTCCTCTCTGCTTTGCATAGCCTCTTCCTCCTTTCCTTCATCTGCTTTGGCCTCACTTTCCTCTACCATCTCTTTCCCTGCTTCAGTGGCAGTGGCTTCACCTTTCAAATCTGAAAGCAAACTTTGAATTACTTAATACTGCACAGCACACATTCAAACAGTGCTGCACACCCAGCATCATGGTGTCGACAGAAGATTTGCAACTTTAGCTGAGTAAGACTAACCCTCCTTGGCTGAGTCTATAATCCACAGAGTAAAAGACAGACTCTGATTTTAGAGCAAAGTTCAAAACAGCCACCTACTCAGAAACTCTGCATTCTCTTGTGAAGGTGGCTGCCTTTCCAAATGAAAACAAGGGAAATCTGAAGATGGATTTATTATGGGTGCCAAACTTTTGGAAGACTAACATCAGATGGAAAAAAACCAAACTAAACTGAGTTTCACCAAGTTTCAATTTGTATAGAAACCTAAGTAATATATTCTGTCTCTTTGAGCAAGTAAGCTTCTTAGATTAAATGATGGCAGTGTTTTGAGTATGCTAAGGGGTATAATTATGGTAACTTTATCGAGAGACTCCATGTAAGGGTGTGTAATTGCTCTGTTCACCTCAACTACTCCGCATGTCAACTTACGCTTCTTGCCAAACTGTGAATGTTTGAGAACACTACATGTTCTTTATTTCATACCAGATTAATCAGAGTGCATTTATTGGGCTGTACAGATTTGTTGTACATAGGAATTAAATGACATCTGTACATGGCTGTTTTCAAAACTAACTAGATGACAACAAAATTCACATTTGTCTGCTTCAAAACCTAACAGCATGACTAAAAAACCTCAAGATTTACAACAGTTTACAATATGCAAAGATGAACCTAACACTGATTTTCAAAGACACTGGAAAAAAATAATTATTGCAGAGTATTTGTTAGGCACAGAAGCTCTGAAGTATCTGAAGCTCTGAAGTACTATCAGTCTTCTAAAGGAAACCCAATGATAAGGGCAGAAAGGCTTATTGTGAGTGTTTTCTCTGCATGCACTGGATGGCATAAACCAAAGGACTTCTGTGAAATAATTCCTGTTTGAAACTGATTGCACTTCTGGAAAAGCAACAAAAATACCTGATTGTAAAACATCCAGTAGCAGAGACTCCATCACAGCCTTGGTTAGTTTTGTTAATCATTCTTACCATTTATGAGTGTAATATTCTTACCAAATGAGTATAACTTACATCTAGTATAAAGTCCTAGGTTCTTTTCAGTGTCAAGCCCCTGAAAATTATACTGTATTTACAAACTATCATCAAAATTCTGTTTCCTTGTACTTCCAAGGCTGGCACCAGTCACTCCTTTGACATCTTCTGATGCTTTAATAATTCTTGGCATTCTTCCCCAAATCTTTCAAATTATTAACATTTTGTCTCAGGGACTTAAGTATATATGCTTTCAAAGGAATTGCAGATAGAGGTAATTCAACCATCTTCCCACTATCACTGAAGATTCCTTAATATATATGTATTTATTTATTGAATTTGCTTGTTTTTCTTTAGTATTCCAATCTATATGTATGTTCAAATGATTATCCAACATGACTCCCAAGGGCTTTTTAGGGTTGCTTCTTCCTTTCCCTCAATGTTTTATGTTCAACAACTTGGGATTTTATATTTGTTTGAATAAACCCATGTTATTCATGTTGCAAATACTATTAAATAGACATCATGACAGACTTAGCATTCTGACATGTTAAAAACAGTAGAGTTACAAATAAACTCATCAACGAAGAAGTAATTTTCTTCTTGTAGTCTCAGCTTCTCTTAAATTCCTTACTTTGCAGTGTCTCAGAAAACTAACCTCGAACTCTTTCCCCGAGGAAAGTTAATACAAGTCCATTTGGACAGGAAACATTCAAACTCGGAAAAGCAGGAGCATCTGACACCTCTTGTGTTTGGGGAACTGGTTCTTCCTTTTCTATCTACAGAATGAAAAATTAATTAAGTTCTATTCAACATTTTAAAATAATAAAAGAAAAAAGTAGAGTTCAGATTTAGTTTGTACACATTCCGTTTTACCAATACTTTTTTTTTTAAGCACTGTCTACCACTCATATTTAACGTTTTCAGAGTTTGTGGATTCAGAAGTGGAAACATTAGTTATTTTCTTTGATTATGCTATTTTCTTTCACTCATCTTGAGGAACCATCCCCTCAAAAATCTATGTAACAATGGACTACACTATGCCAGTAGTCATAAGATGGAAAAAGTTTTGGGTTGCAGACATAGGTAACAGAGAGAACTTCTCCTGGTATTAGCCCATATTCTTGCTTTTTAGGAATAGAAATATAGGAGGGAATGGCAGATATTTTGCCACCTGTTCTTCAGCATAAAAGATGCTGTGTATTTTACAGTTAATTTACATAATATTACTGGTAAGACTACTCTCAATACCCTAAGATTGTAGTCACAGCATCACGAGGTAGAAGTCACAGAATAGGGCAGAAGTAACCCTCAGTTGTCATCTGCTTCTCCCTGTCTAATTGTAAAAACAATAATCAAGTATAATTAAACCGTTAGCAAAAAATTCTAATGTAACATATTCTGAAATTTTCCAGGACTGGAGGTTTCCTGGTAAATTATTCCAGGGCTCTACCTTGATTAACTTTACTGACATTTGCCCATTGGTTGACTTGAATCACTACTGCAGAAAATTAGTTTACTTCTAAATACTTCTGACGATGATTCGAGCTCACGTAAGAGATGATGGGTTTTTTCAGGTCTTTACAGAAGGCTATTCTGTCTCTCAACTCAAGATCAAACAAATCCAAACCAATTCTTTTAAATCTGTCCTACTGGTAAAGATTTCTAGAGCTTTCTTCATGCTTTCCTTAAAACTGTCAGTGTGGCCTATATTTTTCTTGCAGTGCAGTATCCATAACTGGACACAATACTCCAACTGAGACTCTACCAGCCCTAAAGAAAAATAACTTCTCATATTTAGCAGAGTACACTCCTCTGTATTCAGATCTCAGTGGTCTTTGCCCTTCTCACAGGAAGATGGCATTGTTGACTTACAGATAGTTTGTGATCCATGACAACTCTCAGACCTTTAAACAACGGTCACTGACACAATTGTTATGCATTGTGTAGATATATACTGATTATTTATATGTAATTGGAGAACCTGCCTCTTATTCTTACTGCATTGCATCCTATTTTACAGACCACGTCCATGAGAATTTGTCAAGTTGGATTCGGATTCTAATCCTGTTCTCCGAAATACTTGCAGACTCACACAGACAGGTGCTGAATGCACTAATATGGATACTCTTTATCCAAAGTAATCCCAAACCAAATAGTTAAAAGCCTTTTGGTTTAGAAGTCATCCTGACAGATTTTTAATTATAAGGCTATTTTTCTATAGGGTTAGTTTGTGCCACACAATTGCTTTGACAACTCCCTACACCAGTTTTCACACTGAAATTAGGTAAGGAGCCCTTTTTGTGGATATGCACTGAATCTGTTTTGCAACAACAGTCACAGTGTTACTTCAACCACGAGGTACTAAAAACTACTTCAGAACAGAAATTCACAATCTGTTTCCAAAGATTCATACATCCTTTCCAAAGACCTGGAATGTGACAGGAGTACTTCAGTTAAAGGAAAAAGTAACTTCCTCAAATTGCTGCTCCCTGGCTTATTATCAGCTGGAGAGACCAAATTACAGAGCAAGATTCTGCAAAACTGTCTTCACTAATTTGCTGGTTGGTTAGAGTTTTGAATATGGGTTTTGGGAAGCACAAAAAAACATCTACTTGGTTAAACTAAAAATTCAGCAGTTCTTGTAGCTGAGATATTAATAATCATGGAATGGTTCAAGTTGGAAGGGACCTGAAAGTTTGCCAAGTTCCAAATCCCTTCCATGGACAGGGACAGTTACCACTAGACCAGGGTGCTCAAAGCCCCATCATTTCCAAGGATGGGGCATCCACAGCTTCTCTGGGCATCTGTTCCAGTGCCTCAACCACTTTCACAGTAAAGAGTTTTTCCCTAATATTTAATCTTAATCTTTCAGTTTAAAGCCATTTCCCCTTGCCCTGTCACTACATACTCTGGTAAAAAGTCCCCCTCCAGCTCTCCTGCAGCCTCACTTAGGTGCTGGAAGGGGCACTCTAAGGCCTTTCTGGAGTGTTCTCTTCTCCAGGCTGAACAACCCCAACTGTTTCAGTTCATCTTTGCAGGGGAGGTGCTCCAGCCCCCCAGTCACCTGCAGTGAACAGCTGAACTGTAAAGCCAAAATTGACAAAAGGATGTGGGCCATGGCAGACTCGCTGCTTTACCTCACCGAGCCATAAAGACTAAGTTCATTAACAGCTGCCATACATACATCTGAGAACAACTGAAAGAGTTAAAACATATCCTTAAGAGCACCATGAATTATTGGGAATTTGTAAAGGCACAGCTCAAACTCCTCTGAGAACAATGTATGCTTCTCTTACAGAAGTTCATGTATTTGAATTTTTGTTTCTTTCTTTGGATTGGATGTTGTCTCTTCTCTCACCATTTTTTCTTCTTGCTGTACCAGGTCAACAGGTGATGAAGGGGGTAGTTTGCTTCGGTTTCCTTTGGAAGAACCTTTTCCTGATCTTCTTCTGTCAGACTTATCTCTTTTCCCTGGAGCTGGCATCAGTGTAACAGGAGAAACTGTTGTTGGAATTACAGTCGGAAGATGAACAGAAGGGATGTTCAGAATTCTTGCTAAGACAAGACCTGTTTCATCATCTAAGGAAGGGAAAAGCAATATTTTCAATGTAATTAATTTTCATAAATGTAGACAGCCACATTTTATTTTTTAAAAAGATTTTATACACTAAATTTTACCTTAGAAATAACAACCTCAGTGGGGGAGTTTGTTATTTCAGATAGAGAGACTAAATATATAAGAGTATTTAGAAAATCTTTGCACAGACTGACAACTTATTAGCCTAAAAGACATCTTGAAACTATTTCTTCCCACAAGTTGTCACTTGGTTGTCACCTCAAAAATAAAAAAATGTGATTTAAAATTTCTCTTTTACCTCCAGAATACTTAGAAGTGGAGACATTCTGAATCTAGTATCCAGTAAATGATCACTGTGTTATGCTTTATCATGGGCTGATCCAGCACAGAGCAGCTCTAGGAGTTTTGTCCTACATAGGTCTATTTTACTATAATTCATCTGAAAGATTATAACGATCGAGAGTTGATAAGACTCTTGCAATTCTTGAAGCCAAGGATCAGGACAGCCTGCTAGGCATGCCAACGGGAAGTATTCATGTTGCCTTTCAAAACAGTTTCTTAAAAATAAAAGAAACACAAACTTACATTTTCTGTAATTATTTCAAGAAGCTGACACTTCATTTTCATAGAAATTTCACCTATGCCTTTATTTTGGTTGCCCCCAAAAATGAGAACATGGTGTCTGAGGGTAACAATGAAAAGGAGTGGACTGTCAAGACTGAGATAAAAATCCTTCAGAAATCTTGAGAGAGATGTGAAATTCCAGAGGACTGTCTGCTAAGGAAGGTTTCCCTCCTTTTATAGACACATTCACATGTCTAGGACTTGGAATTGTATCTCTCATGATTTTGTCAAGACATAAAGAGCAAGTGCAGAGGTTCTACAGTTCTATATCCAGAGCTATATCTGTATCTATGGTTCTATATCCAGAATCAAAAGCCCTGTGGGTGCTCAAGCAGTCCCAGATTCATAAAGAGACAAGGAGATTATTTCTAACATAAATGATCAATAGTTAACCTTTGATAATGCTGGAGAAAACAAAGAATAATTCAAAACTTGAAGAAATATTAACATTTCCTCCTCTCTCAAAAAAAAGTTGTATAAAGCTGAAAAACAACTTGAGACCTTTTGTCACATTGGCTTCCCTAAAAGGAAGATGAAATAGATCAAATGTGAAAAACAGTAAGAAAAAAGAGAATTAGAGAGTTTCCAGAAAACTATTTCAGCACTGCAGGGAAAAAGGGTAATTTGCACACAATTTAACTGATCAGTGGAGAGAAACTGCAAATTTCACGGTATACCCATTGCGTATTAGCGATGGATGGCACATGAGAATCATCTAAGAGAGTATTTCTAGTCAGAATTTTTCTGAGCACTTACGATCCACAGACCCAGAGGAATTTGGCATAAGCAAATGATTATAGAAAAACTGCAAGCAATCAAAGAATGCCAGTTAGCAGTGCCCTAAAGCTCAACATGTCAAGGATTACTCTAATGTAGAATACGATGATTATGGTGAATGTGAAAAAGTCTAAACATAATAGCTGACATGTAGGTGTTTAATCAGATGTGTCTCCCTTTTATGCCAAAATCCAAATCTTTGCAGGCCACTGTTATGAATGCTCTCTTTGCCCAAGTCTAAAAAGTCTTTTTTTCAGTAATTAATTTGTAAAATATATTTGAACAATTAAAACTGAGTGTAGAGTTGAATGGTTTACCACAATCCACACAAAGATGCATTCAATTAAATGTTTTCATATTTTAAGAGCTGAAAAATGCTGGAATTATTTTCTGATCAGAGAAGGGTTTCACTTTTATCCATAAGATGGTTTCAGTGGCCTTTCAAATGTAATGGAAACAAAAAGCTCTTGGTAAAAGCAGACACTGTTTTCACTGTGGTTTTCTGAAGCAATTACTTCCAGTTGGTGAATGTGTTTATTGAAGGGCTGAGAGAAATCCCTCATTTATCTGCACAACTGTAACCTAAAGTCCAACTCTTAAAGTAAAATGAAAGTTCCATAATCGCCTATATAAGTTTACAAAAATATTATTTCTTGGAAAACCAAGAAGACTCCTCAGCAAATCACATTTACTTTGGCTCAAATTAATTGGCTGATTTTGCTGGGCTACTTAATAACAATACTTGCACTGCTCTGTTTTCACAGTAAGCAGAAAAGCTTGGAGACCTCCCTCCATTTTGAAAATTGAATCATAGAATATTCTTGACAATGTAATCTCATTTTGAGCCTTGCTGAAAATTCCCTACCATGTAGTAACAGCTGCTGAGAAAGGCAGAATTGTATGCAACAAATTATTGGGTTAAGGAGTGTATGAAGGGGAAAAAAAGGAAAAAAAAATTCCCCCTATGGTTCTCAAATATCCTATTCTATTTGCTTACTTTACCTGCTGTCTCCCCTGTAGGTCCATAATAGCTCAGGGACAGCTGGATTCCATTTTCCAAGGTGGCTGAAAAAGATCCAAACTTGCTCACAGCTTTCTTTTGATTTTTCAATCCTCCTTAAAAAAAAAAAAAATTAAAGATAGCAACACATACCAGAACCACCTGACCTGTAAACCAATGGCTGGTGCAAAAAGTGGAACCTCAGTGAGGATGACCAACATAAATAGACTAAATAGGGCAGGGAAAACCAACATTCCATTCATAGAGTACTGTATAACAGTCAGTTTTGTGCAATACACCTGTGGTTTTTAATCCAGAAATAGCTTTCTATTTAGCTAGGTGTGTAAAAACAGGTTTAATAGCAACAACTAGTGTAAAGTCTTGTGGAATTTAAGCAGCAAAAGAACCTAGTTCGGGAGTTATGGATCCTTGTTTCTGGGCTGACACACATGTTAAACTGCCCATTTCTACTGCATGTGGCCAATGCACTAATAAAAATCACTGTCCCTCACGTGTTAGCACAGGGACAGGAGCTGAACTTTGATTATCCCTGAGGGTTCCTTCCAACTCAGAATATTCTAGGATTCTATGGGTGTACTTTGAGGAGAAAGTAAAAGAAAGGACAAAAAAAGAGAAATCAGATTTAAAGACAGGTCTGGGATTTGTAAAAGTGGATCAGGAGTCAAACTCACACAGAGGTGCAGATCAAGGTGTCACGTGATAAATATGTCATGTTGAAAACCATATGAACTAGACAAGATACACCTCCCACACCCTGGGTCCTACTTAAGCTGCTACTGCCTTAAAGAAATGTGCTGTTGGTAAGACAGAAAACCTGGGATTTCCCATATGGAGAACAGCTTCTTAAAATGGTGAGGAGTAGCAGAGAAGACTACAAAAGAAGGTTATGGCAGGCTGAGCTATCTCCCAAATGCATCAACATGGGACACATCCTGAGGTCTTGTCTGTTCCTATTTCTTGTCTGTCATTGCAATGCTTATTGCTGAATACTACCTGTAGGATGCTGGTTTGGAATTCTGACTGCTTTACACATTTACCACTGTACCATCCAGCCTCTGTCAGGTATCAGAGTGGATTGATTCTTGTCCTCCCTACTGCCTTTCTATAAGGTGCTCCCATTTACATGAGAGGAAAGCCTCGTGCTTGTGCCCAGGGAATACAGCTTGTCTCAGATACTCACACACTGGTGACTGCCAGTACTGTCTGGCAGACCCCAGAATGATACAGGTCAGCTGCCAGTGCAGACAAAAAAAAGTCTTGTCTGTGGAAGGGATGCAAATTTTGTATTAAGACAACCTACAATTACATTGTAGGGGAGAACCAAAAGCAGGATGCTTTCTAACACAGATGAAGATGAAAAAAGCTAACACGTCTAAGTCATCCTTTTCCAATTCTCTTCAGTTTGGTGACACTAATTCCAAAATATTTTTGGCAAAGATATACACAAATTATTACAAACGGGCTTCATTCTTAGAAACACTCTCACCTGGGTTCAGAAAGGATTTGGATTCAATGCTTTCTGAGTATTAACAGTACGTCAACCAACAGTAGAAGCTGCTGGATTGCAGAAAGATCTGTTTCCAAATCAAAGGTCTAGAGGAGGCAGTAATGCTAAGTCATCCGACCCATAAAAGGAGGTAATCTTCCCTTTCAAGGGCTGATATTTACTTTGGTCACAATGGACAGTTTTCACCTTCTTAGGCCTTCTCAGGCCACTTTAAGATCCAAATGAGTCATCCACTAAAGAAGAAAACTATTTTCTTAAGGAATGGCAGTTTCCTTGCTTTGGAAAAGAGATTCTTTGCACATGTTGACCTGCACTGTGCTTCTACATCTTGCTAAGACTTCTCTACACAGTGCTTAAGTCAGCCAACTGGATTTTTACTTTGTTTTATGGAACACTGACTTTTCTCACTCTCTGCCATTAGTAACAATCTATTATCTGTTAGTTGATAAGTTTTGCATCCAATTATTAAATATGTCAAACTATTAACTCTTTATATCAGTGACATCAATCCACTGACCTGATCTAATTTGCTGTTCTTCATTAATTTCCCACTCTTCAGGTTCTCTGAAGTTTTCCTTGGGGTCTGTGATATGAATGAAGAAATTGTGGTTGTCTTTTATGACTCTCACCTTTATCAAAGTTTCTGTAAAGCAATGGAATACTATTATTTCTTCCACCAGGCTTCAGAACTTATTTGCATCTGAATAAATGGTGCACCTGCAACTTTAAAGTACTCAAAAAAAGAAACTTGCTCATAACTGGACTGTATCATGTAGTAGAAAACCATGTTGACAGAATTAAGGTTATCTGAGTTTAGACTAAATATTTTAAAACTTCCTGATAATTAAATCTGAAGGTCTGCAGAAGAATCTCTTGCTTAGATATATTGCATTTGACTGGAAAAATAATTTGAACATTTTGGAAATATCATGCATCAGTTGCCACTGAACAAATAAATGAGAACTGATTTTTCTGCATTTCTACTTTTCTGGTACTTCATTTATCTATCAAATGTTAACATATTACAGGTAACTGTAAAGATTAGTAGTGACAGAGCCTAATATGGAATTTCTTTAACTGGATTTTTACTGCTGAGACATGAAAAAGCATTTATGAATTAAGAAACTATTCCATCAGTTAGCACCAAGTCGAAGCAAAGCATAAAAAAATAAAGAATCACTTTTTACAAACTCTATCTTCTCTACTTGAATCTGTCCTCCATCGGATGGGAAAAGATATTGATTGCTTCCTGATACTTGAATGATATCCTCCCCTGTATTGTAGCCATGAAACTGGAAAAAAAATGTTTTAAATTATCAGTAAAGGAGAAAGGCAGTGCACATGAAAGAGGTAAATGAAGGACAGATCATCACAATCACACTGTACTGGTCAACGCCTTTTGCTTAGCTTTTTAACTAATATAATAAAATCTTGAGCAAATATCTAGCATGCTATTGTCATATCCAAATAATTTCCCAGTGATTAACTGAAGAAACTAGTCACATGTGAAAACCACCATGGAAACTGAAGATTAGCAAGTAGATCAGTGGGTTAACATACAGTGTGAGAGAAAGAAAAGTTCTGATCAAGTACAATGCCATAGGATCACATAAAGGGCAGGTAAAGATTCAGCTTTCTACCCTCTAGGTTTTGGAATTCAGATATTGTAAATCTAATTAGATTGCTATACCTTCCAGAGTGCCACAAGATGGCAAAAATTACATGACTGTATTCAAATAAGTTCAGACTGAAATGTCATTTATTTCTGAGTTTGAAGTCTGTACTTAAGCAAATTTAGACTGAATTATATTGATGTAGGCAAGTTTTGGATGCAAGACAGACTCTGCAAATATAAGGTGGTGCAGACTGTCGAAAAACTGTTAGAACAAAACTAGTGAAGAGCTCCCTCCCTCTGTTAGTGCAACAGGCAGAAAAAGGGGAGCTGCTGTCTCCACTGAACTGTCTAGACATGAGTTCCTGGGATTGCTAGGGACATGAAGAACAATCACAGTCTGGATTTCATGTGCCTTAATCTCCAAGGGTGAGCTGAGCTCTACATTTCCTGTTGCACATGTGCCAATGGAGTTACTTTCTGAAATACGGGAAAAATACGTATTTTAGATTTGGGCACTTCAAGAACATGAATTTTGAAAGAGGAAATGTAAGAAATGGTGATTTCCAGTGTGGACAGTCAAAATTTCAACTAGGTCTAGTAGTTCCTTACTATGGAAGATGGGATGAGTTCTTATGTTCCCCTTTCCAATCCTCTCCCACAAAAATCTCAACATGATGAACTTATGTTTGTGTTCATGTCATATCACACTAAAAGAAAAATTAAATAATCTGGTGTAGGATAATCTTGAACATCAAGAACTGCTTTCAAAAACTTTTAGAAAAGGATCTGCTGCTAAAACAAGGGAGGTAACAAGAGCTAGTTAGACTTACTTTGCCCTGAACTCAAATTTCACAATAGGTAATAGCTCTGCTGTAATCTTGACTCTATATAGAGTCAAGATTATCTAATGTGGTATAATAATAAAATTCCTTACCTTATAAACTTTCTCAGAACATGATTCTGGAATGCTATGATCCTCCTCGAGTTCAGGGGCTTTTGTTGACTCATTTTGAAACTCTTCTTCAGGTTTTTTGTTTGATTCCTTCCTTTCTTTACCTTTTACGTCCTGCCCTTTCTTTTTACTTTGTGATTTTCTTTCCTTTTCTTGTTTTAATTCCTTTTCTTTTCTTTCTTCCTCTTGTAATTGGTCCTGCTCCATCTTCCAAGCCTACATTCAACATTAGGAATTAAACACTGAGTTTATCTTTGTACTACAAGATATTTTATATGTGCATGCTGAAAAGAGTAGAAGCAAAGAAAACCAAAGTAATCAAAGTTCTAAGCTAAGACACGTTTCCAAATGTGTCAAAAGTCTTATAATATTATGCACCAAATTTTGGATAAAATTACTGATTCATTCAATCTACAACAGCAGCCATTGTTGACTACAGGAGATGAATCAGGTGATTATTCATATCTTACACAATCAGTCACAGGAGAATGATTTTGTTGAATGCTTTTCCACGATGTTTACCATCATGCATCACTGGTAGTTTATTTCCCAAATGCAACTGTGAGATAAAATGATTTTTTTTTTTTTTTTAACAGTAAGAGGAATGAGGTGTCAATGCCAAAATTATCAGCTTGCATCAGGAAGACATTTGAGATTTTCTGGAGTATTTAGGGGGTTGTAATCTAAACGTATGAAAGCAGAAGCACTTCTGGGGAAGAAATGGTGAGCATTGAGAGTTACAAGTCAGGCATTAGCCTCAATTGAGCTATGACATTTAACCTCATTTCCTATCTACATTTCCATATCAGGACTCGAATTGCACAGCATTACACACTGTGAGGAAGATGAGACATAATATGTCTGTGAAAAGACAAAAAAATACCGGGGAATACAATATCAATATAACTAGATTTGTACAGATTAATGGATAGTACCAATGTTAAGATCTAAACAACTGTGTGCTTAATCCATACCTCAACCAGAAACACAAACTTGGGCAAGTCAGTTAATCCGTAGTGAATGGTCATGGACTAAATCTATAAAATGGGATTCTCTGCCATAAGGGAATTCTGAGGTACCATATTTACATTCCTTAATTTCTAAGAGCTGTAGACAGTGAAAGACAGTTGGGTACACAAGTACCTCCATGAATCTGGATCTTATCTTTTCATACCTTTATAATCAGATAACTTCAGTAAATAGTAGGATTTTATCCATAACTTTCATTTGCTAGTATTGCAACTATAAACTGCTTTGGAATGCCTAGTCTAAGTCCAAACAGTCTTCCCTCAAGAAAACAACACAACATGACTCACAATCAGTAAGGAATACATTAAAAAAAAAAGCCATATATAAAAAATAACAAAGAGCAGAAAAACTAAGAGGACTCAGTCAAGCCTATTTACCTTCCTAAGAAAGCAGTGCTACCTAGTCCCTTTCAGAAACATACATATTTTTGTCTCACCTTTAGAGAATCTTCTCTGATAATCAGACTTTCTTCATTCTTGGATTCAGACTCTGTTACATTCTCAGGTTTGGATGTGCTGACTTTGAAAAGTGAAAGGGAGAGTAAGTGAGGTTATAAATATAGGAAAACAGAATAATTTTTAAAAATGGGGGGAAAAAAGATGTGCAAGTAAATAAAAATTTATAGTTAAAAATAGGGAAAGCATAACAGTACAATAAAGCAAACCTTGAATATATTTAGAAATAAGATAGAAAATCTGTTTAGCTTAGAAGAAAATTATATTCTCTTAACTGGGGACCAAATACACTAAATAATATATCAAAAACACATGTAAAGACTTTGCTCTGGCAATGAGTTTGTTTGTTTGTTAACTAAGCCAGAACAAGCTCAATACCAGAGTCATAGACATTGCCACCTTTCAGGAAAAAAAAACCCCAAATAAATGCTATCTGAACCTTGAAACCTTCCCTCAAGAAACACTCATCATATCCCTCGTTTACTATTATGGTTTTATAGCATCTATGACTTATGAAAAGATCATCTTCTATAACTGTAGTTTTATACTAGGCTTGGATACCCCAAATTCACTTAGTAGAAAAGATGACTTCAAGTACACTATCAGAAACTTCTAGTTAGATTGCTTTGTCTGATAAAGTCGAAATTGCAGTGTCAGTGAAATTGAAAACACCTAAGGACACTGTTGCCCATCTGCATGTTCCAGCTAGAGGTGATTATGTCCTTTCAGCAAGTGACCCACTCTATGAATCACAACTGTCACGAAGCAGCACCACATGGGCAAGGGTCAATCCACTCCTGTGACAGCTAGATATGTACAAATTATGATTTAGTGGTCATAACTGTACTTTCTGTTTCCAAACTATAATCGGAGGTGTTAACTGGGTTGAGGAGTAATGTTTCTATTTTTGTAAATGCTAACTGCTAGTCCAGGGCTGTTTCAAAGTGCATTCTCAAAAAAGGTAAAAAGGCAAAGGTTAAACGTATACAAATCATTGTTAATACCATTTAAATACACGAGTAGACAATTTTGACAAAAGTTCTTTTTTGTCAATAGGGATTTCCAAATTCTGCTGCATGCTGAACAGTTATTGCATGAACAGCTCACAATTTTCACTACCCAAAATGTTGACTGTAATTCAAGTTTGCTCTGCAGTCTTGTCAATTCAAGTTTCCAGTTTTAGCTTCCAGCCCACAGCTTTGGACTTCCAGCTTTTATCCTGCCCTTTAAAAAGGAATTTTCCTGAACCGTGTTGCCAGCTTTAACTACTGCTCTTCCTTCATAGGTTCAGTCATCTGAACAGATTCATATTTGTATGTAATCCTTAATCTCATTAGATAAGCATAGCTATTGAAAATGTAAATTGATACTAATGGTGTCAGTTTTCAGAACAGAGCAAGATGCAGAATATATAAATATATAGATTTAATTAATTCCAAAACATATCTATGCCTATATAGATGTTAAAACAGGGTCATCCTATGAAAAACATGCAATTCTGCTCTGAACAAATTTGTGTCTCAGCACTTAGAGTAAAAATTAATTTCCTAGAGTACAATAAAAAGATAACCACTTCTGGCTTTCTTGGTAAAGCCATTTTTTTTTGACAGCACTGGCAAATAGTCCAAGAGGGCCTTCTGCCATTGTTTTTCCCAATTTAAATGACTCTATTTCCTTACCCATCTTCTCTTTTTGGTATTTAGCTTCTTCCTCTTTCACCCAGTCTTCAATTAAGTTGGCCACCAGCTCAAGATAGTTCCTGAAAAGCAGAATATCCCTCTATTTAACATAATATGGTTTTCACTAATATGATTTCAGATCAAACAAGATCACTTGGCTTCTCAGTGTCCTATACAAGTATTATTCTATAATCTTTGAGACAAGACTTGTATTTGATAGGATTTCTCTCAGTTTTTATAGGAACTGGTACTTTTGCCTGGTTGGTATTTGCTTAGTACACGATATACTTGGAATTTTGGTTATCCTTTCTGCAAAGAAATGTAAGAAACTTGTATGCCAAAGGACACCTGCTCCTAAAGAAAAATCCAGGAAATCAGAAAACTTCAAGGCATTCAGTTCCAAAAGGTTCAGACTCATTCTCTTCCTCACTGTTTTACCACTGAGTAACTTATTTTCTTAGTTGCTTTTGATGTTGATTTTTAGAATATGCTTCATTTGTTTGTTCAGAAACTGACGTGTTTTTGTATGTAATACAAGCTCTTCTTTATTGGTGTGACAAGAAAGGTGTTTGGAAATTGTCATCCAAATCCAGACGAGAGAATCAGCATACCATAACCTGGCATGAATTAAGAATACTGACAAGTAACAATTACCCTGAAGTGAGAACTGAATGACAAACTGATCCAGAGTTTGCTGCTGGCATCTGCAGTTGCATTGTCTCATCTTCCAAAGGTATCTGAAATGACTGCTAAAGTAGCTCACTGTAAACAACTGCTTTCAACAAAGGAGGAAGCCTGGCAATCTTATATGCAATTGCCACTCAACCCCTACTCTGGGTTTTAACACAGTTCTTGAAAGTAAAATTCTTCATGTGGGCAAAATTGAAAGGAGGTTTTGAAAAATGCATCAGATTCAGCTGCTGAATTTATTCAGCATTGTATTTTGTATTTACAAAAGTTCAAGATGATTCAATTGTATTCAAAATCTCTATGTGGAGTAGAGGATTTGGGGTATGAACATGTAGACAATACAATCAATTCTTGACCTCATGTCAGTTTAAAAATTCTTATTGCAGCAATATGTCCAAGAGAATTAATATGTAGATCATGTACACAGACTGGAATACACAGTCCAGGTACAGCTTCAAGATATACAAGCCTCTCCCAGCTGCTGCAATGTCGGTGGATTCTGCTTTGGGAAACTTGTATGGAGAAACTGTTGATCATATATACTCAGTAGGGAGAAGGTTATTCTGTTCATATCTGAAGAAAAGTGTACAGGCTATAAAAACCTATGGTGTTGAAAACAAAAGGCAAAACTAGTCTGGAACATAGAGTTGCCAGTACTGGAATAACTTGAAGATGAATATATGTTATAAATAAAAAAGAGACTATTCGTGTGGAAAATATTTTAGGCCAATGAAACAGTCATTCAAAGTCTAAAATACACATTCTATTAATATGTATTCTGATGCCACAACTGCCAATGTCTGACTCAGAAGCATTTCTTAGAAAGGATTATTCTTTCCCAGTAACTTGTGTAATGTGTTTACTATGAAACTATATACAAATGTCATTAAGATTAACTTTGAGCAAAATAATGATTTTGATAATGCCTGAATCCATTGGCTTCCTGACAGAGTGGCCACTTATTCTAACCAGAATTAAAATGTTTTATATACACACTTATCATTGCAGGTACATGTGTCCATGCCTTTGGATTCCCTTACTCAGTGGCATCCATTAGATTTCACATGCAGCCTCCTGCTGCCTACCCTTTACCTATGTAATTTCTGAATTTTTGGATGTCCTACATGAACTACAGGATGTGATATCCATAAAGAAGAAGGAAGGTAACTGAGATCTCCAGGAGGAAAAGCTGTTGCAACGTCAGAAATTTAATTTCATCTTTGCATGAGAATTTTCTGTAACAGGACTCACTGCAACCAAAATGAAATTATTCTGTGACTCTGTAACCAACTGATTAGTAGATAACAGATTTATATTCCAGACAGCAACTATGAAACATGCCTACAAAGATGATCTGTAGTCTATAAGCTGTCACAATAAAGAAGTTACAAGTGAACACAGATAGAGAACCCTTATCAGAGAGATTTTCAAGCACTGCATCTATTGTGCATTTGTAACTCTTCTGTGATGAAAGTGTGATTCTTAAAGCTATATCAAAAATTGGAATTATAGCAATTTTAATAAAATAAAAATCAATGAATTGTTACTAAACTCACAAGGAGTCAGTTACTTCATACAAAGGTAAAACCAAGTAACAATACTCTTAATTAACAAGTAGAGTTTGTGCCTTTTTCTGGCAACCCAGCAGGATCTGGATGATGACTGCAGGAAATAGCTTGAAGCACTCCAGGTATTTAATGAGTGTTTTCCACAGAAGTGTTACGTTGCTTGGAAACATACACTAGCAAACGTTTATGATACTTTGTCTGGAAATCTGAAATGATCTTTAGCAATAAGGCTGAATGAGGTCTGAAAATGTGCAGATTATTTTTAAGAGTATAGGCAGGTGTTAGTGCCACATAACAGAACCAAAAGAGGACTGATAGCTCTTCAAAAATTTTAAGTAGCATATATAGCAGTGATGTTGAATATGTCTAAGAAACAAGAGCAAAGCCAAACCATCTTATTCGTGGTCATGCCATTTTCTTTAGGAACTCCTTGCTGCTTTGAAACAGAACTTTGTGAAATGTCACTGGACAAAGAAGGCATGCCTCAAGCAGAAGTTATCTTTAATGTCTAAGCCTTGTTTCCAGGGGATGTGGAAGTAGAAAGCACACAGCTATTTCATCCTCAACTGAACTATAATGCAGATAAGATGCATCACTTCTCATTTAGATGCAGAATTAGCAGCTTTTCTTTTGCAGGTATCAAGAGCTTTTCCTTTTTCTCAGTTGGTCTTGATCTATTTCAATGAATATCCTTTCAAGGTGACCAGCCAATCTGTGGTTTTAAAACCCCAGAGATGAACAGTGGTTGTTTCAAGGACAAATGCTTCCTGAGAAAGTCTGGTACCTCCTTCTTCTTCTACAGCACCAATACGCTGTTGGGATGAGGCATTACCCAGCATATGCACACCCCAGGTGACATGTTAGATGTTCTGGGGTGTGTGACCTGCTATCTGGTGTTTGTCCCAAAAGTCTATGGCTCTCCTATGGGTCTCATGTCATATGTGTCAGCTCTGCCCAGAAAACTCAAATACACCAGGCAGCTGAAGTGGCAGCAACTGTTTATGTTTAGGAAACTTGAACGAGACATTAAAAGTGCAGTGTCACAAAGAAATGTAAGAACATCTGGCAGAGTAAAGAGCTCTGGGTGCCAACAGACTTCTGTGTAACAGCCCTTGAGACCTCTGACCCTATCCTCGAGTCTGTCTGAATGCAAGACCAAGATGTACTTGAACATACCATCTTTCTCTTGTCTTTCCAGGAAAAATTTAGCTTGCTATATAAATGCAAAACCACTGACCAGACATTTAGTGGATCTGCCCAAAAAACCACAAAATAGCCGGCATTTTCTCAAAGGAACTTTGAATTTCTGTTGGTAAATATCTTCTGGCTCTGGTCCTACTCACTGCTAATCACAACAGCCTGTTTCCAGGGCAAATAATTTAAGTCCAAATGCCTGGAAAGATGAGATGGACCTACACAGAGTTTCTTAACTGAGAGCAAAGATACAAAATACAATACAAAATACAGCTTCAGGAAGGCACGTATTCCCCATTTAGTATACAAACCTGTTAAAATATATATAGGTGTCAATAAAAGTTTACTATAAAAATTCCCATAATCTGATAAATGAGAAACTACACTTAAAAAAGGATACCTGCAGACAAATGGGGGGAGGTATTTTTATACTGGATAATTTGTTTGAAATTTTATTTGATAAATCTAATTCATCCATAGAGCTCCAGAGTGACATAGTTAAAGATACGTCAGCTGTTTCTCCATGGCATTTTAACATTTTTACATACACTACATGTACAGTTATTCTGTTTTCAGACATATATTTGGAATAGTAGTTGCACCTACATCATCATTTATATCACTGCTTCAGTGCAAAATGTGTTCCAAAATAAATATTACTAACAAAAGA
The DNA here is from genome assembly GCA_013398615.1 of Brachypodius melanocephalos. Classification (NCBI taxonomy): domain Eukaryota; kingdom Metazoa; phylum Chordata; class Aves; order Passeriformes; family Pycnonotidae; genus Brachypodius; species Brachypodius melanocephalos. The sequence continues at coordinate 5,450,413 of VZSR01001342.1, forward strand.
GTTAATAGTGGACATATCAATCACTTGCACACCTCTAAATGGTGAGCAGATGTTGATAAGGAATTAAGAAGAATGTGCTATTCTGTGGGAAAAAAAATCTAATATTAACAAAGGGATTTGAACTTTTCTCAAAAAAACCTTCCCACAAAATCACTCAATTTATGTATATTTAGTTGAAAAACCTAGTAAGTATGTACTTAGACAGAATTACCTTTTTAACATTCTTCACCTGAAATGTCCCCAGTACAATTTGCTTGATGTGGCACTCCTAATATGATGTTGTATGTACGTGTACATTATTTGCATTTTTATATTTGGTGATAAGGAACAACGCTCTGCATTGTTCACACTGAGAAAAGTTCAACAGAATTCTTTTGATACAGCACTGTTTTTGACCTGCATGACTTTCTTACTCATAAATGTTACATATCCATATCTTAATTTTAAAGCTTTGCCCTAAGCACTCCCATGGAGGCTTTAATTGAAAACGACTGTGAATGAGACAGGGAAGATAAAATCCATTACCTGAATCCCACATCAGAGTGCAGAGCAATATTCCAAGCCTCTTGGCACAGGCGATATTGATTCATAGGATTGTGAAAAACCATTAGTAAAGAGTTATCTTGGGTATGATAAAAGGAATCAATACATCTGTATTCTTGGGATGCTGTATGAAGAACCTGAAAAGGAAAGAAATAAAGGTACATCCTCCCTGCAGAGGGTAGCATATGTGCAGAGGCTACACAGCACAATTTTAGCAATAGGTGCTCCAAAACACTCTCCTACAAGATGTACTCAAAGCATCTGGATTCCAGCAACCTGAATTGCTCAGGTAGGTGGAAACTGAAACTGCATCACTATCCATGTTGAGAAGAGATACCAGTTATGCTCCACCTTCTGACTGATCCTGAATAAAAAAGTTGAGCTACATAAAACCCAAATAAATTAAAATATTCAACAAATACTTAAACAGGTTTAAATAATAAAATAATTAAATAAATAGTATATAAAATCAGAATTATCATATACCAGATAAAAAGAAAACAAATTTACATTTTTTAATCTCAGTTGAGTTTACTTGGTATCCAATTTCCTGTACCATGACCTGCACATCTGAGACTTGCTGTGATCTACATTATTTCACTCTGTTCTGTACTGCCCCATCATTTTCAATATTTATATTGCCTGCAGATTGAAACTTATTTTATAGTCATAGGTAGAAGAAAGCCTTCCTTTAAACGATTATTTTTCAGAACTATACAACTGAAGGTTCTAGAAGGATCTGTTCTATGACCTTCCCAGGAACAGAGGTGAAGATGATTAAGTTGGTAGATGCCAGGGTCCTTCTTGCTACCCTTTTTAAAGATGTGTAAAATGTTTCTCTTTATCCAGTCATCTAGGACTTCACCTGACTGCCATGACTCTTCTTTCAAAAAGTTATTTTTGGCTGCAATAAAATGCTATTTTTTGTTGCTTTTATTTTCCATCAGTATCTTTTTACTACACTCACTAACTATTGATAGTTGAAATAGTATTAGCTATTTATGCTGCATATGGAGGGATTCCCCATGGAATGAAATGCATGACCAGACTTTAAAATTGTCACGCTAAAGTGGTCCTGCAAAAGTCCAGGCAGCCCTTCCTTCATCCGTGTGTAGCATGTGTCAGGCTCAAATAAGAATTACAGCCCACAAAGCTCAAGGCAGCACAGGAACTAAAAATCCATGCCTCCCAAGAGGATGCTTCCCAATTCAAGCCAACTACACTTGAACATATCTTTCAGATTTGTCATTCTGCCTTTCTGCAAGATAGGTTTTAGTGTTCAGCTTGCAAGATTTCTATAAATGATGCTTTTAGCCCTTAAAGGGTGAAGTACTGTAACAACCAGATTTTCTATTTGCCCATAAAACATACACTGCATAGGCATTTGCAAAGTATGTTTTCACATCCACGGCACTGAGTCCCAAAACTGCCACAGAGGATCAACCCCAAAAGAAAGGTGGTTTTGTCTCCACCCCACTTTCAGCTAAAAGAGTTGTTGCCAAATAGGACAGCTCCAGTTTGGCCAAATCAGGAAACAAAAACCCATTACAAACTAAATTTCACATGAAGAACTGAAAAGTAGCTAAAGCACAATGAGTTTTGGTAAAAATGAAAGATAAAACAGCATAAATTACTGAGCAGAAAAATACCCTGAACTCCACTACTACTACTTTATATAGCATTCTGAGGAAGGACTGTATACATGAGATTTTCACTTCACAGATACCTGATGAAGAACATGTGGTTGAAAATGCTCTTCCAAACTCCAGTCTGTCAAGCAACGTCTCTGTGTCTTTTTTATTTCTTCTAAACTTGATCCTAGGCCATAATTTTCCTGACTCACCTCAAAATACAACAAACCAAAATAATGAATATCAACAGTTCAGTGTCAGTATTAAATTGACCATAATCTTGTTGGATTAATAGACAGCACCCCATGTTGCATCACAGTTAACTGCATAATGATGCAGACTCATATGGCACTGTTTAACAAAAAATACAATTACTCCCAAGCAGGTTTGGTCTTGGACTTTTTTATGACAAAATAATGTAAATACTTTTATTATTAGCTTATATGTCTTTGAGTTCTGTAAGCAATTATGAGTATTCAAACATGTCCTGTGACATGATTTTAAAATTGCTGTGTTTATTATGGGATTTATGGCAGACAGGTGATTCTGAAGATGCCAAACTACACAGTTTATTAGTGTGACACAGTTTGACAATTTCTTTTAAACTTTCCCATTTGAATTTGATCCCTGGTATTCAGCAAAGCCAGCACAGAATTATCATTAACAGCTTCATTGAAACCCATGACCTTGGAATTCAAAGAAAGTGATTTCACAGTGCTTAAAAGTTATGTCAGCATTTGCCAAACTTCACAAAATTAACATTTGCATGCAGCATTGCAAAAGAAACCCCAGTTACACAGCCTGGCATTGAGCAGTATCTTCTGTTGTCTCACGTAAAGCCTAGCTGACTCCATTTCTCACACTTGCCATATCAGCATAAAGAAGATCCAAATCTACGTTCAAAAGAGGATAAACCAGACTGTCTCCTTCATCTTCGTCACTTGCTTCTGAATGCCCTGGAAATTGAAAGCAGAATTTAAAGATTGTTCCAGAAATTTCAGCCCTACTACGGCTGGAGTAATGCAATTTCCTTAGTCTCCCTGATGAGATCAATATCAAGTTGAAGCTTTCTTTTGTCATACTTGTCTTATAAATACACGATCAGCTCTGCTATGCTTCTTTACTAAGAAAGCATTTTAAAATCCAGTGACAAGTGCCAGATAATGAAAAAGAGAAAGAGAAAAAGAGAAAAAGAAAAAGAAAAAAGACTTTATAAAACCCACTCAAAACATCCTTTCTATCTGACCCATGCTGGCCCACTAAAAATACTCTCAGAAGTATCCTCTAGATTCATAAACAAAGAACCATTTCTCTTCATACTTTAAAAAGTAGTCCTCTGCAAAGATGACATTAAAATGAAGGGTAAGACCAATTGTTTTGGTATTTTCACATATTTTTGATAAATGCAAATTTTCAAGTTTCAATTAATTTGGTTTATACAGATCCATAAGGTACTGACAGAATATTACTTCTGAGAATCTGATCAGTCATTACATTGTTGCAATAAGCACCTGATACGAACAGCATCACATGAGGACTTTAACTTCAATATTCTCTTAATTTAAACAAAAAAAATCCTTTTAATTGAATTCTTTTTCCCCAAAGTTAGGGCAGATGTCACTAAATACTTGATTAAAATTCACATATACAAGAAAATTACTCTTTCTGGTGGAAAATACACCACAAAGTGTTTGTTTGTCTTATAACCAGCTCAGCTTCCAGACATACATCTTTATGCTCTGCTTCTCTTGGAAATTACTCCTGTTTACTGACTGCCTTTAGAAGACTGAAGACACCTGAAAGCAAATGTTTTATCTTCCTGATATTTGCTTTTGTGCTGCAGAAGTGCTGAAATGTTGTTATGCTTGTAACTGCAAAATTTAATATTGTGAGTAGTATGAAACTAACACCTAAAAATGTTCCCAAGATTCAGGAGAAAAGCAGATGAGCAGGACTCGTTTTTGTCTGCTCCAGCCTTCTAAGGAAAGGAACCCATCTAAGCTGCTTGCTCAGACACCTCTATTAGGAAAGCATGGACAACATTGCAAAGTACTGCATCCAGCTCTGGGGTCCTCAGCACCAGGAACACAGGGAACACAGGGATCTGTTGAAGTGGGTCCAGAGTAGGCCCAGTGAAGGTGATGGAGGGATGGAGAATCTTTCTTGTGAAGACAAGCTCAGACAGTTCAGCCTACAGAAGAGAAGGCTCTGGGGAGCTCTTCTTGCTGTTCCTTGGAAGAGACTTCCCAGTAGGACCTGTAGTCATAGGATAAGGAGTAATGGTTTTAAAGGAAAGGATGACAGATTCAGACTAGGTATAAGGAAGAATGTTTTATCATGAGGCTGGTGAAACTCTGGTGCAGATGTCCCAGAGATATGGTGGATGCTCCATCCCTGGAAGCATTGGAGGTCAGATTGGACTCCGAGAAACCTGATCTAGTCGAAAACGTCTCTGCTTATTAAAGGGGTGTCAGAACAGATGACATTTAGAAGTCCCTGAATTCTATGATTCTGTGATCATGAACCTAAAGATATAATTGCTTAAACTGACACAATTTCTACTCTTTTTTCCATCCTGAAAAAAGAATCTTTTGTTTTTAATGTTGCTTTTTGGCCAACACATCTCCTTTAACCAGGATTATGTTAGAATCTACAGGAGAAAATGTAAAACTTCAGAAAATTCATTCTGCATCATCTACACAATTGTTCATGCTGTAGTACAAAATAGCTTTTGTCTTTATTCTAGTATTCCTACAGAGTCATTCAATGTACAGGCTATATAATACTTGAAAATTTGTTGACTTGTGCAAGGAAGAAAAATCACATCCCTGCAATAGCAAATAATATGGTAAGACAAACAGCGGAGTCAAATTCTTCAGGAGTAACATGAACAGAAAGCTTTTTACCAGAGCTTCTTGGAGATTTCCCATGAAGTTTCTTTTCCATAAGGAAGAGTTTTCTCAGCTGTCTTGCAAACATATCTGGATTATCCCAAGGGATATAAGACACTTCAGAATCACCTCCAACCCTAGATGCAGAGCTCTTCAGGAAACCAGAGTCACTCAGCCCAGTCAGCTTCAGGCTTTCAAAAGTAAATACTCTGAAGGCTCTTTCTACTTCAGCCCAACTCAGAAGTTCTAAAAAAGAATTACAATCATTAACTGAAAATGTCCTTACAGCTCAGCAGAAAATAAATACAAAACTATTTAAGTGTATTGTTCTTGGCAAGTCTGCAAAAGCCAACAGCAATTTCCTTAATGGTATTGGATCAACTTATGTGGGCTACATTTTACACTGCATTCGAAGCTGAATGCTTCCAAACTGCAAAATGATATGCCTATGTATTAATCCATCTTAAATGAAGTGGTTCCTACATCTGCATACCTTCTGGCTCATTAACTTTATAGAAATGATGTTGATTTTAAAATATTGAGTGGACTTTATCAGGCCAGTTAGCAACTAGCTATTTTCAGTTCACAAAGTGCTTCCATTATCTGTAACTTCTCAAAAAATTATCAATGTTTTTTCCTCTTCAGACAGAATTTTACACATAATTTACAGAGAAGTATTCAAGGTGCAAAGGCATTAATAAATCCTATTAATGCTTGTATGTATCTGCGTCCATATAACAATGATAATCATGCAAAGCACTGAAGTTTAAGACAGGTAGTACAATGCCCAAATCACATAAAGAATATCTTCAGTTTGATGTGTTTTCTCTTTAGGGTGGTTAAGTACTTAAGCAGGTCATATATCTTGAGAATGTTGGATCTCTCATCTTCTGTTCAAATTAATCATCTCCTTTGATAAAAGCAAAGGCTTTGCTATTTAAGTTACAGTTAGGAGAGTTTGGTAGTACAGTATGGCCCAGTGAGGATCATCAAATTCGACACCCATCAGCTGGAAGACTATAGCAATAGTCAACACTTTAATAGCTGACTGTCCAAAATGAACATACCAACAACTAGAAAAAACACAGAAGTGTAAATTAATCCAACCCAGGGAATTCAGGATGAAAAAGCTGGGAAAGTACCTTCAAATCCTGTGCCTTATATGATGACATGAATGTAACCAAAGGGATTTGGATGTTTATATTTCTTAATAACCTAGAGCAGATTTTTGATACTACCTAAGGGTATTTATGTAGTCTTTGGGATTTTTTCCCAGCGTATGTCATGGTGGCAAGCACACTCCAAGAAAAGGCAAATGCAGAAAGGATTATGGTTGGAAAAGTGAACGTATTCTTGGTTTGATAAAGGGACTGTTATAAAGTACTTTAATTATTAACACCAACAGCTTACACAGAATACACTCTGAAAGCCGTGTATTGTTCCATAAAAATTGTCTATCTAAGACACAAGTTCTTTATCTCCAAAAGTGAGTTGCTAAATAAATAAATAAACACAATTTACATCAGTATCTCTCAAAATGCATTCTACATTCTAGGACCATAATTGCCATTTTTACAGCTGGTTTTTTCCTCAGAATTAGTAAGTGTTTGTATGCTTGCAAATATAAATAAATAAAGTAGTTCCAAGATACTTCAAACTCTTAGTTATGCAATATTTAACACTCATGCAGTCGTTCCCATTAACCATGAAATTGAGGTCTGAAGTTAGGGTTAACTTGTAAGTAGGCTATCATTATATATAAGCAAGAATGTGAAAATGTGAAATTCTGCAAAGGTTTTTTTTCAGCAGCTTAAAAATCTTGTCTCAAAATTCCTGCTATTTAAGAGGATCATCAACCAGAAATTAAAAGAATGTAAATTATATCAATGAAAATCATTTTACCAGTAGTAAAATAATGCATGAGCTCATGAACTCTGGCCAAGCGTTTAGTGTTGTTTTCAGCTGAAGGAGGGGTGAAATGGATAAGTTCTGTAAGAGGCAGTTTATCCATCATTTCACGCTCAGTCTTTTCTGGATTGAAGTTCTCTTGGACCTGGAACAAAAATCAAAGTATCAGAGTTAATGTAAATTTTCACACTACTGACTTTCCAAAAATTATGTTTGAATAAAGAAGTCTTTCTACAGCAGAAGACATTAGCATGCTCTTAAGTCAGTTGGACAGAAACTTAAATTTGAACATGTGCCCACTGTGTGGTTTTGTATCATGGTGTCAGACATTGTAGGCAGAAAAACATTAGACACATAAGAGAATGACTGACAGCATAATAACAGACATTTGTTAGAAGTTATTTGCCTGTGCTAGCTAGACTTAAAAATACAGAAATACATACTGATCCATTCAGACTGGCAGCAGGTACCTTCCATGGATCTTTCTGCTGCTCTGTGCTACTTTTCATAGTAATGAAATGCATAAACTTATTGATCAGTCTGTGATGAGAGGCTACCCTCCCATACAATAAATCATACAAGGATTTATTTTTTCAGACTTAGTGCTATCTTTCAGTTTCACTCTTTTTAGTATTACCCACTTAGAATACCTTCTTCTTCAACTGCATATTCAAAATGTTTGTCTTGTACTCCTTCCTCAAACATTGGGCTATATCCTGAATTTTCTCTTCAGCAAGTATATAAAATACAACAAGTGTATGTCTGATAAGAGCATCTCTTATGTTGATTATTCAGTCCTTCCTTCTGCTTGAATACATCCAATGTGTCAAACTTGTTTTTGAATAGTTTTAATCAATGGTTGTCAAAGTATTTCCCAGATAATTTGTAATCCATGAAGTCAGTTAGACACACCTTACTTACGAAATCTAGACCTGGTAAAACTATACCTTGCCTTTGGAAGAATTCAAGACATTCACAGTGGGTTTTTTGATTCAGAAAGTCTGGAAACTGTTACTTTGCAATAATCCCCAACTGCAGTCTCTGAACTTTTCTGCCTCAGAATTTGGCAGTATCTTAGTTACACACTATGCTGCAACTATTTAGCCAACCTGAATACATTTCTTGTGTTTATTAATAACTGCTATGTATTTTCTTCTTCTCAACATTTTAGTATTCCATCTAGTCTGCATGCTAAATGACCATTAACAAGTTAGCAACTCCTTTTCCATAGTATCATCAGTGTTTAGCAGCAAATCAACAATTCTGTAATATCGCTCATCTATGCCAAAGGCTAAACACTCTCATTATTAATGCAAACAAATCACTGAAATCAGTATGTTTGTGCTCCATGTCTGTGAGGTGTCCTCTGTCAGTAACCCATTGCTTCTTAAGTAAACTAAACGTGTTGGTGGATCCACCTCAGAAGAAAAAAGATCTAGGATATGCTGTTTTGTTTTGTAAAAACACCACTCCTCCCCTTGTAGTGCATTGAGCATTCATGGCCTGGAAATGGAAATATTGGAAATATTTGGAAAGATTTATATATATAAAAAATGAACTGTACCTTCAGCAGGTGAAACCGCTGAGCCAGAGCATCGTGGTAGTTAAATAAGAGAGGGTACTGGGGCGTGACAGTCTCTTGTTCAAGGTATTTAAGAGAAAAGTAGTCATAGAGATTCTGTTTAAAAAGAAAAGGAAGAGTATTAAACCCCAAGAATGAGATTCGTCATTTTAGGAAATGAACGAAAGACAACACAAACCTTTTTTTCACTCATAGGAAGAGAAAGAGAAGGAAGGACAGAGATGATATGATCTGCAATGGCACGATGCAGTCCATCTGCCTGAGGCTCTGATGCCACCAGACTCGGTGGTGTAAGGTCTTCTTCACTCGCAACAACCTGGCAAATACAGTATATGTTAGCTTCCATCACAGTATGACTGCTGCTTAACGTTACCAGAAATACCAAGCAAATCCTGCTATAAGCTAGCACACATCCATAAATGCTGTCAGGGAAGAAAAGCCTATTTTTTTCTACAAGTAGCAAAAGTACAATCTTCCAAGTCAGTTTCTGCACAAAACAAAGATTATGGAAAACAGAATTAAATATTTTTCCTATTGGTTACTTTTGAAAGGATGAGAAGAAAAATATTTCTAACTTGAAACGTTAAGAATTGTTAAGGAACACAGTTAAAATTAATTAAATTAATTAATTAAAATTAGTTAAAATTAATTAATTAAAAACTGATTGTCTATTAGTATTGAGTATTGTTTTTGAGTATTGTTATTGAATATTGACTTTGAGTATTGCTACCCGAGTTTATTTTCAGACTAAGTTACAAAAAGTAAAAAGCACAATATTATGCTGAAATTTTACTCCTAAATGAAGGAGGATTTCCAAATCATGTTGTACGTCTCTCCTAAATCACAGATTGTGCCTGAACTCAACAAAAGTCAGATTTGTCTAGCACTAGCATTGATGCTCTTACATTAGGCTTGACCTAAGACCTTTGAACCAAGTAAATCAGCAAAAGTTCAGTATCAATAACATTGCTGTAGGAAATGAAAACTTATTGACTTAGATAAGAAATTGCACCTTTCTCCTAATTTGACTATATCTGTAGTCTTCAAAAATTAATTATGGAATAACACTATATATATATATATACAGAGTAAATGCACAATGTGAAAGAAAATCAAGGTTTGGAGTTTAAACTCCTTTGTATTGAACCTCCTTGCTCAGTGCCTCAATGCACAGTCGTATTTTAGGTTTATACAGATGGAATTATTGATCTTTGACAATTCATTATATTAGGTCTAGGCTGAAATAGCCACAGAAATTTAAAAGAGAACATTCTTACCTGTTCCAACATGCAGCTCAGCATTAAGGGTACAGAAAAGTACTCCTCAGGAATTTGACTCAGCAAGTCATTATAATACCTCATGTTCACTGGAAGAAACAGAATAGAAGTTTCTTTACCTGCTATACTAAGAGATACCACATTAAGATATCCTTGTTCAGAAATGCCAATTTATATTCCAAATCTGTTCTGCAAGTTGGCATATAATGCAAAACTAGGAGGAGCTGTTGACTCTCCCAGAGGCAGGGAGGCCTTGCAGAGAGACCTCGACAAATTAGAGGGCTGGGCAATTATCAACCTTATGAAGCTTAAAAAGCAGAAGTGTTAGATTCTGTGCCCGGGATGAGGCAACCCTGGATGTACAGACAGACTGGGGAATAAGACCCTGGAGAGCAGCACCACAGAAAGGGACCCAGAGGTCCTGTTTGATGGGAAATTGAACATGAGTCAGCAGTGCCCTGGCAGCCAGGAGGGCCAAGCGTGTCCTGGGGTGCATCAGGCACAGCATCTCCAGCTGAGGAGGGGAGGAGATTGTCCCGCTCTGCTCTGCACTGGGGCAGCCTCACCTCGAGTCAGGGGAATTTTAGTTTGGGAATTAGAGAAATTTTCACCCAGAGGGTCTTTAGGCACTTGAACAGGGTCCTCAGGAAAGTGGTCACAGCACCAAGCCTGACAGTTCAAGAAGAACTTCGAAAATGGTTTCAGGCACATGGTGTGATGTTCTCTGCAGGGCTAAGTTGGACACTTGTGGGTCCCTTCCAACTCAGAATATTCTGTGATCCCATGAACCTTCAGACAATATTTATTAAAAAGAGTCCAACAAAGTTAGAGATCAAACAAAATTACTGAGGACTTTTAAATCTGACTGTGACTAGGAACAGATAGAAAACATGATTTTCTAAAGAACTTGGTTATCACCACTTAGACACTTCCACAATTCATTCACCAGGATACACATCTTCAGCTCACTGCACAAATCATTTTGGGGATTTGAGCTGTCAGATGAATGAATGGTTTGACAGAGTGAACAACTACAGATGGATGTTTTAATCCTTTAAACATACTCTCTGATGAAACTACTGTTGGCAGAATTTGTTCTTGTTTCTTTTTTTTCTTTGTAGGTGTCACTGGTGGTGCTGGTTGTTCCTAAATGAATAGAAGTTAATATAAACAAATTAGAAACCATAAAACAAATGAGTATTGCACAAATAGGTGGGAGAACTTAATTTTGTTTAGCTTTGGTTACTCACTCTAAACTACATGCTAAACTTTTACATGGAAAAAGATAGCAAGAATGTAGTGTATGTTCTAATAAACTGCTTTCTTCTGCCCACTTAGCCTTTTGCCTGCTATGAGTAAAATAAAGAAATTGATCTTGCATAGAATTAATTTTTTTGACAGTTCACAGATCTGCAATATTGCATAGTAGCTCTGTGCAGGCATATTGTTTTTTCAGACAAAAGAATGTATCACCACACACTATTGAAGAAATTTTTACACCTGTGATACTTTATGCCTGTAGGATCCTTCCAAATTCCTTTTTCTGTTTCCTCAAAGCTCAGCTATTATTTTCTCCATTTTTGAGGTGTTTAGAATGCTGAAGACAACAATACAAATTTCATTCACTGAAAATTACTCACAGTGTGATGCTCTAAGGTGAATTTTTGAGTCAAAATTAAAGACAGGCAATTCTACCTATAATCAGTTCTACTTATAATAATTCTACCCATAATCAGTTATTCTCAACAAGAAGAGAAGGGTCTTGCCTCAACTGCAGGTGGTTGTGTTGATTTGCTCTCTGGTAACATAGACACATTAAAAAACTTGGTGTTTTCCAAGTAGTTGCAATGCTGTCTTCTCCAGTCCAGGCAGTCATACATCAAACAAGCAATGTGTTCAAACAGCACAGTACCAAATGCAAGCTGTGAGAGAAAATCAGATACAAAGGATGAAGTGTGCATATAAAAATGTCGTGTAACTTAGTGACAAGAGTCAGTAGCTGTCTAACCAGCAGATCTACAGCTGTTTATAAATTTTCCAAAAGATTTTTTTCCCCACCAGTTCAATATGTTTTACAGAATTATTCTAAAATCTCCTTCGTTTTATTTGCCTTAACACTGCCACAGCACAGCATGGACTGTATATTGCCTGAAAGCTTTAGTTGCCACGAAGTCTAACTTGTATTAACTCTAACTGTTTGAGGTCTGCTATCTTGTAGATGGAACTTATGGGGGGTTTTTTGGATGGGAAGGAATGGGAGAGAAAAATTAAAGTATTTTGTAATGTGTGTATGTTTTTACTAGTATCAACCTGCAGCATATGTGCAAGCTCAATCATTTCCCTGCCCTAGAAGGATTAAAAAATAAAACTCCAATCAAGTAATTAATATCATCTTATATTATTTTCTTTCTTTCTGTCGCCTTTTGAAAACAAAGAAAGCCTCAAGAATGGCATTCTGAAATCTACAGCTGTGAGTGAAGGAATGTCAGCATACTGCCCAAATGTCCAAAGGGAGATGGCTGTATCTGCAAAAGTCTGACAAGGAAAGAGTCATGGCTGTTGAGGTCATGTACTGTGGTTTTCACCAAAGCTTGGGAGGAATAAAAAGAATAGTAACAATGGCTACTTTAAATATTAAATGTTTTTGTACAAATACCAAAACCCTGCTGGAGACCACACAGAACACTCAAGTTTCAGCAGCTTTAATGGATGTATTCTTCCCCTGTATATCCTGGACTTTGTGGAAAGGATGGAATTATTATAACTTTTAGACAATTTCTGTAAGAAGCCCTTTTCTGAGTGATTCTTTCACTTTTGTGAAAGTAGGGCTAGTCTCTTGTACTAAGAAGTTTGCCTCTAAGAGGTGGCATTGAATGTCTCAATTTTAAGTTTCTTAAAATAAAACACAGCGAAGAAGCACAACTGACATTAGGCACTAAGAAAAATAACAAACCCTTAAGAAATATTAAGCATTTGCTTTCATCAACTCAGTGCCTCTTTATGACACTGGGAAGCAGGTAATCCCAAACCACTGATAAGTAATGGAACACTTGTCTCAATTTTCATAACATTTAAAGACTAAAAGAGACACTTGGAAAAGAAATCCTATTTGTGAAAGCAGAATGTTCATTAATATTTTTGCACCTTTGTTTTCCCAATTCAATATTCTTCTGAAGAATGGGTTAGTGTAACACCTTTTCATCCATATATTTCTTAAGTTATCACTAAAGTCCTTTAAATTTTAAAATAAAATATTGGGGTGTTCTCAATGCACAGTCTTTAAAATAAAACAAGATTTTTTACATAGTCATAAGTAAGAAAACTCAGTGCTACTCAATGGGATCCAAGCCAAGTTTAGTATAATTAGAATTTTGTAATTCAATTTGCCAGGTCTCTCCTCAGGACATAGATGCTTATCAAGTTTCTCAAGTCTTAACCATTAGTGACTCTTCAACAAAGAAGATATTTTTGAATGCATTTTCCTTTCTAAAGATCTCAAATCTGAGAGCAGAGATTACTTGCAGTATGCAATACTCTGTCATTTTTATATTAATGTTTAACATTTTGTCCCAAGAATTTTCCTCCTGTATATCTTGCACTTCAGAGATGCAGCCACCTCAGACTCAGAGATTTTCCAGCAAGTTCACAAGAACAGACTTACTCTATGCACCTATGATTTCAGAACTTATATGCTCTCCACCTGTTTCTGAAAAAACTTACAAACTTTCTTACTTCTGTAGGGCTCATGAAATTATAATTCCAATCTGTTAAAATCTGTTTCCATGGTTTTTCCTTTATTTCAGCTATAATATAAGTGCTCACAGGTTATTCAAAAGTAGAAACAGTCCCCTGTAACGTGATTATAGGGAAGATAAAAACTGTTTTCTCAAAGGAGGCTTGGCACAGTAAGATTATGTAAAGAGTATAATGGTAAGTAATATTATAAGTAGCAAGCCTACATGATTCCACAATAAAGGCATTTTCAGTAAATGCTTTGGAAACCACTGTGAGTTGTTTGTATACAGAATCTACTGTACTATAAACAAGGGTTAGAAGAATGTCATTTAACCCCAGAATGTCCTTTAATCCTAATAATACAGACTACAAATACAGTAGGTTATATCATAGCATGTTGCCTTGCCTTATTTTGCTTTAGCAGTTTGTATTTTTTTACTGCTGACACTGTAGATTGAAAGATACTGGATTCTTTTACCTCACTATACATGAGAATTTAGGATGGAAAAAATTTCTAATGCCTCACTTTCTCCTTCAGTGCCTGGTAATAGTCCTGACTCAGCAGACTATAATAAGTTAGAGCCATGTTTTGGACAAAAAGAAGCAGTACTGACTATGATAAAGCAATATCATATATCAAAAGGTATTCTTGCATTCAACCAATTTTTTCTCATGTGACTATTCTGAGGTGCAGTAAGTAGGCCTGATGTTATGAGGAAAAAATATAACTTCTGTATTATTTCATGCACACATATGACTCTTGAATGAGATGCAAACTGTGTCTATAAAGATGCTGAATAAATTCAAAACTATTTTACAGCTTTTCTGCTGTGGCTACAATATTAAGAAACTCCAAATCAGGCATTTTTATTCAAAGGACTCCTTGTAAACAAATGCTGAGTAAAGTTGTTGGATACATAGGACATAATTTTTGTTTAAGATTACAAATATACTAACTACTGTGGTTCTGTTTCAGGGAAGACTTGAGATTAAATTCCTAAAGTGCTCTTAAAAGTTACAAACCCTAAAGCATGCCATGCACTGTGAGAACAGAATGCACTGACCAGCTTTTCGCTGTCTGACCAATTGGGGGGAAAGTCACTTTCCTTAACCAGGTAATGAAGCCTGGCAACATCAAATAGACTTGATCCATGCTTTCCACTGTTCAGAACGGGCTCCAGGAATTTCCAAAATGTTTCCAGGTCTTTGTTAGCTTCATCTTCCTTTCTTTTCTCTGCTTCTACATCTAAAATATACAAATATTTGACAAATCATGATACAATGTCTCCCTTTAACATAAAGCACAAATCATATATCAGTCTTCTCTAGGTATTGTTAAAATATTTCTATCCTCAGAGTCTCATCAAATATCTGACACCCAACTTTGGGATTAAAATATACTCCCACTTATATCTTGCCATCATCTTCTATTCCACGTACAGTCATTGATCCTGAAAGGGACCTGTGGGTGTCATCTGGCAAAACTCCTCTGCTCAAGCAGGGTCACCAAGAGCAGACTGCCCAGGACCATGTCCAGATGGCTTTTGAGTACCTCCAAAAATGAAGACTCCATGACCTCTCTGGGCAATCTGTGACAGCATTCAGTCACCCTCACAGTAAGCGTTTCTTTGTAATACCCCGTGTTTCAGTTTCGCCGCTGCCTCTTGTCCTGTCACTGAAAAGAGCCTGGCTTCCTTTTATTTGCTCATTCCTTTCAGGCATTTACACACACTGATGAGTTCCCTCCAGGCTCTTTCTTCTCCAGGGTAAACATTCCCAGCTCTTTCAGCCTCTCCTCACATGGGAGATGCTCCAGTCTTTTGAACATACTGATGACTACTGTGGCTGCAGACTCCACCTGCTTAGTCATTCCCTCTTTCTACTGTCCAATTTTTGCACTGGCAAACCACTTGGTTTAATGGCCAACCAGTAGCAATACTACTTTGGCACTGGCAAGCAGAGCTGCTCATAGGTAGCATGCACAAACACAAGGCATGGAGAGGGAGAAAAACACAGCCAGAATAGTCATTCCCTGGATATAAAATTATCTCCTTTCTACACACTTTTTTTTAATGACCAGATTACCTTCAGGTGAAATAGAAGATCGTCTTTCAAGTTTAGTTGCTTCTAAGTATATCTGCAATGGTGTGTAATTCTCAGAAGAAATCTGAATTACACTTGAAATGTTAATCCCAAGGTCAGTCAATGTAGGCAACAACTGAAGATTGGGGAAACCCAGAATGATAAAGTAATGATGAGCACCATCGTCTGGTTCATCATCTGTTCAAAACACAACAAAAACAGATTAGAGTAAGAACATTCATCACCTAAACAAAATGAATTTCTTACTTGACTATACGGAGTAATGCAAACAAAGGTCAGAGAAATAGTTCTTTTATAATCTCATTGGGAAAATTACATATAAATTCAAAAGTTATGTGCATAAAACTCAGATCTTCTGCACTAAACCACCTTGAACACAGCAGGAAGAAGCCAAGTCAGAAGTAATAATTGCTTGGAGAATGACCAGGAGAAAAACTGCAGAAGCTGATTATAATTGGAATGTTGTAGCAGCATTTCTGTAATTGCTCCTCTCAAAGGAGTTTAGTGTCAGGACATGTCCACATGCTCTAATGGTAGTACAAACTATCCTATTTCATCCTGCCTAAAGCTGGACATGGAGGACACACAGAATAAGTTACTGTGTTTTACAGGAAAGATTACCCAAGTCATAATAATTTCAAAGGATTAGCTGCAGGTATCAGCTGACTTGCTGCTGACTCCTCCCTACCCAGCAGGTTCATGTTCACCCAGATGTACCTCTTGGCAAAATCCTCATCAGCTGGTAACACCAGCTCACACCAGGTCTTTGGCATATCCAAAGAGGCATATCCAAATGCATATTAAAGTGCAGATGAGAAGTTTCATTGAGTGCCTGTTCTACTTGGGCTTATCAGTTATGTAGAAATAAGCATGGCAACATTTCAGTACTCAAGTAAAAGGTTAAGCATGATATAAGTAGAAATGAACTCTCTGGAAGCTCCAGAGTTGTGCAGTTTCCTTTTATGCCTTATGGAGACATACAGGTAGTAAGACAGGTATCAGGTGATTTAATTCATCCAGTACAGTTAGTTTTTCTAAGTTAACAGAAACTGCCTGCTGAAGGTCCTGTATCTCTCCATCAATGCTGAAACACATAGAGTTAAGTGCAGACAAACCTGCACCAAAAGCAAACCACAGCTTTGTACTCTACTTAGCATTAAGCTCCTTTCTTATGCTTACTAACACATCACATGCCCAAGTGCTTTACTGACTCCTCAGCTCGTGGCACTCATTTATCCAAGGAAAGAAAAAAAGGTAGCCTGGCACTGACATCTGCCTGTGCTCAGATACATGGCCAGGGCTGTGCAAATGCTGCTATCACCTGGAGCAGCAGGCTCTCTGTTGCTTGTAATATTAGCTAAACATACAATAACATAAAAATTTAGCGAGAGACTGACTGAGGAAGCAGCCACCACAGTCCAGCACATATATTGCATAAAGCAAAAATCAAAACCAGTATAAAATGAGCTTATTATTTCACTTGTAGTACTGAAACTGAAGTACAGAAATTTATGTCTCAGTTACTGCACGAAGAAAAGATATAACCAGATACTGGACATTAATAATTTTTTAAAAGAAGACAGCTTGTCTGCATAGCCACTTACAGAGATCCAAAAATTCCAATGTATACATGCTGAAGACTGCTTGCCACTTGAAAATTATAATTACAATTATGCTAATAATCATGACAAGTGGATAACCTTCAGTCAGTTCTAATTATCAGTGACTAGTCCATATGCAAAAGAGGAAAGACATCAATACAAGTATTCTCAAGATTACTCAAAAGCAGAAATATTTAATTTCAGAAAGGTGATAATGTATTAGGAATGAATGAAAAAATGACTGCTATCTACCAGAAACAGATATAGACTGTCTTTGAATTTAAGGAATGTTTGGGTTTTTTTTTTTTCTTTCTTTATACAACTATATTAAAACAAGTATAAAGAAGGGAAGCTTAGATTGGATGTTAGGAAAGGTTTTTTCACTGACAGGGTTGACAGCTCTGTCAGCTCTGTTCTAAATTATAGTATAAGGAGAAAGCCACCTTTGGATACCGACACATTTAGTTGTTCTGAAACCTTTCTGTAGGATAAGTTTTCTGTGTGATTTGTTTAGCTACTTTATTCAGTAGCACATGCACAAATATACATACGCATACATTTCTTTAAGTATATATGCCCAAACATTTTGATGTTGACATGCCACATATAACTTATCTGTATTTTACTTCTTGGACTGCACAACCCATCCTAACACTGAGCAGAACACAGTGCCCTCTTCAAATGCAAAGTGGCAAAGTTTTGATATTGCCAAATAGATCTTGACTATGGAACACGGAACAAAACAAAGTACTTCAAAGGTTTATCAGGAGCATATCATCATACTTTACATACCAATGTACTTGTCTTTTATGTCCACCTGTCCTCGTTGTTTCAATTTGGTCTCCTTTTTAAGAGAAGATGTTGCCATGGACTTTTTTCCTTTACTCTCTTTCCCAGACGTCTTACCAGGAGGTTTAGCTTTTTCTTTCTCTTTCCCTTTTTCTTTTTGCTGCTGTTCTGCCTGACAAGACAAATAAATGAAGTTCTCATTATAGCCTTTGTGCTATTGTAAAACTTTAGGTGCTCAATTTTTTATTGTAAAACTTTAGGTGCTCAATTTTTTTAAACACTTTTCCCTCTCAGCTGCTATAATATTGATGTGGTGGATCTATCTAGCACACCCTGCTTTTTCCTACTCAAACACATCATTCGGTTATTTATGTGTTTTTACTCAGTCATAATGCTAAGACTTCACATTAAAAAAGAACTGTAAGAGGTAGTTAGACAGCATACCCACCAAACTAACAAAATGTATATGGGTAGAAAGATGAGTAAAAAAATCCCTATGCCTTAGTTACTTCCACTACAGCACTTGCATCAATTAGAAACCTTCCTTGGCTGAGGGGGAATACAGCAAAAATTCAATATCTGTTAATATCTTTAACATCTCTGTTAACACTCTTGACTACGGTGTAAAATGGCACCAGCAGTATTTTTCTTTTATGTAAATATCTGTCTAATGCAAACTAGAACCAAGAGTTGTACGTTTATTACTCAGCCATTCTCATTATTTTCGAACAGAAACACCTACATAAAGCTCTTCTCAGTATTTTAAGAGTATAGGATGAAAAAAAATTTCTAAATATCCCAAAGCCTCACACTATAAATCCAAAAAATCGAGAATCGGTCTAAAATTAAAACAATCAAAAAATTAAGTTAAAATAGGCTTTGTAGAGCAAGAAAGTCTCCACCTTATTTTTGCCCAGCAGAAATAGTACATTTAAACTATGCAAAAATTAGATTTCAGGATTATAAAGCTAAATTAAATAAAATAAAAATACTAACTTAACTTAAAGTTACAATCCTGCTGAAATCACTTTAAAGGCTATTAAAATAATTAGGAAAGACCTTCATGCAAATGAGAGAGGGCAGTTAACTCTATATAGTTCCTTTCCCTAGATCCAGCTGGAATGATGACTTAAGTTTTAGTTTTCATATTTTCTAGATTCTGTACTGCATTAGTACATAATTCTGAACTTCACATAAAGTGTTAGCAAGCTCTCCTCACAGTGTAGTCAGACAAAACAATCCTTTTCCAGCCTGAGAACCAAGGACACCGTTACAGCTTCAGGCTCAAGAAGTACAAACAGCAGTGAATTGAGGAGAGCAAACTGGGAAGATGGGACTTCACAATCTGAAGCTGTGATTGGACAATTAATCCCAATATGTAAACAGACCAAAACTTCTAAAAGTGTGAAAACTTGTGACCTGTCATCCATCTTGGGTGTAGCCTCAGCCAGGCTCTCGTACTGCCCAAGGAATATTCTTTGAAGGCCTTTTTAGTAAATACCTACTTTATTCCTTTTACACTGTCCAACTTTTGCTTTAGGTTGCCTCTTCAGGCATCAGAAAAGCAGATTTTCCAGCTGTGGAAGTTGTACTTAGTTCAAATTCAAAATCAAAACAGAAAATCTTTTCCTGCTTTTCCCTTTCTTCTTGAATTTCCTTTCTGTAAAATTTAGATGTGTCTTCGACAGGTCCTTGAAACTATTTCCACTGCGTAATGAAGGATTTGGAGGCTTTCATTATTTTCTTTCAAATTTGTTCCACCTTTGACATTTCAAATTAGAAATTTTGATAGTACTGCATTGAATTCTAAGCTGATGAACACACCAAACAGATGATACAACCATCGTGCCACAAAGTTCACAATCACCTTCATCTATTGCATCTGCATAATTTTAAGTAATTCTTAAATAAGCAGAGACATTTCTGAACTTGCATAGATTCTAACAAAGAACACTACTTGACCTTAATACTTTAGAAAGTAAAAGCCTCTCCTTTCTTGGACTCTTTCCTTTTCCTTTCAGTGTCATATTTCTCCTCCCCTACAAGATGCAGCTTTTTCTGGAGTTTCTAACTCCAGAAACTAATAACTTCTGCAATTTTGTTACTTTACACTTCACATTACAAAATTTTACTACCTCAAACATTTTTCTAATTCAGAGACACCTCTTCTGCATAATATTTTAAATACATACATGTGTCAATTTATGATTAGCTCCTGCTCCTAATGAAATACAAAAATTTCCTAATGCCTTATTTTTGGTTATTTACATGTTATATTAGCTCTGCTGATCCATTCTTTTAACTAGTATCTATTTAAGAAAAAAACCACAAGGACAGATATGTTTGCTTTCTGAGAACTGATTTGCGAGTAAAATTCTGTTTTCAACACCCAGACTGTTGGCAACAGAACTTACATTGTACAATCTAGTTGGAGAGGATTAAAAATTTTATGGCAGCCAATTTAGAGATAGAACTCTAAATTAGAAGTCAGTTTCTACCCACTCTGTACTCCAGAGCATCCTCATATCCAAGAGCTTTCCAATTACTGACTCTGTCCTTCAACTGCTCCTCTTGTGTTTGCCTGTCACACATTGATATAGATACAATTCAAAGGAGGTGACAACTTTTGCAGACAGTTTGGCTAAAACAGAGAAGTAACTGTAAGTGCCAGAGACTCTTCAACCTTCAACATTGACTATGCTCAAATTAACCAGGGAAATAAAATTACAGTTACAAGAACAATTTTGCTCTAACGACTCCATTTCAATATTGAAGTCCCATTAAACTTCAAATTTTTGTTTGACAGTTTGCTTACAAGAATTGACTGCTATCTAAGAGAAAAGCCGTTTTTTTCTCAACTCACTATTAACGATCTATTCTGTAGCTTCAGCCTCTCAATTTCTTTTCAGATTGAAAACACATTCATATATTTCTGTCATTTAAATTATCATGTCCTAATAAGTTGACTTCTGTAGGAACAGGACACATTTTAATGAATCACCTAGCATTTAATGTTTTTTGTGATTCATCCACCAACTACTCCCACAAATAAAATTGTTGACAAAGAAATTTACAGACTTTCCAGCTATACAAAATCCATTAGACTATTTTCTGCTTGCATCTTTTACACGCACAGACTGCTTAGGTCCCCAAGTCATCACACTCCACATTATAGGTTTTGATCAATTAACAGGGTAAACTTACTGCAGCAATTATATGACTTTCTGATAATTAACTGACTTTCTTCAGTTTCATGAATGTTGGAAAAGGACTATAGCAAAACCAACTGTTCAGTAAGTTGCTGAAATGTACCACTGACAACTCCAAAATACGTTAGAAATAAATCAGAGGTCTGATCTGTGATTCTGTGCAAGCTTGGTTAAATTCCTCCTAGAACACATAAGCAATCTGTTCGAGACAATCTTGGAGCTAGTAGTGACAACTTTGGAGACAAATGGAAGCAAGTTTTGGGAACACTGGAAAATGTGGCACACGGTTCTGAGAAGTGGACTTCAAAATATGTACTGTTTTGAGAGAGTTCGGGGGAGAGGAATACACATAATAAAAAATGAACAGCCATGACACATATTTGGATTTGTTTAGTTGAATATGTAATAGATTTCTGTAGAATGGACTGTAATGTTGTCCCCATACACAGGGAGAACTGAAACAGGTTTAAATGAGAGTAGGGTTGGTAGGTTCAGAAATAATACTGATTGCCATGGAAAAGCAGAGACACGGCGTTGGAAAGTTTCAACAAAAGGTTCAACAAGCATCTGCCAGGAATAGTTTATGTAAATATTATCCTGCCTTAGTGCCAGAGGATGGAAGAGATAACTTCTCCAAATTCTCTCCAGAGAGGAGATTCATAACAAGAACTCGGTCATAGTCTGCTCTGTGTTTATCTTTGATACCTGCAGTAAAAACCTCTCCTACCTTTTCTTCAGCAGGGATACATTCAGCAGAAGCCTTTTCTAGCTCTGTTTTCTATCCTAAGACTCAGCTAAACCATTACTAGCTCTCACTCCAGCAAAAACTTCTTCCAAAATACTTTTATTTTCTTTTTTTCCCCCATGTTCTCGCTGGCGTTTGAGTAACTGAGAACTTCATCCACAAAATCTAATCAACTTAAAAAAAATATTTCTAACCACATTTCTGTTTAATTACAGTTCTAGAAAGCCAAAAATGAGAAGAAAGTTGAATTTATGGAAGCAACACCAGAATAGAAGTGTCTTCAAAAATGTAATGTTCCTAGGGCATATTATAGTACCTTCTTTTCCTCTTCTCTTCTGTTCAGGTCCTTCTGTTTGAGACAAAGCAATTGAAATTTCAACAGCTTTCCAGTTAGTGTTACAGGAATTTCTTCACCTTGGTCCAGAAAGGCTTTGGCTAATTCTATCACCTGCAAAGGAAAAAAAAATCACAACAAAACTACTATCACACAGTTTTAATACTGCACTCCACTTGTATTTATTTGCATGCTGAAATGAGGAACTGCTATCTCACATTGTACCATGTGTGGGTCAAAATGGCCACGTTTCCAGAAAAAAACAACATATCAGTGAGACACACTGTTATTCTTTGGTTCCAAAGACCTCAAATAAAGTTATGTTGGCTATAGTATGAGATAAAACTAGAATGGAAAAAACCTTCTATGATTTATGAGAAAGTCAACAGACACAGAGTTCTCACAGGAAAAAGCAATTTTCTTTAGGTTTTAAACAAAGAAACAACATTAAGCAACTACATATTATAAAGTAATAAATTGAAAAGCACATAACAGATAGCAAATCAAGGGGAATAGTTCGCAGTACTGTTTACAAAGTGACCAGTGTCTGAGGGACTAGCCCTGAATGAAAGATAAAAACTTCTTGAAGGGAATTTGAGAGAGTCTGTCTTGGTGAAAACACACCCCCTCCCTGTGTAATTCTGATTCTGTTGGTATGCAGCCTAATTGGGGTGAAATAAGGCTATTGAGTTTTCTTAGGGTGATGACAGCAGCGGGAACATACAGCTGCATTGTCCAGATGTGTGGCATTGACAGGCTGTTTTATGACTATGTTTTTTACAGCTTGTTTCCACTAAATTTCATACAACTCACTAACATCTGGGCCGTTTTCCTTGGAGCCTCATAACCACTTTATTTACTGCGAAAAAAATAAAATAACATAAAAATACTGTTAAAAAGTTGTTATATGTTTCTTTTCACTTGTGCTGTCTCTGTAATAAAGTTCACCAATGTAGGAAGCGCTGCTGAGGAGTAATATAACCATAATATTTTCTTACTTTTGTTTTTAAGCAACCATCAGCTTTATTTATAACCATGGGCTGAATTAGGTGTTACTCAAATGTTCTGACATGTTTCTCTTTTCTCCTCGTGGAGCAATTACAGTTGGGCACATATGGTGTCAATTTTGCTTGCTAACACTGAGACAATGAAGGTGCACACTGCATCTCACTGAACTGTGTCTTGTCTAATGCAAACACCACCATTAGCTTTGAGCTTCCATAGATTCTTGCCTAATTTAGAAATTTTCACTTCTCACCTAAATGTAGCCACTAAAATGCTTCTCAGAATAAAGCAAAGCCAAATCAGAATCCAGACTATTTTATGCCAAATTATTAATTCATGCAAATGAAAGCAAGGAGCAGAAAAAGAAATGTCTTAAAATTCAGACTTTTTCCAAGTCACATAATAGAGAGATAAAACTAAAACATATGCATTTAAAAACCCTTCCAAACAATCCTGCTCCTGCAACACAAATAAATCTAATGATCTTAACATACACAAAGGAAGACACATCATGATTAAAATGAGTTTTGCTCTGCATGTTTTGTACTGAAAGTAAGACGGGTCACTAGCTCAACAAGCCAATCACAGAAGGCTTCTGGAAAAACCCACTGACATCAGAGCCACAGCAGAAAATCAAGGACATGTTAAAAACAAGACTTAAAAATTACCACAGATTGTGGGCACACTAGGAACTACTAGTTATTCCAAAAAAAAAAAAAAAAAAGGGTCACAAAGAGCTAGGCACACAAATCTGTGCTCTGAAAGAAAGACATTTTGGTAGAAATATCATCGTAATTTCCCTCAGAGAGAAAAATTCTCAAAAGGTTTTGGTGTTTTTTTTTCAGAATTGATATAAACAGCCTATGGAAAATGATGCTTCTCACTGGCCTAATGTAGATGAGTTGCACATTTCTTGAAACACAATAGAGGGGAAACGGAGGGATTCTGGAAGGATTCCTGAAACGTGTATACATAGTAACCCAGCTCGATGGCAGATGCTGATTTATTGTTCACAGAAGAAGAAAAAAGTGCTTAGATTCTTAAATCCCATTCTTCCTGAGAATTTTAAAGTATTTTACCAGTCGAAAGCAATGCCTAATAATGATTCCTATTTCATAGATTTTGTAGAATACAGGAATGAATGCAGACTTGATGAAGTAGAGTGGGTAGGAAGGACAAATTTTCTTATGTTAGCCATGAGAAATATAACCAAAACTATTTAACAGGAAGATATCCCATGATTGTGGAAAGAGGCCATACAAATAAAACAAAGATAGAATGAGTGCACTGCATTTGGCAATACAAAGAAAGCAAATATCTTTTCATGCAGAAATGTAAAATATGCTTTATACAGGAGGAAATTAAAACCAATCTTAAAGACAGAACATAGATCAATCCATGCACAGTAAAAAAAGAAATTAAATTTATTACACATCCATATTTACTTCATCTGTGATCCTGTGACTTATGCAGGCACCTGGCAAAAACAGTTAAAAATCTACAGAGCCTCGAGTGAAAAAAAAGAAAAACAAACAAAAACCTCAAGACAAAAATTGGCTAGGAATACAGAAGGAAGGTTTTCAGATACTGTGAAGTGGATTTGTTACAGGTTGGCTATACTTCATCCCACCAGTGATGATCTTTTTCTTATGTGAAAAACCATGGAAACTTGGATGGACAAACTTCGTTAGGAAGGGCCTCTTTTCCTTTAAAGCAAGAGGAAACTCAGCATTCCTCACACAGCAGGGGTCACCCTGGTGAAGTGCAGAAAGGCCTTGGCCGTGCAGTATTTGATCTCATGTGGTGGCAGTATGAACCACGCAGAGATTTAGCTGTCTGGTGCAAAGGGCATGTATTTCCAGCCACTCAAACCCTGCATGAATGCTTGTAAGTGACCCTACACTCCTGACAGATGTCAGCGCCACTGAGATAGCAGAGAGGTCTTAAAAGTTAGGGCAACATGTAAAGACTGAGTCTTCGTGCTATCTTTCTTTGAAATGCCCCTTTTTCGAGATACACAACCACCGAGGCCGCCAAATCATAATCAGAAAACCTTTCAGAAAAGATAAATTAGCTGATAAACTTTTACAGCTTTATTACTACCTGGCAGCAGTAACATCGCTTGCTATGAACAGTGGTCAGCCCACTTCACAGTACAGCTCTCCCATACCCACAGTGAGCTTTCTAAAGCCCTGTCTTCCCTCTTGTTCTTGAAATTGTAAGAAATCCAGACCATCATATATGCCTCAGAGTCACTTCCTAAAAGAAACATAATAGTTCCTAGAAGAACCAAGTAAGAAAAATCCCTTACTTGCTGACACAGTTCAAGTTAATTTGAAGCACGACAGTCGTCAGTCCGGAGGCTCTGAGGATTACACAACCAAGTTGGTAATTACTATTCAGATGTATTTTCCTTTGTCATTTGAGAAAAAGTAATAAAAGGAGGGGGAAAAAAGTGATCTTGACTTATTACAATCTGCTGTCAGTGTTATGAGTCCTTCACAAGCAACTTTTAAGACAGACCAGGCAACAAAAGCTGCATGTGTCATACTGATAATTGTTTTTCCTGAAGAAGACTTCTTTACACATACTATTAAATATTTCTGACTCTGCCAATGCCATTTCATTGACTAAAGCATACTACAAGCAGTCATTTTGAAAGAATACCAGGAAGGATCTGAGTTAATGGAAATAACTGGTTTTTTCAGATGACACCTCCAGTGTGTTGAAAGAATTCAGTTTCTCATATTAGACCTAACTTCATTTTAACTCTCACAACCCCTTCCCACCTATGATGTCAAAAGACCGCTTGCTTAATCATTATCTTTCACAAGTGAATTAATGACTCACAGTACAAAGAGACCTTAAAGGCTCACATAAAAATCAATAAATCAATTGCATATTTGAGCAGAGCTCTATGTAACACTTGTTTATCCATAAGGTAGACTGTAAAACCTAAGATAAGCTAAATCAGTAATCCTTGTAAATCAGTGAAGGTGTATTCCAGAGAATGAAAGCAATTAAAGTGGATTTGATGACTCCTTGTACCCCACAGAGTCCTTTTCAACTAAACCTACTAAAATGAAGCAATACTGAGCAAATATGAATGCTGTTCATGTGCTAAATATCTTCCTTTCTGTTGTGAGAATATTTCTCAAAGCAGAAGCAAATGGCTGCTTGTACTCTAGAAAAATAACTTGTCACTCATATGAGTGAGTCTGTTTTTTGCCAAAACACAACACAGCTTGATCTGGTTAGCTGAAACCTATTAGAATTATCCATTGTAAGAAAGTCTGTTCTCTAAACCTCTCTCTACAGAAAATCTGCAGCCTGAGGGGATATTTTAACTGTTTTAATCTCAGGGATGCTCTATGAGAATTTTCTAACACACATGTACAGCGTTATGTCAAGTACTTAATGTTTTAAGAAAAACAGAAATGGTGAATCACCTAATTTCAGTAAAAATGAGAAAATACATTACATAAAAATAAGGAGGGCTTTATTAGAGAGCTTATCTAGGATATGCTCCTCCTATGGCTCCCTGACCATTAGCTGCTATGAAAACCAAACTGATTTAAGGGATACAAATATCCAGTGATTGGAAAGATCAGGCATTGGCACTGCTATCTCGGGAAGGAGTTCTACACACAGGGAAGGTTTTCTCACGTGACCTTTCATATATCTGTTTTCTTTTAACACTGATTGGGGGCAAATAGTTGAAACAGCATTTAAGTGATTTCAGAAGAACCCCTACAGAACCCAGACCCTTTTAGAAAAAGAGGACAGGCCAGTCTGTTATGATTTGTGCTCAGATGAAGGGATATGTTGCTATGATCAAATACTGAAATGTTTACATTTCAGTGGGATGAATCTGCCCAGCAAATCTTTCCATTATGGCACAGAATATTTTAAGCTTCTGAGAAGTAAATTGTCTCCAGCAATTTCAGCCAACTGAATCCACACAATGAACACCATAAAGCTAAAAGATTTAGTCACGCTTCTCTAACATTGCATCTGGCTGGGAAGAGAACCCAATAAGAGATGGAACAAAAAGATTAAGAAACAAAATTGCCTCATCAAACCTTGTGCTGGCAGAACTCATCCAGCTACATCTTGACAGCGTTTTCCAAGCCATGTCAGAATATTTGGGCCAGGTAGCTCCAACGGCCTTGGCACCACAAAACTGGGCAGGATCTTTCTACCTTGGTTGGTCCAGTTTTGCAACAGAGCTTTGAGTTTTTTTCGATTTTTTTTTTTTTTTTTAAAAAATTTGGTGACAAAGGATTCTGGGACTAGCTGCTGTATTTGAGAAAAATGTCATACACTTTATTGTCCTTAATGAGTGTGTTAGAGTCACCCAGAAGACAGCATGGCCTTTGACTACTTCAGGGAGTCCCTCTAACACTTCAAGGATGACATTCTCACAGACATAATTGCTGTATCCTCTAGTTACACAGACATCTCAACAAAACCTGCACAGAAAAAGCAGAAATTTGACACCAATTTGCATGTATGCAGGAACTCTTGTAATCTGTGAAGCAAACCCAAAGCCTCACCAGTGTTCTAAAGCAGATTTTAAATAGGTAGATGAATTTCAAAAGGTTATTAATTGTCTTTCCTAGAAAATTAATTGCCAACAATTTGAGTATTACAAATGGCCTCAGGTCAAATAATTACAGCTAACAGTAATCAAATAATAATGCATGTTTCTAAAATCCTAGCTTTAGGATTCTATGAGGAGTCACTATTCTGAAATGAAACTAGAAGATGTGCCCTTCAATTGCCTCATGTGAATAATAGAACCTGACCTCTCAGATTTTAGGAAACAAGATTAGAAAACACACATCATTTTCCTGCTCAAGCTCAGGACTTTTTTTCCTCAATTTTAACATTTAGAATTGCTGGTACTTCTTAACATGACACACTGTTCCTGGAAAGGGATACTGAACTGGAGACACTTAAACTGACTGTGAACAGCTACAATTTATGGAACTGCCTGGTTCATAGCAACAGTGGTTTCCTCTCATGGAATAATTAAATCTGAATGGAAGGTACACAATTTGAAAATTTAAAAGGACTACACAGGCCACTTTATCATGCAGTGGCATCAGATGCTCTGACAATGGCAAAGACATGATAAAACTAAATGAACCAATTCTTTCCCTGACATCCTTTAAAGTAGACTGACCTAAATATGGGAACC
Source organism: Brachypodius melanocephalos (assembly GCA_013398615.1). Taxonomy (NCBI): domain Eukaryota; kingdom Metazoa; phylum Chordata; class Aves; order Passeriformes; family Pycnonotidae; genus Brachypodius; species Brachypodius melanocephalos. The sequence continues at coordinate 5,478,969 of VZSR01001342.1, forward strand.
AGCAGGCAGAGTAGTTAAACCCTCCTTGGAAGATAAGACACTAAATAGCTCACGTAAAATATCACCTCATTTAGTGGATCATTTACAAAACATTCTATATTCTGTACTATAAACTGGTAGGAGCTTGGTAACAGAAAAGAGCTGAAAACAGCTGAGCAGATAGCACCCACAGCAGGATTTTAAGTCCCTTAACCTTCCCTGAAGCCAGCACCTCCCTAAAAGGCATATTCATTTAGCAACAATTCCCAAGGGTACACAATAAACCTCTGTGTATCCACACAGTGTAAGGGCCAAGTCCTTCTGCAATAAAATTTTCTTCTCTTGCATCCACACAATACCCCTTGACAAAGGCTGACTGGAGAACTGCTCCATTTTATTATGACATTTAAGAGTGCAGTATGAAATTTATTTTGTACTGGAATGAAAAATAAAATTAAGTCTTTCTATCCTTCTAACCATTCAGCATGGCTGCCAAAGTTGTTTCTAGTGTCAAATCCTCTCATGAAAACAATGACACCAGAAAGGTTTTGGCTCCTGAGCTGTTCTGTTTTACACCAACTTCTAAAATTAATTTCATTCCATTGTAATGAAAACAAAATCTTTCTAACTTGTACTAGGAAAAGAATTCTATTGACATGCATATATAGAGTGAAAAGGTTGGGTTTTGATAGGGCTATCTTTACTTTTGAGAAAGCCTGATTTTGACCATAACCTTTGTTATGGTGTCTTGTCATAATCTATACACTTACACAAAAATAGGAAAGCTTTGATTATATGTTTCCAGAAGAAATAAAAAGGCTTTCTTAAAAACACTCCTGACTAGCATTATGTGTGAAACCTTTTTCTTGAGTGCCCCATATCCTGGCTACTACTGAGTTTGCTCTTCTCTCAGTGCCAGACAACTCTTCTGAGTATGTACTTGGTGGAAATATTCCTTCCCATAAAGTGTTGTATCTCTGACATTGAAAGTCCTCTTTCACATCAAGCTAAACCAAATATTTTTGATTTTTCAGCTCCAAGAGTTTACTATAATGAACACAAATAAATGCATACTCCATGTCCCTAGTGCTACCCTCCCTTTTTTATTTTTCTGAAGATACTGTTAGACACAATGATGAGAGTCTAAAAAAGGAACATAGACAATAGAACAATATAAGGTAATAAAAAGCCATAAGGTATTTAAAACTTACTGAAGAGAGGATATGAAAGATATTTAGATAAATATCTATTCTTAATTTTTTAAAAATTAAATTCATGCCATTGGGGTGAGTAATAGAAGGTAGTTCTGAATAATTACACACATGCATACACATTTAAAAACATATATTTTAAATATACTGATTACCTAACTATAATTACATATTATAAAATAATATAATTATAAATAATACAATATATAAATATATGTAACATTTCATAATATAGTAGGAGCACCTATCCCAGGAAATGCATACTCAGTTCCAATCTAAAGTGGACCTTCTCTCTACATCAGAATGTGATCAGCACTTCAAATAATTTTACCAGCAGCAACTCTTACTTCATAAGTCTACACTCTACATATTTCTAGCAAGGCATAAATTCACAGGAATGCTTGAAAACTGCTTTACATCCACTGCTTCCTGGCAATGTAATGCTGATCATTGCAGAACAACAAAGGAGATGTTAATTCCTTAATGTCTTGAAAGAGGATTCAAAAGAGAATAAATAGAAGGAGGGTAAAATAATAATCAATTCTATTTTGTTCTCTTAAAGAAAAAAAAATAAGGAGGCATTATCACAAAAAGAATAACTTTCTATGGCAAGGCTGAAATTCTAGTTGAAACAGAAAATATGATACAGTGAAAATCAGAATTCCCTAAGCTCTGTGGTCTTGGGTAAGAAGGAAAGAAAAAGAGGAGAAAAAAGGCATCATTGTGTTGGCATCATTTAAACCTATGCAGGGTATAGGTTAAAAAAAAAAGAAAAAAAAATTTTTCGCTGGAAACACTCAACTGCACCAAACACTTCCACTACTTCTGAGGTCCAAAGCCTAGGTAATCAATTTACCTTTTCCTTTCTAATATGAATGCCTTCTCCAATCACCTCCTCCTCCTACCTCCTGTAAGTTATGGGAAATATATATAAAATTTATATATACATATATAAATAAAAATTACACACATACAAACATATATATATATTAATATATTTTAAATTCTGCTATGCCCAGGATCTTTTTGAACTTGTATTGACATATAATTGTCCTCATGGAATCGTAAGTCTAAGGAGGAACTCTGGAATGTACTGCACACTGCCCATGCTGCCTCCCATCCTGAAAAGGCAGGAGATGCCAGCAGAGTTAGTTATCAACCTGGTGATTAACAGCTGAGAAAAACTTATTTACAACTATTTATACTGCTCCAGTCTCATGGGATTCCAGGATGAGAATGGGACACAATTTGGATTTGGCATCTGATGTGAGAGTATTTTTCAGTTTGGCAACTACAGCAGAAACTTTGCTGGGAGAAACAATAACTAATATATTAATTCTTGTCTGGTAGTAAAAATTAATAGTTTTAATTACACCTTTTTGGTTACACAGGATGACTTATCCCAGGGATGAGTCAGAGCAGCATGGAAGGATGCTTCTGTTACAAGATTTCAGCTTTGCTGGCTTCTCAAGCACAAGGACATGTTTTGAAGGCAACATTCTGGAATCCACAACCAAACAAAACTGTTCTCATCTCTGCCAGTTGTGCCCTTTTCATCTTCCCATGAAACTTTTTCCCAAGCATCTCAGCTTATCTCACAGAACCACAAAACTCCTCCACATCTCCCTCCCTCTGATCCCTCTCTCTCTGGTGGCCATGACTCTTATTCAACTGTTCATTTCCAGCAACACCATCCATCTTCTTCCAGTCATCTCATGTGAAGGGGCCTCATGAGGCTCCATCTGCTTTCATAATCATCATGGTACTACCTCACACCTCCAGCTTGCTTCTTTATTAGTATGGGACATGATTCCTTCTCAGAATTTCCCAGGTAACACAAAGGCAACTTTCTGTTCCGTGCCCCAGTAAGTCCAACAAAATGGCAAAATTACTCTTACAAGAAAAAGAAAAGAAAAAAAGAAGATTCTTTAATCCACACAGCCCTTGAACTCAATCTCACCAGAAGTTTCAAGGGGGAAGTAGGGGAAATTAAAAAAAAAAAATCAGCCTCATGAACAGTTCTAGTGTGGAAAATTTAGGGTTGAATAGATTTACAAAATTCAAAGTCTGGAAACTACAACACCTGTAAGAACTTAAAGAGCACAGTTGCCTGTCTCAAACACTGTTAAGGCCACAGAAGGATTTTGCCATGAGATTACCACAGAAGGGAGTGACAGGATGGTGCTAACTCCAGGCCTGGTAGAGGCAAGATCTGGCTAGCACATCCTGGGTAACATACCTGGACAAAAATTCCCACTGTGGCAAACTGTGTAAAGAAGCAATTGCTCACAGGTATATCACTAGTCAAACAAAGATCACGCCAAGGTTTGGGAGAGATGGCATCTGTGGCCACCAATGACCACCAAAGCCCCACCTAAATATTCCTCTGGATACCTGAAACTTGGACTGTAGACTACATAAAACGAAGGTGGTACTACTGTCCAGGTGCTGTCTCATACCTAGGGGGAGGTTAACAAAGCCTAGGGAAAAAAA